>JACJUM010002878.1:9852736-9954542 GCA_020976665.1 Heortia vitessoides | reverse complement strand
TGCTGTACACGGTACATGTAACAAATAACATTTATTTTAAACTTTTGTCTATCTGTTTGAGTGAGGTAAACTCTAAAACAGCTGGACCGATTTCGATAGGATTTTTCATGAAGTCTTTTATAGATTAAAACTCATCGCGATGTAATTCAGTGTCGAAAAAGTCTATACTCCACATATAATAATAAACAGTATTGAACATAAAAATTTCAAATGTATTCACTTTGACTCCTCAACCTCGAAGCCAACCCTCTTAACTTAAAATGTATATATTTTTTTACAATTTATAATACAGCTTTAATAACGTACTTCTTGCCGATAATATGTGTGTGTTGTGCGTATCTAATATTTGTATGGTAAATATTTATATTTGTTCTGTGTCAGCGTGTCATTTATGTGTATCTAAGTATTATTTAAAAAAAACCTCTATTGTCTGATATCCGTGACACAAGTACATTAAGCTACTTATCTCGGAGTCAGGTCAACGTTTGATGTGTTGTGTAAATTTATTATTATAATAAAATTAGACAGACATACAACTGGCGGCGGGAACTTTATGATATGTAGTGATAGACAATGTAGTTACAAACCTAATCTCATCGGGTATTTCCCAGTGAGTAGGGCAGTGCGCGCAGGCGTGCACACAGCTTCACTGTAGTACTGCTGTAGTATGATCCCTCGGTACGCGAGCGCATCTATATTTGGCGTGAGGATTTGATCAGACCCATGGAAGGACACGTCGTTCCATCCCTTGAACATACACGAAAGATGTTTTAGTGCAGGTTATTGTATTAATTACAGTATTAGTATTATATATCTACATATACACACATACATATACATACTCGAAAAGTATATATATATATTTACTTTTCGAGGTAGCCGCCGCTGTTTTGGATTAATGTTCGGAGATCATTACTTTTATAATAATAATACACTTTATTTTACAACTAAATTGACAGACAATAATATTAGTAATACATAGTGAAATATAATTGCCGGCCTTATCGCATAGAGCGATTTAAAACTGAAATAAATCGTTGAATTATTTACAGTACAAGAATGATATATATCTTAAAAATAATTCAATTTACATTCTAGAACCGAAGTAATCATAGCAATAGATAATAATCCCTCACTGTCTTCTTAAATATCGGCAAAGACCGTACGCATCGGATTGTTAGGGGGAGTGCATTTCAGAAACAGAACAGCATAAAACGTAAAGTATTTACTGTAATGTTGTGAAATACAATGGACTTTTACTGGTCAGACAGGAGCATGCTTATCATAAAGTTCTATGATGTTAGTATCAAAT
Organism: Heortia vitessoides; assembly: GCA_020976665.1. Classification (NCBI taxonomy): domain Eukaryota; kingdom Metazoa; phylum Arthropoda; class Insecta; order Lepidoptera; family Crambidae; genus Heortia; species Heortia vitessoides. Next base: position 9,953,230 of record JACJUM010002878.1, on the reverse strand, counting down.
ATGTGCACCCGCTCGTCAACTGAAACGGAATTGTGTAATGGACTCCAATGAATACATCGTCTTACATCGTCAAGTCGACATTTGTTTTGATTGAATATTTGAATTGTTCTGTCTCTAAGTATAAAATACATATTTAAGTATTACATTTGTAATTCCTTTGTTGTCTGATATCTGTAATACAAGTGCATTAATCTCCGGTAGTAAAGCCAAGTATCAGCGGTTGTGTGAAAGTACAATTTATTACTGCATTTAACCTCTTATATTTTTTTAGATTTACCATATCGTCCACCATCAGGAAAACTATATTGGGCTTATGTTGCGCATTTGCACCCGTCGGAAATGTTACAAGCTTCAGACACAGTTGCAAACTGTAAAAAGAAAATATATTAATAATTAACATAATTGTCATACAATGGCGCAAGAGAACGAAAATAAGACACATGTTTAAAGTAGATCATAATACAACTAACAAAATCTGACAAACTAAAATGTATTATTATTATGTAAGAAGGGAACAATTATAACATTGTTTCATCATAATCATCATTATAGCAGCCATTGAACGTCCACCATGTACCCTGTACCAATGTTCTGTACCCAAAAAAAAAAGAAATTTTGCTCATAATACTACCCGCGCTCGATAGGCGTTGTGGCAATCGCAGAGCGTATCTATGCAACGGGAATGCTGCTGCCTATTCCCGATCTATTACATTTCAGTCGCTGTTTTGGGTAGATATACCGCTACGGCAGCGGTACCGTAGCTTCCGGTACCATAGTATCCTCTTACAATACTCCGTACAGGCCGGACGAAGTACTATTCTACTCTGCTTCTACGGCGAACTCTATTTACCAGATGTGATATATATCAAAAGGCATTGCACCTCCATTTATAAGGACGGTCAGTACCCCTGTAGTGACAATCAAAAATTTTATGATGATGTCCGGAAAAACTCTAATATTGCTGAAAGAAAATGTTTCATACGACAAATACAAAATAAAAAAAAAATATCTAAGGAACCGACAGCACCTTACTAGGAATCTGAACGTTTTTATACATATATTGCTGTTGTCGAGGATTTGAAGTTTCTAATCGTGAGACATATAGATATGCATTGAAGTATTAAATTTGTGATTCCTGCGTTGTCTGATGTCTATAACAGAAGTCGCTGTAAGCGACTTATCATGGAGTCATGATCTATATACGAGATGTTGTGTGAATTTATTATTTTCAACGTTAGTTCTCTAAAGACGGACCAGGCCACATTAATTTAAAAAAAAACTATTACTTCGAAAAGATATTCTCTATCCTAATTGTATTCTTAAAGTCCAGAAATTGGGTTACATATAAATAATACCTAACCTCTTCATCAAAAATTTAATTATCGAGAAATCTAAAGTGATTTCAATATCAAATTCTTGTTAGCATGTGCAACCTAAGTCTGACAAACGACAACGGCAAGTATGGACTATAGAAGCCGCTACTGTGTAATATTCTATAAGCATAAACAACTACCCCCTTCCTTTTCTATAATTGATGATATGGCCCCCGCCCGAATGAGGTTTATCCAATAATTATTGCGACAAAACAAACTTCATATAAACAACACCCAGAATAAAACCATAGAATTGAGGGACACGTTCCATCTATTAAAAAACCTGATGAAATTGTGACCTCACGTAGGTATATTGTTTCACGTTGCATATAAAGACATATTAACAGTGATAAAATTAATTTACATGATTAATCCATAAACAATGCTTCTGATAGATGATATTGCTCTATTGATAAGATAATTGATTTTAGATGATTCGGATGGATATATTGGAAATTGAGTATGGATTTTATTTATCTTCGACTTATCCTACAATACTCATTTTATTGACTACATTCAATTTTATTGTTCAAATATCACGTGTCTATAGGATTGATATACCTATAGTAACGAATAATGTAATAATCAAATTTTCACGTGGATTATTTTAATTTATTACATACAATTACCTGATTGCTATATCTTGTGCACATAATCTGTATGCAATGCATGTTGAGAAACAATAGAATCATTAGGTCATATTGTTTCTATTGTATAAACCCGGTTTGATTATATGTCAATACAGATACACATAAAAACAGTATAAAAATACCACGACAAAATAACAGCGAGAGTATGGATGTTCGTTACTCATTCACGGTGATTTGGCTCTAGATTTATATAAAAATTTGGCACAAAGATTCACACAGGTCAGTATAAAAACGACTTCCAACAGGTCAACAAACTCACCAAAGATAATATTTACATATTTATTTGGAATTTATTGCATACAATTACCCGATTGCTCTAACTTGTGCACATAATCTGTATCCAACACAAATATTTCTACTTTGAAATAAACATACCACCAAAGATTACATTTACATATTTACTCGGAAGTCATAAAAATATTGATATTTTCGACAAGAATTCGACAATTAAGTTTAAGGAGGTTTTTAAAAATTATATATTTTAATAAAAATTTAATTAAGTATATTTTACATAAATTTAAAATTAACAATAATAATTATGATATTTATTTAAAATTAACAGTTGTTGTGAATAAGTATTACTTAATTCTATATTCAGGTCTTTTCTATTTTTATTTACCGGTTTAACTATATTTCTATCAACGTATTCAACTGATTAATATTATTTTGAAATAATTGATCTTAAGTTCATATAAAGAACTGATAGAAAACATTTGCAAATTTTAGTTTCCTACATCCTAAGCAAATTGATATGGAACTTTGTGTTTTTTATACTTTATGATAAAAAGACGGGTTACTAAAATTTTAATAATTGCTTCGTATCTGTAAATGTGCAACTATTCGGTGAGACAATACTATTATTGAACAGAGTTACAAAGTCTGAATTATAATTTTCAGGCTAGTTTTTATCCCGGTTATATGATTATTGTTATTTTTTTATTATTTCACAAACAGATTAACGTTTATAATAACCTCTAAACTACCAGAGGTCTGAAAACTTCGTAAATTATTCCATACTCCTTAAATATAGCCTCATAAGAATGACAGATGTCAATGTAGTAGAGTCGCACAGCTAATTATGTTGATTACAATACAAAGAATACATACGTATAAAGCATATTATAAAAAACCAACCTAAAATTAAGACAAAAGAAACCGTTGAAATAATTCACAAACGCCTAACATTGAACCATAAGTGTTCCGGAGAAACGCGATATAAATTGAAATATTTTGAAGTGCTGACAGCCACAGAAAGACATAATAAAATATGTAAAAATATTCTTATGTAGAAATTATATCTAGATTCTATATTTATTACATTTTCAGGTTCAAAACATGTAGAGAGTATTTACGAATTTTCTTTATATGTATAGCCGTATGTTACTAATATAAAGTAAACGCAAGAAAATTATTTTAGCATTTGAATTATATGGACGCTGGACACTTGCTTAGAGTCTTGTCAAGGCTTAAACAGAGCCTTGACAAGACTCTTAGCAAGTTTAAAAACCATTGTGAAGTGAATAGTAGGAATTTACCCGCCAAACTGCAGTACATTTTCAGCGTTAGATAGTAAAACATTACAAAATCTACCATGGAAGGAAACAGGCTTTACACTCTGTACAAACGTACATAAGAGTCAGAGTATTAGGTACTTCAGTTAATTGAGGATTAACTATCTACGCGCAAGAATTAGGCGTATCGTTCTTTCACTACACTAATTACAATAACTATCTACACAACATGTAACCGAATCACTTGTTTTGAGGCTAATTTTAAATAATTTTTGGTCGACTGTCTTACGGCTATTACTAGTGACTAGCCCTATAAAAAATCGCGGGCAGTCTCTCGATTCTCCTTAATATAAAAAAAGCTAATGCATTTAACGCAGTCAGCCCTAAACCGGAATAAAATGTAAACGAAATTTGTATGGATTGACTGTATAGTTACAACAAACAGTTAGGTAGTGATTTAATATTTTTTCATTTCTTGAGTAACTGTATAGTTGGTAGAGGTATTCATGCAAACAGTCCAAGTCACAGCTGAAAGTAGCTAATTGCAATCAAACTTTGTGACGTAAAGATCTTTTGCTTTTTGCTTTCTAGAAACAAAAGTAGCCTTTGTCGTCATCCGACTGCTAAACTGCCACTGAAGAAAACATGTGGAAAGACAACGAAACCTCAGATCGGTATAATTTCCCGGAAAAATATTTTTGGAAAATTCTTTTTGAGGTACAGAACACTAAAAATGGGGAATTAATACACTTTCGTATATAGAATAGCACTAACAGCGTTTGCGGTACTTAATTCCCGTTCCAATGAAAATATTAAAAAATAAAAGTATCCTAAATTACTTCAACTATCCAATGAATTCAAGTGAAAGTCACAGTAAAATTGATACAATTGTTTCAGATATTAGCCGAAACACAAATACAAACAGTCAATTTTTATATATACTCGTATATATTTGTGTTTGTTTAATGTACATCGTTGCATAATATGCATTTTTTGAAATACTGTTAATTAGGAATAACAAACGGCCACTTAAATTTTATTTATATATTAATATTATCATATGATAATGTTATTCATTATTTGACCTGAAGAAAGCGCGATGTAGGACTGTAAAAAAAGAATAACGTAACTATAATAATATAAACTATTAACATTATTATTAATATTTAACATTATTGTACCGATTATGAGTTACACTACTCAGTACAGACGGGATACTAAAATTTTAATAATTGCTTCGTATCTAGAAATGTGCAACTGTTCGGTGAGGCAAAACTATTATTAAACAGAGTTACAAAGTCTGAATTATAATTTTCAGGCTAGTTTTTATCGCGGTAATAAGATTATTGTTATTTTTATTATTTCACAAACCAATTCACGTTTATAATAATTGCTAAGCTATTTTTAAAACGACAAAAAAGACGGAAGAGTTATCTATTTTTATAAAGGGATCAAATGCTATTTCGCAAAGAAGTGGTAGTTTAAAGGTCTGAAAACTTCGTAAATTACTTTCTATTCTATACTCTTTAAATATAGCCTCATAAGAATGACATATGTCAATGTAGTAGCGTCGCACACCTAATTATGTTGATTACAATACAAAGAATACATACGTATAAAGCATATTTTATAAAACCAACCTAAAATTAAGACAAAAGAAACCATTGAAATAATTCACAAACGGCTAACATTCTAGTTATCTTAATTTATTATTATTATATTTATATATTTATTTTTTATCAAGTTATATTTGAACTATAAGTGTTCCGGAGAAACGCGGTATGAATTGAAATTAATATTTATTAATATTAAAAGCTTTGAGGCAGAGTGTAATGGTACCTCCCCCTGTACCAGGTGTCGTAAGAGGTGACTAAGGTACCAGAACCGACAGATGGTTATAAATTCATCCGAAACAGTGTAAGCTCATATACACAGGACGGGGATGAGTAGCCGCGTCCCCGTTGTAAAGCTGTGTTCTGCGATTGCCATTACCCAGCGCTGCAGTTAGGGTCAAAATTCCCCCTTTCTTGGAGAGACTAATGTCCAGTGGACTTTAAATGGCTGATATGATGATGATCATTAAAATTCAGTGATATTTAAAATCTTTTGAGACATGGAATGTTCCTTACAAAAAAGAATTGCCATTTATGGAGTGTTAAAAAGTTATAAAGTATGTACATTGTTATGTAACGGCTACAAAATTTTATTTAGTAAAACAGTAAGCATTATGATAATTATAGACTCATAATTATTAATTAGTTATTAAAAAATATAACAAGGCAAACATCACACTGTTTTACATTGTAATATAACTAAATCTTTCACACTTTCCGTAACTGGGTACACAAATTAAGCGCCTGAAATTATCTAAAATGCCATTTAATTTAGTAAAAGTAAAAAAAAAACTTAACTTCCTATACTAATATTCATTATACAAATACGGAAATTGTTTAGCATAAAAAGAGAGAGGTGGTCATAATTAGTTTTGTTATTTTAAGGATCCATTAAGTTGCCATTATAATAACGACAATGCATTTTTTGTGTTAAATATTTTCTTAGCATTTCTACTTACCAGGCAATAATAATCGAATAGATTAACATTGTTATTTGTTTTGTAAGTTAATAATTTTGAATAAGACTGTTTTAAAAGTTCACTTAACAAACGATTTTCTTATATTATCGTAATATCCTTTCACATAAACTTTTTTCTTGTTAATTTTTCACTACACGTATATGTTTCTATGTACACGCCATTTATTAAAAAAACGTTTTCATACCGGCGACTGATACAGACAAGTCTATGTATCGACAAGCAGGTATCTATTGTGCAGAATACGCCAACTGAACTACTGAATGCCTTGATCGTGAAAATGGTGAATGAAATGAGTAGACAGTTAGCGTTTGCCCTTGAATGGTATTAAGTTACTTTTTTATATTGCTCTTTGATGATCTAATCTGTGGATAATCGCTATTAATTACTCCTGATATAAACAATAAATTAAGTACTATGGTAAAACATTTGAATAGTTTGAAAAATATATTTTTTACTAAATACAATTTATTTTTACTAAATATAGGTTTGTATTAGATTAATTTTTCTGAAATCATTTATTTCCTAGAAAATAAAATACATATACGCTTACATAGGATATATGCAGATGTCGTTAGTTATATTAAAATTGTCTAATGCCGTGATGTACTAACTTAGCTTATTATAATTAATTAACTATGTAAATAAACATATGAGTAACAATGTGTATTTACAGGTTACAGGTTTCAAATGTCAGTAATCTATAATTATTATTGGTACTATATATTTGAAAAATTAATATTTGTCATAATATTGTAGAATTTTCTAATGTGATATCTTATATTCTATTTTCTAATGTGATAACGCTGGCTGAACCCGACAAGATGGATCATAATAATGACCTACAGTATTTTACACCATACAAATGTCTACAAAAAAGCATCCGCGATGGCATACGTCAATCTCTTACCATTTTTAACCTCATTGCACACGAGCGGGGCCGGGGCGGATCCCTAGTTACCTATACAACGAAGTCAACAAACAAACATACGGTCCGCTCGATAGTAAGTATATACTATATACACTATCTTTTTGCCAACCCTGTAAACTAAGGATATCGTGTAAGTTTACCAAGTAATTTTACTGCCACTTTCACCCTTTAAATCGGAACACAGCAATTGCTATTTGATCCAAAAAATTGGTGAGGTACCATTACAGACGACGTTTGTAACAGGTCTACCTTTTACAAACGCCTTTCTAAATTTAAATATCTTTAGTTACATTTGCTAATATAGTGTCCAAATTCTAATATTTTTAATTGATAAACAGTCCGCAGGTTCTTACATATCTCATGACACGTTTAAACTCACGGTGAACATGTTTGCTAGAATGAATGTTCGGTCCAACAGCTGTAGTTAAAAAAAAAAGTTTGCAAATACGTTCAAAAATACTCTTATGTGATAGATAAGAAACGTAAAGGATATTTTAATTTCAAGGTGACAAGAATTCATTTGTCACTTTCGCAATTATCGACTGATGTTGTGATGTTTGGTTTGAGAAACTAGGCTATTACTTGCACTATAACATATAAGTTATATTTTAAATTGAGTAAGAAATATAGCGGCTTGATATTTCAAATCACTCAATTGTATACACAGGCTTATGCAGTTAGACCTAGACCTTGCAGATATAAAAAATGTGAGTGAGAAAGTATTTTGTTGTTGAGGTCGGAACCACACAGACAGCTGTTAAGCTGTTTCCTAAATATATAATCTTTGAAGAATTACACATTGTTTTCAACTTCTGCTGTGTATTTGTCATTTCGTATCACCCACGGTGAAAAGTATGTTTTCTGTAAATCGCTAAGAATGGTGTAGTGAAGTTTTGAAATAATGTCAGTAATATGACAAAAATGAATGAATGATGAATACAGTATTCATCCGTAAAATGAGTGCTATAATTTTTTTTCCATAATTATAAAGACTCATAAATTAGTATAATATTTCTGAGTAAATATTTATATGATGAATATTTGTATTTGTTCTGTGTCTGGTTGTTATATATAAGTATCTATGTATTATATTTGTAATTCCTCTGTTGTTGATACAAAGGATTATTTATTATTAATTGATTAATTGATAAGGCACTATTTGTTGTCTGATATCCGTAACACAAGTGCTTTAAATCTGCTTATCTAGGAGTTAGGTCAACGTATGAGATGTCGTGTGTTAGCTTGCTAGCTAAAACAGTGTAGCTAAAATTCAAACAGGGTGGGAATGGGCAGCAACATGCCCCGCGCGAAGCTTCGCTCTGTGATTACCATCAATCGTGTCCAGCTGCAAAGGTTTTCTTGGCAGCTGGGCACGATTGATGGTAATATTCAGCAGTGAACTTCCTATGGATGATACCATATTAATGACATTTCTAAAATCCTTAAGATTTTCGCATTGTTCAATAATATTATACGTGCCGAAATAAGCCTCATAAGCAACTTGGTTTTAATATAATGACTAAAGAAGGCATTCTACTAATACCAAAAACGTAAAAGATTGTATGGATATTTGATACTGTTTCAAGTCGAAACGGCTTAGAACGCATAGGTTTTAAAGGAGTGACATTCTTCTCTAAATTACAAGAGTGCCTTAAGGATAAGATATAAAGTACAGACCTCGCGGATAAATTAAGTAACCAAAATTCTTATTTCAGTTATCTTTACTATTCACGCAGTAACATGTGTCGAGGATATTATCGCGTGATCTAAGCAGTTACGGATATAGATTTCTTATATCCGACACTTGGGACAATGTAAACTTTAACGGCTCAAGGTCTCTACTCTAGTTCAAGGTGTTTAATACCTATTACGCGAGTTACGTGATGGTGGAGATTTGTCACGCAGGTCAGTGTCAAACTACAAAGCGTTTGTACCCCATAACCCTTTAACAAAACAGAAGATAACAAAACCGTTATACGCCGATCTACTGTCAACCTGTCAACAGTGAGTAATCATATTATTTATATATATATATATATATACATATATGTGTAGGATAGGTATATGTTTTAATTCCAAAAAAATGTCCAATGGTCATTGAGTGCACAAATGGGTAGTAAGTTTAAGAGCTTATTTACGTTATTATATTTAAAAAAAACTTTAGATATATACATTTAAATGCGTGTAATAATCATAAATATACTCGTATATTTAATTTTCAATTTGAAAAAAGAAGCGGAAAGTTGTATACCTTTTTATTGCTTTTAATATTGTCCTTGTAATAACATTTTTATATAGATTTTTTTAGCTTTAATAACATACTACGTGTGTTACCTTGTAAAAGATATTAAGTGATAACATAGCCCTATAATCACTATGCAAAGGTAAGAGAATACGAGCGTTTTAAAGCAATAATTCCAATTATCGCCCTAAAAACCCAATGCTAATTGCCTAATACACTCAACACACACAATACACTCGTTCGTTGGTAACTATAGATTATTCGCCATTATGACCCGAGACAATAAACTTTACGCGTGAGCCACGTTTGAAAGGTTTTTCTAAGTCTAATGTCAATATCTAGATCAAGGCTGCAGGGGTTCGTTTTTATCAGCAAAATTACTTTATAAATCTTTATTCGTGAATACTTGCTAATGGGGAACCCATTCATTTTATATCGATAAATAGATGTATTTTACATACGAATATGAACTCTATTTAATGGCACAATGTAATTAACAAATCAAATCAGGTACTATTGCATATAATGGTGAGTAACTGTGGTAATAAAAGGTATGTTCTTTCATCATTTCGTGATACGATGAGACGAGGAGATTTAATGCATTTACATATCACTAACATTTCATAACTTATATAGGTACTTATATATACGTACGGGTGACATATACATTTCACCCGTACGACGTAAAATATATTATTTACGTAAAAGTACATGATCATATTAAAATGATGTTCAACCAATATCACTGATTACCGACCTGATAACCGGAGCTTATGTTTTTTTTTTAATTCATGCGCTATGTTATGTATCAATATATTAAGCATGATGGAAGACGCAGGCAGCTGTAACACAGTTTAATACTAGCACAGCTGCCGACGATCACTTCCTATATGATTTTATTTTTTATTCATATGTATTGATTATGGAATAAATAAAAATATATTAAATAGAAAAAATATCTATACTCTTCTATTTCATTTTATTCGTTGATTAATTAGAAAGCAGACCGTCAAATTAAGACTCGGACCAGGAAAACGATAAGAATATTTTTGGATGTGGTTAATTTGAATTATATGAAATAGTGTAGTGTAGTCGACTAGAGTATTTTAAGTTTAAATTTCAGCATAAAATGGAATAAGGTGACCTTCAAGAAAAGGTAAGCTCTTCAAGTTTAGAAATAATATTATACTATACAATTTTTTATGATTAAAAATACATTCAGGTAAAGAAAGAGATATGATTTCCAAAGAGGTCCGCATTTCGTGACTTGGAATATCTAAGGACGCTCACACGTTATCTTATGAGACATTAGAGGAGGAGGAGGAGGTCTTGAAAGACTTATACACATTCCGTTTATTCACGACGTTGACCTCAGTTTTCATGCAAATAACGATTTAAAAATTTTGGTGTTGGCACTTTAAAATATCTTTTCGAAAATGTATGTACCTCATATTCAACGTATATTAATAGAATTACAGTGATTAAGTAGAAGTTTTATAACTGGGTATTTTGTGTCTGGTTTTTACAAATTAACTTTGCAAATTAACGTGATTTTGAACAATAGATAAAAAGTTATTTTTTGCGTGACTAAGCTTCATCGAAGCGAGCACGCTAACTATCGATGATGTAACGAAATCACCTTTTATGCCTTCAAAAATCAATTTGCTTAAATTGACATACCACGCTAATTTTCCTCTTAATTTGAAGAATCACACTGCTGAGTATCGAGTATCGAATTGGTGCCAAATATATATATGTATGTATGTATAACTATATACATTATTTTTTAAGTATCATAATATTTCATAAATTATAGAACGAGTGTTGCAATGACATTGTTACCACGCACGATGACATTGTTAAATTACCTATTGAAACGATACTTCGCTGTAACCCCAAAAGAAATAAATTGTGTTTATGATCTTGAAGTAAGTATTTTGTTGTACCTATTCTAAAAGGTCAATTCTTAGGCCCATAACGACTTGCATAATTCATATTGTTGCAAGAGATCGTCACGCGAACCCAGGAAGGTCAACACGCGCCTAAGTCTAGAAAATAAATACCGTATTTGCCTGTAACCGGTACCTACTTAGCTCAGTAGCACGATTTTATTTGATAAACTATTAACCTAGCTAGATAATATAGTTGAACAACATACATATGAGGATAGAAGTCTCTTAATGTCCGATGTAAAACTAATTTCATTATGTAGGTATAGCCAGTGCAACAGTTTTCCATTAGGTATATATAATTCTTCTTCGTATAAATCTTTCTAATCTAAATAAATCTTTTCCTCATCGGCAGGAGAAAATCGAACTATATTGAAGATGTTGATATGTAGTATATTCGGGCAATGGATGTAAAAACATAGGCGGACGAACGGCTCTCACATCCAAAACAGCGAAACAATAAAAATAAGTAATGTGGGTAAAAAACATTATGTAAGTTTAAATTAAGCTAATAGATGTTTTACGTCTCGTTGTCTACACGTTTATTATAAAGAGGTAAACTTGTGCTTTTGTATATTTGTTACGAATAAACTCAAAAACTACTATTAAATTGCTACAATATCCTTGAGTAACATAGACTATTAGTTTTTTTATAACAAAAAAAAGCGATTTCTACTAAAATTACAGTTATGTAATCCGACGTTTGAAAAAAAATGCCATAAAATGACTTTCATCGCATGCGATATGGAAACCGTGAATGATAGAACAAAAATATGTTCAACATATATTAAAAAACATATAAATACTTCTATTATGCTATTGAGGTATTTAAGCCCTCCCAATATGTTTATGACACTCAACTTTTGATAAAATAATTAAGAAAAAACGTGATCGTAGCAACAATCATCACCGGCCCTACAGCAGGACAACTCGCGCACATTCCGCGGATACGCATGATAGCGACGGTCTTGTCTGTATCATTTTAACGAGTGCAGTTTTCTGTAAAGATATTGTTTGTCCTTACTATTAATAATTTTTTATTTAATTATTAAATTTAAAGATTTTCAAGACATTGATTATTTTTAGACAATCCGTATATATTTAACTTAAATGTTTAAAACAATTTGTCCACCCGTGCAAAACCGGGACAGTATGCTAGGTTCGGGTTGTTCCTCCATATGTACATGCATGATAAAAAATAACAATATTTTAAAAAGATAAAAGTTATCATCGCCTTTTTTATGTTCGACAGTTGTTTCCATTTTCAGGAATTATTTAATTGATGTTATTTCTAAAAGTAAACTGACTAAATTAGGTAGGTAAATTCTTTCTTAGTACTTAGGTGGTAGATAAGTTAAAAGTTTAAATCCTACCAAAACTGTAAACACAAAAGTTACTGTGATTGTGGACGTTTGCTAGTCTTTCAGGCTACTGAATTCATTTTAACGAAACTTGACAATAATATGTTTAATTTATAAACATAATAGTTGCAACATTATGTAAAAATAGGCTGCAAGAGTACAAAACATGTGTAAAAATGTAGACACAACCGCGAGCGGCCGCTTGTATTTAAATAAGTGGTATACGGTAGATACTACTCTGTATTGCTTTTAAATACAATAAATAGGACCTTGACACTTTAACATTTTAAATAGGTATTATACCTGAGAAACTGACAGGTGTCGAAAAGTAATACAAGTTTGAATTTCGAATGAATATTTTAACAATTTGTACTCTAAATAGGTCACGATTTAACATAGCCTGACGACGGCCATTCATAACGTCCTCGCTTATCTCTCTAGTAGCGGTAGAATTAACGTCTGAGTAGTATGATATTAGGTTAATCCGAAAAAAGTTACCGTTACTCAATGATTTTGTAGCTTCGCTGGCCCTTCAATTAAAACGGTTTATTTGGGTTTTAAAAAGGTAAAATTTTAATTAAAAATTTTAGTTAACAATCACCGTTGCGATTGCACCACTGTAAAACTGTTTTTAGGTCTTGTAAAGTGATTGATTGATGCATTCGCAAATGGAGTTAACGCCACAAAACATCTTAAGGTCATCCGCGTATAAAAGAGTACCTAAATGCTATAATGATTTTTATAAATTAGGACTAATTTTGGTTTAACCAATTTTTGTTTTCCAATTGTTATCGGTCGAGATCTCATATTTATTTGTTTAAACATATTACAATTTTCATGGGATAAAACGATATAGGTAGGTATTAAAAAGGATTGCGCAATCCATCCTCTGTTTTGCAGTCCTCCCAATCGACGGCCTGTCAAGCCGATGTCCGTGCTTTAGAAGCGCCCTTGAGTATTCGCTGTCGGTTCCATTCCAATCTTAAGAAACAAAATTCTGCGAGTACGGCTGATTCAGCTTGCCCTGTTTTCTTCTGCCGACGAAGCGTTAGTTCATAAAATTAATGCAGAGCAAAAATGTATAGGTGGAAGATACAGAAACATTAGCAGATAAAATGTAATTGGCTAATAGTTTCATGAACAAATCACTGTCAACAAACAAAATAACGGTCCTAAAATCGAGAAACAAGTAATTCTAAGAAATAAGTATGGTAAACAATATAAGCCCGACCCAAGTCTATGACATTGACTTTGACACTGACAATATCAATAAGGAGAAACCAGGCAAATATATTCAGATATCGATAAAGTTTTTACGTCTGAATACTTAAGACTATGATCAAAAGAGATTGGCGATATAGCAATTATATAATTTAATCTTAGATTTTTACGTTAATAACAATAATAGCATCTCTATCTAGATCAGTGTACCCTCTTGAAGAGTGTATTGGCAAATAAGTATTTAAACTAACATTACAGGCCGCTTTTTACGATTTCAAAATAATTCTACATTATTGAGCCATTGTATCTTTTAATATTAAGATAGTAAAAATTATAAACATTCCTAGTTATTATTACTTTTTCTGGAGGAGAACGATGGCAGTTGTGATAGATCTTAACTTATGCAGCTGTTATCAAAAAATTATAATTTTTCACATTTAGTAATGTTTATTTAATATTTCGAACCAGTATACCATATCTTTAGCAAAAATATTAACACCTGAGATGTAAATAAGCTTATATTTATCGAATTTCGATATATTATTGCGTATATATTAGAACCCCTACGTAATAATCGCCAGTGACAACAACACTGATAAGTTGACAGCCGATAAGTGTTTAAAAGGCCGATATTTTCAGATCTCTGTAATTGTATCGGATTTAGTATAGTACTACACAAAACCCCACAATACTCTTTTTAGTAGGTAATCTGTAATGACTACGATACCAATAAAATATGACTTTTACCTAAAAATTAACGAACCATAAACCTGACGAAGACTGACTACACATTTATTGATTAAATTAAATATAACTCCTCGCTCCATAGAGACACAACCTACAGTACAGGATAAGTGTTGGTTCGGTCATCAATATGTCCAGCATTCTGAAATGTTTAATAAATGCATCCGAAAAAGCTGCACTCATTGCTAAAGCTTGCTCTGGATTAGACGAAGATGGGCTCTTAGTAGCGGAAAAATGTGAAGGCGAAGCAAATACTCGTTTTGATAAGGATTTTAAAACAATAGCTGATGTTTTGGCTCAAGAGGCAGCTAAGGTGACAATATTATCTAAATTTCCAGAGCTTAGTCATAATGTGAGAGGCGAAGAATGTGCAGAAATTGGTGGAAAGAGAATTCAACTGCAAGAAACTGAAGATGCAACTAGAGAGCTACTGGAATCTATTATTTCACCAAAATTGGCTAAACATATGGCACAAGCTGCACACACTAATGTTGACCATGTGATTTCTCAACTTTTGCCAGTAGATATACCAGAAATTGAGACAACTGGTTTAGGGGTCTGGATTGATCCTATAGGTATATACTAAAACTAACTCATCAATTGTTGGTGATGTTAATAATAATAATGTAATATTTATTCCTAATTTGTTTACAGATGCTACTGCTGAATTTATAGCTGGGATTCAAGGTAAAGCAAAGCCTGGTTTAGGTCTTGAGTGTGTTACGGTTCTTATTGGTGTATACCTGGAATCAACAGGTGAACCAATTTTAGGTGTCATTAACCAGCCATTTTATAACAAGTAAGTCTAAAGTCTAAAATATCTAAAACAATAGGATAGAATTGAAATACTTGACTTGCTTCACTTTTTTGTATTTTTATTTCAGAGGGAAGGGACGAATTATTTGGGGTATATGTTTTCAGGATGTAAAGAAATGGGGAGGATCCCAGATTCATAACATTCAACACAACAATGTTGTACTTATGAGCAGCGCTGAAGATTCAAAGAATGTCGCTAAAATTGAACTGGCTAGTTACAAAGTTGAACAGCGTGTACCTGGCTGTGGTCATAAACTTTTGAAAGTAGCACTGGGTAATGTTGCCATATATATATAAATAAACAGTTATCTTGTTCTATCTAAAAAAATATGAAATCTTAAATGACTTAAATTAATCCATCAGCTCAGGACAGATTGAGTCAAGTTTAACAAGTATAAATGCATCTGAGATGCATGAAAATTCATATATCTTGACTGAATTGTAAATTTCTATTCTAAACCCAGGCATAATGTCAGTACCAAGTAGTAAGAACAGATTTCTCCAGATACTTGAGCATTATGTAAAGTTTAATCTCAAGCTTAACTTGTATGTACACAAATACAACTCAGGTGAATAATATCTATTAATTTGAATTGGAAGGTACAGTTTAAAACCAGATGAATCTGTACTCAACCTCGACTAGAACCAGCAGTAAATTAAATTAAATTCATTTAAAACTGACAGTGTAGATGTTATCTGTAACTACCAATTAAATGTAATAGTGAAAATAACTGGTCAACTGAACTAGACTTAAGACTAGACTGGTCAACTGAACTTAAACTACCTCTTTTTTTTCTGTCACAAACACTATTCGGTATTAATATTAAATTTAATTTACAGGTGAAGCAGATGCATATGTGTTGTCTAAAGGCACAACATTTGTCTGGGACACTTGTGCACCTCATGCCATAATAAAAGCGAGAGGAGGTGAGGTCCTCAGCTACAAAACCTTTAAATCTCTTTCATATAATATGCCCGCTAGTACAGATAACCAGGATTATTGCAATTCAGAAGGCATAATAGCTTATGTTAATAAATCCTTCTATGAAGTTATAAATAATTTGTAAAAATGTACTTTTTTATTTCAAATAGGTAATGTGTACCTATTTGTTTATTCTTATTTTTAAATTGTTTACTAACTTAATCATTAAAGTAGTTAATCCTAGTTATTTACATATAATGATTTACATAAAATTAATATTAGTTATTAATTTTATGTAAATCATTACTGTTTAATTGTACTGTTTATTGTATAAATCTAAGATTTATTATAAACTCATTCAACTGCAGTTATGATACCATGTGTAATGAGTATTCATATGTATACATAAAAAAATCTAATGATAAACAATTTGATCTCATGTATATCTTCTTCTAGTCTTGTAATTGTTTCTTAGTTCTCAACATATAAAATATTCTTAAGTATTTATTAACCAAAATAAATAAAATATATTATAATAAAATGTTTTTATTATCACACATCAGTCACTATTACTAGATTCAGATCCTGAACTAGAGTCCTTCTTTTTCTTTTTCTTCTTTTTTTTCTTACTTTTCTTAACCTTATTTTTTCGTTTGCATTCTTTAGTGAAGTCTTTTTCCTAAAATTAAAAATAGATATTGTAAATTATTACAAAACCAAGTGGAGCATTTTACATATGTCTAAACTATAAATGCCAGAAAAAAGTTATTGACAATGGAGGTTTAAGTGGTAGGTATAAGTCATCCCCATCGGTATTTTACTATCATAATAAAATGGAATTCAAAATAAGTTCTAAATTATGTGATTATGCAAGACATACCTGTTTAATGGTATCTTCTATCTTCATAGTAACTGCTGGAGCACAACCTACTTGTCTTATAGATGCAGTTACTTCATCTATCTTTGACATGTCTGCACTGGGAGCTTTGTATTTCTCACAGTGGTCTACACGTATAGTACGTCCCAAGATCTACAACACAAATATTAATGTAAAACTTACTTCAACTTTAATGAAAAATAAGGCTTTGTAACATATAAAATAAAATTGTTTGTTAAAAATTACTATTACAAACATTCATATTTATGTATTATATATGAGATTAAAATTAGGGTTTTATATATTTAGGTTACTAAAGATTATATTTAAACCCCAATATTATACATGATTTTAAATATAATCTTTATATTATATAAATGTTATAAATATGCAATTAACCCATTGTACAATCTATACAAAGTTAGTTGCATTAATGAGTTTATGGAAAATTTAATTTATCGAAATAAAAGGCTGTATTCTGATTGGTTGGTACCTAATACTCTTATAAACCAATCAAAAAGTATTATTATTAACCAAGAAACATTCTATAAACTTACTTTAACACCATTTAAGTTATCCACAGCCAGAATAGTGGATCGCTGATCTTCAAAACAAATAAAAGCAAATCCTCTTGATTTTCCAGTCTCTTTATCGCGCACTAAATTTATATTAACTATTTCGCCATACCTAAACAATATATAAAATATAAATGAGTAAGTAACGAATATGTATGCTCAAAACGTGGTCAGGAAGAAAGTATTACTAAGTACTAATCACTATCAAAGATTATTTTTGATTCATAAATATTATAAAATTAAAACATTACTTACTGAGAAAATACGCAAATAATATCGCCCTCAGTTAGATCGTAAGGTACACCACCGACAAAGATCCAAGCACTATCCCCATACTGATCGTGCCATGAAATTTTAGAGTTACTGGATAGTTCTCGTTCGCTTAATTTAAGAACATTTTTCACGTTTCTGAAAATGATAACATAATAATAGGTTATTCTAATAGCAAAATAAATAATGTCATCAGATTTACGGAAAATATAAACATATTTACGTCATAGGATTCATTATGATTGTTCTTAGAAAGTCCGGAGCAAGTGTAATCGTTTATTTTTCTCAATATATAACCGCCGTACAATAGACAATCCTCCCCTATTTATTCACAGCTAGCTTGTCTTGTAAATATTTAACTTCAAGACTGTTATTTGTCAATATGACAATTGAAATATAAGTTGCCATTAAAAGAAATTTTTTTTTAGTTACCATACTATTAACGCATACTACTTCAAGGACCTGTATATGTATCCCAGGGTTTTCCGTATATCTCACCATTTGTCCCAATAGTGACAGATGCTGGCACTGCAATAGTTATTGAGAATAGTGCGAAACGCTGCCTCTTTCATCTTTAAGCCACAACTGCAAGAGTAGGACAGATTGGGACCCGGGATGGGATAAAGGAGAAAATTTTTGTCGACTTTTTTAAGTTATTAGGCAACCGATTCATTGCCGAGGGCTAAGGAACGCAAAACGGACATATTGGGGATCAAAACTAACAGTTACTAGAGGGCGTGAACTAAAAAAGAGTATTGACGCCAATCACCTTTTATCTATGACAACCTACCCAGTGGCCCACTGTGGCACACACTGGCAGCAACAAAATTCCTGACTTTCTAGATTTTCTATCACGAAGAGTATCAGTGATCAGAACATTTGCGTATAGTCTTGTCTTGATGGCAGTCCTGATCACTCACCAGTCTGCAACTATGCCCACCGTTGAGTCTTACCTCACCAAGAGAGATAGCCAGACAAATATCTAAATTGTATCCCAATAAAGCACCTGAATTTGATTTAATCACCCCTAGATACTAAAAGAGCTGCCAAAGAAATGTTTTGTCTTTTTTACCCATCCCTTTTAATGCCACACTAACCTAAGAACCCTGACACGTTCCTGCACAATGGAAAACTTCACAAATCGTCATGATCCATAGAACTGGCAAGCCACCAAATGACGTCTCATCTTTTCGTCCCATTAGCCTGACACCGGTGTTGTCAAAATAAAGGGAAAGGATCATCTTCGTCTGACTATCTACCACAGGGCTTGGTACTAGGTCCGGTCCTTTATAATATAACCTGTGATCTACCCGAAACTGTCAAGCTTGACTCTGATACTTTGCCTCAATCAAACTGTGGCAAATACCTTGGGTTTCAGCTAGGCTGTAGGATGACTTGGAAAGATAATATCAAAAAGATGCGCGATGAGAACTTTAGATTTAAAAACCTTTTTTGCTTTCTTGGTAGACAGTCAGCCTTATCCCGGTCCAACAAAGTAAGGGTCTATTGCTAACTCGCTAGGAGGAGTACGAGCACAGGCTCCATCTATCCAATTCTCAAACTCTGATCATATTCTCAACGACTGTTTGCCGGAAAAATTAGAGAAAAAAACTATTATCTCCATCAGAAATTTTGATTATAAACAAATAAATTCACTCATTATTCTACGGATATCAGTCTATGGACATATAACACTTAAATACATATTAAAATTAATATATATATTGTAAACAATATTAACATAAAAAGTATTCAAGAATAGTTTGCCTTGGGTGGGGATCGACCTCTAATTTTTTATTAATTTATTTTTATATAATTTCTATTTTCGATATTATTCTATAATATTAAGTTTAAAATTAAATGTAAAATTTGATAGATTTGGTTAGCTCGATCTCGATCGATATATATATAGCATATTGTAATGCATATAAGTTCAATCTAAAATTAAGACAAAGACCTTAACAATTATTATAAACACGTTATATATTCACAGGACTATTCATCTTCTACACGCTAATCATATTTACAGGACTATTCATCTTCTTAGTTTCATTCACTCCTTTCCATTAAAAGGTTGTTTGAAAGAAATTGCTTTTTGTAATAAAAATATCTTTACGACATTAATCTTTCACACCGAGTTGTTAAGTGCAAAATTGAATTGAAGATTATTATAATCTACCATTATAATTAATTACTAACACTACAAATAATATGTTCGAGACATTTAAATTTTGATGAATACGGTAGAATCTTTATATCTATATCTTTATAAACCTAGATTTATAGGTCAATATCATAATCAGAGCATTAACATCATAAAAGGAAATTTTGATAATGACAGGCTAAAATGGACCTGTCAAACATATTGATATGCCTTAAAACGAAAGTTTAGTTGTCAGTCAGTCCTTCCTCACCAGTTGTCATAAATGTCATCCGGGCTATTGTGTTGTGTCAGCAAAAAGTATTTCTAACGTTGGAGATAGGAAGCTGAACTTTCCTTTGTTTTAATTACTTGAAAGTACAAGACAAAACAGACAAGCAATAATTTTATTTGTTTTAGCTATAGCTAGTACTACTTCTTCTAATATCACTCAAGACTCACTATTAAATCCACCTTTCAAACATTATTTAGTCGTTAGTTTGTTATAGTTTCGTACCATGACCACTCCAACGCCTGATAGTCAAGAAAACTTTGATCAGGTATTCTAGTGTTAAAGATCGAAATAAATGTCTTATCTTTTTGTGCATGTTAAACTAAAAAACTAATATACAGATTTTCGTACTATATTAACCGCTGGTCGTTTTTCATAAGAAAGTTGTGACCTATTCATGAATATTTAGATTTATTATATATACATATAAATAATTAGATTAATCAATCGAAATTGACAAAGATTTATTCAAAACAGTCACTAGGTACTTAAATTCAAATATAAAATTTGCATGCTATGCTAAAATTAATTAATTTATTGTTTTTCAGTTTGATGAAGATGAAAATGATCAACAACTTGGAGGCTCTGCTTCAGGGCGTAAGAGGTTATTCAGCAAAGAACTCCGATGCATGATGTACGGATTTGGAGATGATCAAAATCCATACACTGAAAGTGTTGACTTTTTAGAGGACTTAGTAATTGAATTTATAACCGAAACAACACATAGGTAAGGTCTAAATTGTTATTAATTATCATAAATAGTCTACATTCTCCATGGATTCGGATGAACTCTTAATATTTTAGAACCTATAACATATATTTTTTTTTATATTTCTTCTTTTATTATAATTTTGTGACTTATGAGGTTATTGATAACCTCATAAGTCACAAAATTATAATTTTTTAGAAATCAATAAAAATTGTTTCATACACAAACAAATGATTTTTAAAGGACTTATTTATGTTTGATTTAGAATTTGAGTGGTAAATAGTTAAAATAATGTATAACATATACAGTTAATTATAAAAATATCTTGATAAACAGTTCTTGACTTATGTTTTTTTAGCAAAAATAGATTTGGTATAAAATTTAACTAAAACCAATCATAGTTATCATATTTTTTATTGCTTATAATTAAGAATTGAACATAAAATAATCTTATGAATATTTTATATAAAAGAATTTGTCATGTTTTAATATCTACAACATTTGCTGGCTAGCTGACTTTTTTTTATAAGATTCAGTTGACAAACATGTTTTTTTTGTACAAATTTGACCACCATTTATTAAATTCTAAACCACCTTCAGGTTTAGCTTGATGACTGTAACTGTTGAACTTGAGTTCGAAATAAAATCAATGAATTCTTCTGGGACGAGTTGCGATCATGCTATCAAATTTTTTTTAATGATTCCAAAATCACAGCCATTAGGTAAAAAGGAATGACCATGCATAGAAAAATACTGATAAACTTCAAGTCTTTTAGTCTGTCAAAGGAAATATAAATCTCAACAATGTATTATTTTTCTTTTGACCAGGGAGGCAGTCGGAAAAAAGATATAAATACTTAATCTTTGGCCCTATATTATTTTTATACATCAACTTTGAACAAACCTCTTTTTTTACATGACATTCAATCATGCATCAATATAATCAATGTCTTTTCCTGGATAATGGCTCTTTTTTTTCTAGGAAAGCAGACGGTGTGTTAGGGTTCTTTTTGCAAAAATTTTAGGAGGCACTCTATTTGCTTTCGGGTGACATCCAGTCTTATCTATAGATACTACATTAAATAAATCTCAAAATCTGCGAACTCTGGCTTCAGTAGTTCGATATAGGCTGATAAATGGCTTCTTGCAGACTTTAACTTTATCAGTTTGTTTTAAAACATGGAATTGAAAAGCATTTTGCCTCTTTGTAGCATTTTCTTTTTGAGAATGCTTCTCTTATGTATCTAACTTATCAATGAAAATTGCAATATAGTTGAACCAATCAAAAAATATCAAATTTAAAATGTCAAACTCAGTCATAAACTACTCCTGCTATCTAAGTTGTGCATGCAAAAATCTCTAAGTCACTGACTAATGTTGTTTATGCAAAGAACGTATTTCACATGGTATAACTAAAAGAGAAAGGAATGTATTGTACTTAAGTTGTTTTTCACCCAAAAAACGTATCTACCTTTGAAGAACCACATTCAGCAAAAAAAAGCATGTTGTAAAAAAGTGACTTAATTGGTTTTTGAAATGACCGATTTAATTGCAATTTACATGATTTCAGGGCAATGGAAGTGGGTAGGACAGGACGTGTACAAGTAGAAGATATAATATTTTTGGTTCGAAAAGATCCTAGAAAATATGCTAGAGTTAAGGATTTACTTACAATGAATGAGGAACTAAAGAAAGCTAGAAAAGCCTTTGATGAAGTTAAATATGTTGGTGAGTGAAGTTGATTTTCTCTCTTAGTGAAAAGAAATAGTTTCAATGTCTTAACATGATTAAGAATTTTGCCTGAAATATTTTGATTGATTTTTAGTTTATATTTTCATAATTTGTATCTTTTTATGAACTTATAGAGGACCAACAATAATGTTGATGGCCAAACAAGCAACATCATGCCACTAAGACTGAAGCAAGTAACAAAATACTATATAACACATAGCTTTTGTGTTTGCACTTATAACTTAATGCTTTTGTGATAATATGCATCTTTGTAAACAATTTGTGGTGAATGTATATTAGAAGTATGTTATTTTTAATATGGATGTTCTTTTTAAATTGTAATCAGTATTGTTTGTAACATCTAACCCTCCACCCAACTAGTGCATATTTTATAAAGAGCTTGACAAATATAGTATTATTAATTACCCAAATAAATTTAGCAGACAAAATATTAATAATAATAAAATTCATAAAATTTAAATTTTAGACTTTCTTATACTAAAAATCTCTAAGTATCTGAAATGTCTTTAGATACAACTGAATATATTATTTTCAAATTTTGAAATCACATGCATAAAATATAAGTTAAAGATTAATAATACTCAGACAATATATTATATATTCACCTGACTGTAGCAAGTTGCTTTAAGCACTTTTGTTACGGACATTAGATATCCAATATAATACTTAAATACATATTATTAAATATTAATATGTGTTATATTACCCCTACTGCATTTTGTTTTGTAGTTATTGCCAATCCCCACTTCCCCCAACCCTTTTCAGCCTCAAGAGAGTTATGGACATTTCCGAAAATAACTTCAAATTAAATACAGTTGGTGAATATGTTATGGATGTTCGCTTTTTATAGACAAAAGTAACAAATCATTGACAAATTATTTGTTACTTTTTAACAAATGTATGAAACAAATACAATGTATAACTGTTATTCTGTTGCAGAATGAAGTGCAAATGTTAAAACTGAGAGATTCAATGCATCTAAAGATAGAAATCTTCTGTAATTTTTTCTTTAATACCAAAAAAAACTTGCATCCATTTAAATATTGTAAGCATACATAAGACTGTGTTTAGATACATAAAATTAATTCTTTGGTTTTTTGACAAATAGATGTGTAACCACATACATATAATTCTGATAAAATATAATACTATTTTATGAAAACATGATTTTTTATTTGTCTTGAGCACAACCATATCAAGTGCCCCCTAATTAATCATTTCAATAGTCAAATTAAGCAGGTATAAATATAAATTACCAGAATATTCAATAAAAAAAGTTTACTTTTATATTATTTATTTGTGCATTACATTACAATAATACAAAAAGCTACAGTAAAGAAAATATCAAGATATACACATGTGATGTCATAAATTAAATTATAGCTAAAAAAAAAGAATTACAGTTACAATTTACAACACTTTATGTTGGACAAATTCAATTTTTAAGACACAATTAGAGTACATGCAATGTTATATTGGTAACAATATTATCAATGAATTCAACAAGGTAATAATAAACATAACATTAACCATTAAAAAAATGAGATAAAAATATGTGTAATATCAACATCAGTGGTCCTTAAATTGTGTAAGTAGATACAAATGTAAATAAACATCTCAATTCACAATTCTGGCGACTAGACTAGGTGTTCAAAAAAACAGCCAAAAGTCTAAACTTTGGTTTTATATGCATTTTCACAACAGTTACATGTATTATACTAACAATAAATAGGCCATTTTTGGCAGTGCATTAGTAGCATTAAAAATAAGAGTTAATAATAGTATATTTATTGTTAATGAATTATCACTACAGGTTATTTTTAATTTTATATTATTAATTTAGATTTAGGCATCATAGTTTTACAAAAAATGTTTATTGTCTTGTAAGACCGTATTCTTACAACTGAATAATAAAAATGTTTTATATACAGTAATACCCCGACTTACGCTACCCCGTTTTACGCGAATTCGAAGATACGCGGTTTTTCATTTTGATTGCCGCGCGCATCGGCTCTCTCGCTCCGCCCACTCAGTGTTCAATTTGCGACAGGTTTAAACGTGTTCCGCGTGAAATTGTTTTAAATGCGCAGTGCGTTTTAATTATAATTTCTAATTATGTCGTCTGAAAGAACGAAAAATGAGTCATTTGAGCCTAACAAGAAAAGAAAAACACTGTCTTTGGAGTGTAAACTGAATATAATTAAAGACTTCGAAGCAAAAATGAAAATTTGTGAATTGGCAAAGAAATTTGACCTACCGGAATCAACAGTCCGAACGGTTGTAAAAGGTAAAGAAAAATTATGAGCGCTGTGAGACTCAATCTTTGAATTCAAGTATCATCCGTAAGCGTCATGGTATTATCGCACAGATGGAAACATTGCTACAGTCATGGTGTGATAATCAAGTAAGAGTGAAAAATTTTCCTGTTGATCAAAATACAGTGTGCTTTCAAGCAAAGCAGATTTTTGAAAAACTAAAAGAAGAAGCTGGGGAGGCGGCTGAAAATGAAGTGTTTAAAGTGTTTAACGGCTGGTTCAGCCGATTTAAGAGTCGTTGTAATTGGCATAGCATGGCAGAGAGTGGAGAAGCGGCAAGCGCTGATAAAGAAACTGCATCTCTCTATCCAGAAAAACTCAAAACAATGATAGATGAAGGTGGCTACACTAGTCAAACTATTTTCAACGTAGATGAAACAGGTCTTTTTTGAAAGAAAATGCCTAAAAGAACTTTTATTGCGCGTGAAGAGAAAACTTTGCCAGGTTTTAAAGCCGCCAAGGATCGATTAACAGTGATGGTTGGTGCGAATGCAGCTGGAGATTGTAAATTAAAACCTCTCTTAGTTTATCGCTCAGAAAATCCAAGAGCCTTAAAAAATAAATCTAAAGCTGGTTTGCCTGTCATTTGGAAGTCTAATGCAAAAGCTTGGGTGACAGCTTCTCTTTTTGAAGACTGGTTTGGCCATCATTTTATTCCTGAAGTCGAACGTTACTGCCGATTAAAAGAAATCCCATTTAAAGTGATGCTACTAATTGACAATGCGCTAGGTCATCCTCCCGCAACTCTAATTAATTTCGATCCACGTGTGGAAGTTGTATTTTTGCCACCAAACACTACCAGCTTGCTTCAACCAATGGACCAGGGAGTCATTAAAACATTTAAAGCTTACAACACAAGGCGGTCATTTGCACATCTACATGAAGCTATGAGACAAAACAATGAGCTTTCTGTTAAAGTCTTTTGGAAGCAATTCAATGTTTTAGATGCTGTAAGAATTATTGGACAATCTTGGAATGAGGTTTCACAAAAAACTCTCAATGGTGTCTGGAAAAAACTGTGTCCATTTTTTTTCACCTCTGAAACCCAAGGAGAAACCATTTCAGATCCTGAACAAATCGATAGCATAATAGAAGAAGTGGTCGATATCGCCAAGCAATTAAATTTAGAGGTCGATAATGATGACGTTCAAGAATTGTTAGATTCACACAATCAAGAGCTAACAATTGACGAGGTTATAGAAATGCGTAAGTATGAGCAAACTGATTCGCTAGACCCAGTTGAATCGGTAAATCAAATGACAATTGCAAACTTAACAGAAGGGCTCAATTCAATTGAAAAGGGGTTACAAATTTTAGAAAAAATTTATTCTAATGAAGAACGCATTTCTACTACATAACGAGGGATAAAAAAAATACTGGTATGCTACGAGGAAATTTTACGTGAAAAGAAGAAAAATTTAACTCGTCAGGCAACACTGTTAGAATATATGAAGCCTTCGACATCAAAATAACTTCGATTTAGCTTACTTTATTCATAACAATGTAATATTTTTTTATTATCCTACACTTTATTAAACATTTTCTCTTCTAAATTATTGTTTTCTTTAAACTCTGGTCCCGATTAAACAAACTTTATATGTATTTATATGCAACGTTGAACCCCGACTTACGCGAATTCGACTTACACGGCAATCGCTCGGACCCACCTATCGCGTAAGTCCGGGGTATTACTGTATTCTTAAACGTTTTAACTCTCCGTGGACTTCCTTTTATTGTGTTTGTGGTGGTAGTCTTAGGTTTGGGATGTATCGAGAATTCTTGTCATATTTTTCAGAATATACAATGCTTTTTTTATTCATTAATAGAGACAAATTTATTTGGAATATAACATTTTCGGGGGAAGACTTGTTTTGACACAAGTAGTGATAAATATATTTCTATCATAAAATCCTACAAGATCGTGACAGTTAACAGTACATATAATTTAAATAAACATTACCTAAACGCCACATAAATATATTATTTAATGTCTCACTATATTGTTTCGAATCTAAGATATCTATTCTAATTTGTGTAAATAACTCTCACAATAATAACATCATAATAAACAGCCATATTTAAGGCAAGTAACCTGTAAATGAATTACATAGTAATTATAAGTTATATAATTACAACTACATATTTGAAAATGTTAAACATTGTGTGACCTTAGGTACATTTGTGCTTGTTACACTATTCTCGACTCACAGTGTCAATCAACACGCCCCCCAGTGTTTAATTTTATTATAGCAGTGCCAATAATGACGCAAGGGTGTTTACTCAAGTTAGTAGCAGTATTTATATGGTATAGGACAATAATTTGTATCCTTACATTTAACCCATTACAAGGCTCTGGTAAATATATAACAATTTCAACTGCAAGATCTTGACTTAAATTCAAAATATTTACCTTGCCCCACTGCATTAAAAGGTTAACTATTGTTACTTAAAAAGTTTAGAATAGAATATGTACTTATATATAATTGGTAGGAACTATAGCCCTACCGATTAGATATATACTAAAAATACTATTACTAGAATGAAAATGCAAATTTATTCAATTAATTTCAATTGTAGTTACATATTACGCATTATAATGCGCATGACAAAATCTACTTAAAGTCGTCCAGCCTAATAATATTGTAAGACTTACAATCGAATAAATAAATTGGATATTTTGGATCTTTAGCCATCTCGAAAAGAACAGAGATTACATATTTTATGGTCGATACCAATTTAAAATCACTCGTAATAAATATATTGCAAGTGCCCTACTTCAATCATGAATTAAAATTCAGACAGGGCTAAAACTAAGACGTAAAATATTATAAGTAATGCAACTGAGTGAAACCGAAGGGATCTTAACATACCGTCTTGCGAGGGGTTTCACAAGAATTAAAAGTTGTAAAGCGCTGGGATTGTTCAGTCTGTGGGAGGATCCATTGCAGCGATGATAGCCTTCATGACAGCGGCGGCGGCAAGAGACGCGTGCGGCTGCCATTCTTTGCCGCGGGTGCCGTCGCGATAGTCAGAGATACCTGCAACATGATATCACAAATATTTAATCTAACATTAATAAAGCATTTAATGAATTATTTGTTTGTTTGTAATATATTAATTCAAAAATACTAAACCGATTTTAAAAAATATTTCACGCATAGAAAGCCACATTCGGCGAGTAACATAGCTTGCTAAATTTTATCATCTTTATTTACATAATTCAACTGCACGTGTTGTGTATGTCACTGAACTCCTAAATAATTTGTATGCGTTTGAGTAACGCCCTGGATGGCTAAGATTCACAAATCAGCTCGGCAGATAGCTCTGCAGTAGTTATCGTGATTATTTATCTATAATGAAACTAAACGACTGGATCGACTTAAATATTTTTGTGAATGCATTCAAGCGGGATCCTGGATGATTTAAATTCATAAAACAGTTCGGCAGATGGAGCTGCAGTCGCTATCTAGATTATTAATCTCAATTTCATACTATGTTTAATATCCTAATCGCTTAGAATATCACACAGGACGTCTGTTGGGCCCGCTATTACATACATAAAAATGAGTAAGCTAAGGGGATTGCTTGAACCCTAGGAAAAGACAAGCTAATTCGGCCGAAAAGCTGCGTATATGCGGTAGAATTAAATGATAATAACCACCAAACATTATTATACGTTGGAAGAATAAGTAAGTTATTTAATTATTAGTAGTAATTGTCGTTTTGTGTTAAACATGATACATCGTATTTTTCTCTTCTGTTCAACAATATACCAACGAAAATATTGGACCAACGATACGCCACCATACCAACGATAAATTTGGATGACCTTAGCTTAATATGCGAGTTAGTCGGCATCATTATAAGTGGATTGTACTGTATTTATAAATGATTTATACTTATTCAGTCTTAGTAAATTACAGCCTATGTATAAGCGTGTATGTCTAGCTATCACTTAAGCTAGACTTATGAGGTTTTATGTTTTAGAGATTATCTCTATCGCATCATTGTAAAAGAACACTAACGTCATCATATGGTGGTAAAAACGAAGTACGTAGTATGATTATACTCTCTATAAAAACTATGACAGTCATTAAAAATATGTGGCGTGACTGTGTCTCGGACACGGCCACGCATTTTACAAAAATATGTTAACGCAAATGATAGTGATTTATTTGAGAAGTAGTATAATTCAACTTCAGACGAACGTTGGTACATATTAATAAAGTAGTAGTAGTAGGTACTTAGTCAAAGTAGCATAGACACTGAACAATATAGCTAGAATTTTTCTGATTTTCAGCTTTTTTGATTGGCCATTGAACAAAATTCAGTAAGCTTTTCTAAGACCTCTTATGGCCAAGTTTATACATGTAGTAAGGTACATGTTAATGGGTCATTAAAAGTAGCGAGTACCAGAACACACATAAATAACCATAATAAATATATTTGCTTTTGGGAGCGGATCGAACCTACTACCTTTGGCGCACAAGATTAAATGAATCAAGTCATTTAAACTGACCTCGTACGGAGATGAAGCAATCCTTCCTGTTGCCGACGACGCTGTCCAGCACGGCATCCAGCTCGCAGTCGTAGGCGAGAGCGCGCGCGTGCGCCGCGAACGCGGCGCGTGCCTCGCCCGCGCCCGCCACCGCGCGCCCGCCCGCCACCGGCGCGCAGTGCACGCGTCGCCCGCCCGCCTGGTCCCTGTTCAATCAGAATTAATCGAAAATCAAAACCTTACCTAACTAAGAAACTACACCACAATAGCCGGGGCATATAGTAGTATAACGACTATGGATAATATCATTGTGAATTATTTCGTGTAACTAACTCGCAATGATAATATTGCATGCATTTGTGCCTTGTTTTTTTCACCAGGTCGACGAACAACATACAATCAGCGTGATAGAAAGCGTTACCGCCTATAGCTCGTAATATGGCAAGCGCGTTGTTACTCAGTAATTTCACTACCTCACTCACCCTTCAAACTGGGACACAGCAATGCGAACATTGCTTTTTTCCGGTAGATATAGGTATAGGTGAGTGTGAGGTACCAATACTACTATACTATATATACTCTGCTACTATGTATTACTTCGTATTAGTTAACCTCATGATGTTATTAAAGACTGGCATTAGACTTCTGAAAGTGTTTAAAATTAAATAATACAATTATTCTTTATTTTTCAATGGTGAAATGTCCTAAATAATTTTAACTTGGTAATCACATTCAATCCTAAACATAACCAATACCGAATTTACAAATCGCATTTATTGACAGTTGATTCTTAAATCGGGGTGGGGCCTATCATCTAAGATAATGTGTCGCCTGTTATCCTGGCCATCAACTCTGCAACATTGATAGTAGGTAACGTAGTGACTAAACATAGTACATACATTGTATCATTTTTCAATCTATAAATAGGGCAAATCCTTTTTTACATCAAGAGTTCGGAGAACGCAATAATAATAAATATTAATTAAAATTTGAAAAATGGGGCTCTTGCCGTAACTATATCAATGTATCTTACACTTGGTCGCCCTGTGGAGCAGGGTGAGAAACTTCAATGTAGGCGCCTTCACCTACTTCTACGCAGAGACGGTCTGTGACCCCCTCCGGGGGATCCCAGCGACCGGGCACGCCACGCAGACGTTGTAAACCTGAAATATTAACAATGCTATTACGAATACTTAGAACGTATTCCGGGAAATGCCTGTGAATAGGTTAGGAAATATATAATAATAATAATAATAACTTTATTCAACAACAAAAGGTAACTTAAACTAAAATACATTTTGATACTTAGGTACCTAAACTAGGTCTAGCCTGTTCTTATAGGCACCTGAAGTATATGTATAGTGAAGTCAAGGTAAGAGAGAAGTAAATAATCAAGGAAAGTCAAGTAACTTAAAAGGTGGCGTCATAAAATTGAACAACGCATTTGCTTTTCTCGAAAATACTGAGATTTTACTATGTTAGAATAAATAACAGGTCATCGTCATAAGTGATGTCACGTGATTATAATGACCCACCCCAGTTGATATTCACGTACGTGTAATATGACTGTTTAAACTGTATAATATTGTATGTATATCAGTGACATCAAGTAACTAAAATAGCGACATCAATCGTAGACTTAAGAGGAAACCGATATAAAGATTACGGTAAGAGCTGCCTGCTTATGTGCATTGGAATTTATAATAAAATATCCCAATGAAATTAAAAAAATAAATATTTTGTAAAAGACTACATAATTGGTTTAATTTCAATACGCATAATTTTAATGAGCTGGATGAATTTACAATAAATCCTGATTATTGTACTTTTTTTATTTGTATTGATTTTCATGCAAATCGCATTTGTTAAACATATATATATGTACGCTTAACTAAAACTTTAACGCGCTAATCTCGAGAACCGCTGGTGCGTTTTCACAAGTTCTTTCAGTGTTGGACTATCCATTTATCGAGGATGGCTATGGCTATATTATATTTTCAAAAAAAAATAGGATTCCGTTATAAAATATATTAATAAATCTTGAACTGATTATACCCGTCAAAGGCACTAATCCACGCACGGGCACTGCTAGTATAGTATACATTGGTAATTTTTATTTAATATCTAAGATTCCAATTACCCTTTCCAGCGATAAAGTTTTATTGGTACGGATAGCGGGAACTTGTGAAACGAGTCATTAATTTTTACCTTCGTCGATGTATGAGTTCCAGGGGGTTGATTGCGAACTTGTAAGGCGTAATGCAATTTCTTGGAGGAGGAAACTCGGTGGCTTGTACGGTTTCACTTCGTAATCCCATCCACCTTTCCCGTTGCGCTCAGCTTTCTCGCAGAAGATATACACATATCTGAAATAAAGAAGACGAAAAAATGTTTTCCCATTACTTTAATCATGTTATTAATATATACATATTTCGTGTCACGGTGTTTGTCCCGGATGAATAACTTGTTAACTACCGAACCAATTTTGAGAAATAGGATAGTTTATATATCAATTTATAGTCTCAACCTTTTTTTCATGATATACATATGAGTTTAGTTAGGACAGGACGACGTCTGTTGGGTTAGCTAGTACTATATATATATTTCTGTATGTAATGTGATTGTGATCATAGAGTGCCAGTGAGATGTCGTCAGAGGGAGGCATCGTGGACGTTTGTTGAACTATGCTGTCGGCCGGATAACTACGCTCATCGCAGTATGGCTATGAACTACTATATAAGCCGCAATTTTAAATTAACGTAAAACAAAAAAAACAAACTCAAAGATAAAGTTTGTTGTATGTAAACATACCAATTTTAATTACTCTAGTTCAGTTCATTATATATAACTAGCAGCCCGCCCTAACACCGTCCGGGTACATAAACATTCAGTAATCACCATTCACCATTTCACCACTACCCTCTTCATTGCGACGTTCTACAATTTCAATGCCTATGGTTCACATCAAGTATGTGCTCTTTAAACATATACTCAGGTGTTTTATTTGGTCTGGCTGGTATTAGATAGACCGCGGTCACAATTCGGCTTGAACACACCTCTACATCGCCTTTTTACCTCTTAAAGAGGAGAAGGTTCATTACACATTATTAATTTTGAACTAAAGTGCGTGTGTAGTATTTTCCCAATACCACAAATCAAGCGGTTAGTCATAGCTCATACATGAATTGTTGCATTAGTCAGCGTTTGTGATGTCCTGTTAATTACGCAACTGGATAACTTCGGTGAATAGCTGTAAACTGACATAATTATGATGTTCAACACAGACAGAACAAGCGCAACATATTGACTACAAAATACCTGAAAAAAATGTGTACCCTCTTTTTAAGTAAATTGTTTTTAATTAACGGACGGAACTCTGCACATAAAAATGGTGTCATTCACAATCATCATCACAGAAACCGTGGAACGTCAACTGCTGGATATAGGCCTCCCCAAGAAAGGGGGAATTTTGCCCAAAATTGCTGCGCTGGGCATTCCTGCTGCTGCTCACCCCCGCCCTGTGCATTTACGCCACACTGTTTTAGATGTATATATCGCTATCTGTTGGTTCAGGTATCTTAGTCGCCTCTTACGACACCCGTTACAATGGGAGATACTATTTTACTCTGCCGGTACCTCACGGCAACCTAATGTTCATTACATTATATTTATAGTTAACGGGCTGTAACGGCGAGCGTAGATCAATAAAATTATCTATACTTATATTAAAAATGCGAAACTACTTCAACTATCTATCTCTTGGCTACAGATCTATTCGATGAAATAACTTGAATCCTGGAAATTAAATATTCCCGAAAGACGTGATATAAATTGAAGTTTTCGCAAATGGACGAAGTTGCGGTCGTATAGCTAGTACGTATATTATATGCAAGTTAGTAGCTTTCCAATGGGAAAGTTCACAGTTTAAAGGATATTTTTCCTCCGTCTGTGTAAAATTGTTCAAAGTTCATTTTTAACGAGTAAATATATAAATGTTTGCCTTGCCAGTTCAGTCAACCGCTACTTAAGAACATATCAATTAATAACGCGAGTTGGTTTTAGGAACAAGTAAAATTATTAAAGATAAGATCTAATGATACCATGCACAGTCATTACGAATTATCATATTTTTAGGCAATATACATACGTATTATATATAATATAGTATAGTATAGTATAATAGTATTCATATATATAGCCAAAAATAAATCGTTGAATTATATCTAATGTAAAGGCAACACCGTAAGAAATCTATATTTTAAAGTATATGTCTGATATGACCTTATTTAAATAAATAAATAATGAATGT
The DNA here is from genome assembly GCA_020976665.1 of Heortia vitessoides. Classification (NCBI taxonomy): domain Eukaryota; kingdom Metazoa; phylum Arthropoda; class Insecta; order Lepidoptera; family Crambidae; genus Heortia; species Heortia vitessoides. The sequence continues at coordinate 9,919,183 of JACJUM010002878.1, read as the reverse complement.
GGCAGACAGTACCGATTGCCCAAAGCAGATTAAGATTTCTAATATTCCACGAACTTAATCGAATAGTTCAATAACATTTTGAACTCAATACAGTCAGTAGATTTCAGTATCAATTTTAACAGATTCGCAAAGGATAGTCTGTAACTGATTGTGTACCTTAACGTTTCTTTAATATTTTTTAAAGTTTAGTTTTAGATAATGAACAAATCGGTCTTCGTAGGAAAAAAAATAGTCTATAATTATAGGAAACTTATAAGCTTAATTAAAAAAAATAACTGTAATATAAATAAATAAATAAAAAATAGAGCACATAATTATCCTAGCCGTGGTACCGGCATAGTAGAAATTAACCTCTCCCTTTACCAAGTGTCGTCAGAGGCGAATAAAATACCAGAACCGAAAGATGGCGGTATATCCAGCCGACACAGTGTAGTTCAAATGCACAGGGCGGGCAACCACATCCCCGTCACGAAAGCTGCACTCCGCGATTACCAACACGATTGCCGCTTTGCAATTATAGCTAAAGTTCCTTTCTATCTCCAACCATTGGTTAAATATTATTTATTGTGAGTACCTACCCTTAAAACTAACTCCTTAATGTAATTAGACTCTACAAATATTTTAAACTATTAGCTATTATCTATTAGCTATTTTTATCTATATATTATGAGATTAGCGTCAAAACGTTTCCTTAATAAATTTCTCTACATATGTATCAACCTTGTGCATTAAATCTTGCAGTTCCATTCATAAATATTGTTATATTTAGAATGAAGTACCAATAATATAACTTATTTGAAGTATCATTATTGGTTCTTAATTTTAATAATACTACAAATATACGAATAACGTAAAGGAAAATGAGTTAAAGAGGATGTTTGTACAAATTATGTTGTTATTATAACCCAGAATTTCCATTTATGAATTAAATATGGCCAAGCTTGACTAGTATTATTGGTTCGTCAGCAATTAGAGATCAGTATTGAATCAAAACTGAAATAATACTTATAGGTAATTTTTATTTTCTATAAAATTCGTCTCTTTAAGTTGTATGTATTTCCGTGAGTCATCAAGTCTATGGCGGCTCGCTCATTCATAACAGTTAAATTAAACGCCTGCGCGTCTTATCCGAAAATTTCGAAGTAATACTGAATTAAATAAATCACCTGTATATAGCCTGTTACAGGCTATTCAACCATTTCCGAAACCATGAGGTACGAATGCATATGAGGTCTTATTTAATCGGTTACCTTCAGTAGTTTGCTGTCCACGTTGTAGCCTTTTTATGTGGGAAAATCTTTGAGATCATATTCGTAGTATGGATACTACTGTCCGGATCGGACGTCACACGGAAACTTGACAAATCAGAACAAGGAATATTGCCCAAGGAAATTACAAATGCCATGAAATTTAGACATGAATGTTTTTATGAATGAATTTGACATGACGGGGTCACGGGGAATATGACACCAGAGAGCGGTAAACCACAATAAAGCCTTAAATACGGTCTGGACCGATACTTCGTCTTTCCTAATGAGCTATTATTAAACAAATTAGTTAGTAACCGCTTATTACGCAGGATTGCCAGTTTTAATTAAAATTAATAAACGTTTTCTTTTTCAATGTCTTTACTAGCGGCGCCCCACGGTTTCACCCGCGTAAATTCCGTTCTCGTAAGAACAATACATAAGGAATAAGATATTTTCCTGCAGTAAAACGTAGCCTATAGGTTATTCCAGGGTGTCAGCTAACTACATACCAAATTTTATTAAAATCGGTAAGACCGTTTAGTTGTGAACAAGTAACAAGTAAACACACTCACAAAATTTTACCTTTATATATTAAGTACAAAATACTTATTACACCTCTCTGCTCATAATAAGTAATTAAAATATCAAAGTATTTGTGTTGAAACAGGTGCTATCTAACATATGTTAAATACGTATATGCGATATTATGAGCATTACCAATATAGTTTTCGACAGAAAGAATAATGTGGTATTAGACTCAAAATGGTCATTGCAAGTTTGGAGAATTGGAAAAATGGCACGGTTTATCCTGGATTCGGCACCGTAAAACATAATAACTTGATCCTGCAGTAGGTAAACGTGCAATTAAAATTAGTTTTTTATAAGTTCTAGTAACATTTCCTGTAAAACGACATCCAGTGTATTATAAATATTAAGTTTATTAAACTAAAGGAAATAAATATCCGAACTTTTGATACTACGCCAACATTTGGTTCCATTAAGTCTTAATCTTTGAACAAAAGTTTCGCTTTTTTTTAATGTTCAGTTAATGTCATATATTTTGTGAAAATTTTAACAACCGAAAATATCTTCCCAAATATTTATAGTACTAGCAGCGCCCTATGATTTTACCAATGTTAAGTTGTAGAGCTTTCATACTACTTTCGCACCCCCTGTTTACCCACTAAGGGGTGATTTTCGTAAAAATATTTTACACGTGTTTGACGACTTTCAATGAGGTACATTCATGCCTAATTTAATTCAAATAACTTTAAAAACGGCAGAGCTTAATACTAACTTTGCACCCGCGTTTTACCCTCTTAGTGGGTTAGTTTCAAATATCCTATCTTCTGAAAGAAACCCCTGTGCACACTTCCAAGTCTCTAACCTATGCCAAGTTAGTATGCAAGTTCTACAACTTGAAGCGGGTTAACCCACGGCGCGCTGTTAGTACTTAATATAAACTTGAAAAATATATCAGAATTGATCTCTTTACAACGTCATTTATTAATATTCAGACAAAGAATTACAAGAGATCCAGATTAACTTCACAAAATAACAACTTATACCTCATAGCAACATAGATATAAGAAAAATATTTCATACTTATCAGACAGGTCTGGCGCGGGAGTAGATATGACAACGTCACCCAAACGAACATGGCGGCCGTAATCGGTGTAGTGTGGCACGCCGCCGCCCACGCCCACCAGAAACACGTATTCCACCTGTTAGACATTCAAAGATTCAAATTCCTAAAAAGTAATTCCAAATACATTTGAATAAATATTATAATAATCATATAAATGCTGGATAGACTGAACCTGTACCTTACTTCAAACAAAATAATATTCGCGTGTCGCCTGCGGTGCATAATAAACAGCAAGGGAGTTGTCTAACGATATCTGTCTAGATATCAATTAAATTTGTCTCGTTTAAACTTTGAACTCAATAGAACCTTGACATGACCAATCAGAACAATAACCTAATTGATCACAGACGGAGACTCGTTACACTATTCGTCTAGTGACGCGTTGGGGGGATTGTAAATTGTAATGTAGTCATGTTTATGCGGAAAACTTCTCACCAATATGAAGTCACAAAAGAAAAATATGTAGAGTGCGTATTGAGAGTATAGAGGTTGATTGAACTTGGTATTCACACAGAAGCTATTTCTGTTCTATTTCAGGAGTACCATATTTATGAGTTCGCTCGCTCGCTACTAACCAGACACACACCGCTTGAATGCAATCATGGCTATTTCACGTATGCGTTAAAAATAGAACTATTTCAAGGGCACACAATAAGATCAACAGCATATGGGTAATCAATATCAAAATATAAATTCCAATTGCATTAGCGTTATTTTAGAAATAGGCGAGTTAAAACGTAGTTACGTAATCATTCCAGTAACGAGTCACGTTCATTTCATATATATATGATGTAAATTAATCGTTAGTCTTAGCTCGTAATAATTGTTCAATAATAAATGCCGAATCGCCTTTCTAGAATTTAAGAATTAGATTGTAGTATGTGTATTCCCAAACACATATTAAATGATGTAATAAAACTAAATAAACAATGCGTTCATTTTATTATTTAATGGAGTGTCGCCGACGCCCGTAGGCGTCGGCGCATTAGACCTTTGGTTTTTTAATGTGTTGAAATAATTATACTGAAGAAGATATCAGAAGCCACTAAAAATGTTTTATCAATTTAATATAATCTATGAGAACCATTAGGATTACGAATGTGAGCACAACTACTTTATTAGAAAACGTTGATATATAATTCGCCATAAAATATCATCTTAAGCTTAAGCCTACCCAAGAAAGGGGGCATTTTGCCCACAAATGCCGCGCTGGGCAAGCGGATCGGCAATCACAGAGCGCAGCTTTTGTGACGGGGATGCTGCAGCCTACCCCTACCCTGTGCATTAGAGCTACACAGTTTCTGATGGATATACCGCTGTCTGTCGGTTCCGTCACTTCTTACGACACCTGGTACGGAGAAAGGTATTATTCTACTCTGCCGATACCTAACGGCTAAATATAAAATATAACCAATCGTAGAAATCAATTCAGTAATTCAGAAGCACTATGTGAAAAAAAATACAATATTCATAAGTACTCTTATAAATCGCCCTTGCTTCACTTCGAATGAAACTCTAAATAGTCATGATTTTTTAGCTATGGACAAACACATTCTTATTTCGGTCAATTGACATAAAACATTAATTTATAGACTAAAACTTGATCAGTCTGTCTATGTCCCGTACCGATTTTTTATCCTCTTTCCATCTTGTGTATTCCACGTCTACTCTCGTACAGCAAAGAAAGAGTGCTTAGACATAGGGACGCCATTTATTGAGCAATTTCGCCTAGTCCTCCCGTAGAGCTGAAATTGACGCGTATACCATTACGCATTAGGTTTCATCGAGAAATTATTGCGTACAAGATTTCTATAATATTGTAATGACATATAGATGACGCCATATTTGATGGAATACGTGACCACCGTAACTAACCCAGACCACACACATCTTTTTATAGTCAAGAAGTCAGCAAACAAGCATACGGTTTACTTGATGATAAACGAAACCGCAGAATATAGACACTCGTGTCTAGTACTACTTGTGTACTAGTATGTCGCCAATATTGTGAACTGAAGATACAGGGTTACATTTATCCAGTAATTTGACTGCTATTTGGCGGTAGAAATAAGTAAGAGTGAGGTACCAATGCAGACGACCTTTATTAGAGGTCTACCTCTAATAACATATACAAGTTTTAACAACCCATAATTTCATTACTAATGCGAGCTATACTACTGGTGAATTGTAAAAGGGTAGCTATATATATTTTTCGAATAAATAATAATGCCATAATTGATCACAATCAATAATATGGTTAAAGTATAACAGGCTAGACTTAATATTTCTCTATTGTTTCATATAAAAGCAAAAATAAAAATTAATAGAGCTTCATCATTATTTTTCGGCGTTTCAACATAAAGCTCATTATCACTAAAAAAATATAATTATAGTTTATATTATTTCTAAATGTTTTTCCAAAACTTTTAAATTTTCAATAACTAATTAAAATAAAGCCCTAAATTTATTTATATTTATATGGTTCTCATTTAAAGATTCCACAATATGTAGTTTACAAAGAAATAAGTAAAGTTATCGTAGACCAAGGGGTACTGGTTGAGGAAACGATTCTGCACTACCTGAAAGGTATTTATTAGGGTCAGGGCCGGCAAAACGACGCTCGCGCACGCCATAGCGGGACGAAGTAACATTTAATAAATTGTCCTCTTGTGATTTAGAGATATTATAATGCGTCGCGGTAGCTGCGCTCTGCGATTGCCAACACACTTGCCCAGCATGGCAATCAAGGGTTCCCCCTTTCTTGGGAAGACCTATGTCCAGTAATAGACTTCTAATGGTTGTAATGATGAAGTAAGCCAAAGGACTTTCAGACCCCAAGAATGTGGAGATCAAACAATTTTAACATAATCTGCACTCTGCCGTCACGGCACCATTACTCTCCGTGAGATGGACTGCACCAATGCTAGTCTTTGCTCGGGGTTCACCTCAATGCGCCACTTACAAAACCACACACTTAAGATGCATGGCTGACTGGATGCGTCTACAAACGGGGCGGTGACGTTGACGAGCGGTGTCTTTCGCGAATAGTGCGAACTCTAATCTCGAGGGAAAAATCGGGGGAACTAGAGATTGTACACATAGAGTAAAAAGATGGTTGGTGATAGCCGAGTATGAGCCTTGCTAAACATATACTCGTATCACGATGATAATACATGCTTCAAACACGGAAAACAATAGTAATATAAAATCCCACTTACTTGAAATAATGCGCGCGAAAGGAAAATGCGCGCTCGATTTTATGTGAAACACATTAAAATTACTATAATTTATTGATCTGAAAAAATGTTTACTAAATTTTTAAGAGTCAATTACAAAACGTTGTACTTACAGGTGGATAAATGTTACGAATCCAAGATCATTACGAAGTCGTTAAATTCATTTTATAGATGCAGTAAACAAGTAACACTTATATCACCACATTAATTTATTATAACTGTACAAACATTGTACATTTAGTGCAGTATTCTTCAGTTTAGGGACTTTTTACTATTTATTTAATAAAATAAGAATCAAATCGTTATTTTATTCTGATACAATCAATACCTGTTGTACCCGAAATAAATAATTTTATACATTGCCCATCTCCCGTTGATGCATTTGAGCTACCCTGTTTCGGATGGACATACTGCCATCTGTCGGTTCCGGTGGCTCAGTCGCCTCTTACGAAAACTCAATACAAGGGGAGGTACTATTCTACTCTGGCAACTTGATTACAAGCCAAATGGAATTGAGAGTCGACACTGAATTGACAGTGTCGAGACTTGTTTAAACAATTACATACAAGAAAATGCCATTGTTAACATTAATGTATTTTTAAGCAGATTTTTAAGAATCTTGGGATGATATTTAGGTGTAAGTACTCGTCAAGCGACTGAATGACAGTGGACGTGTAGAATAGTTGTTCGCTATATTATAAGCCTTTTTTTCTTTTTCCTCGTGGTCACTGATTATCAATTAATAATAGGGGAACTTTTAATTAATATTGGGGATCTTCCGAGTACAAAGCAAAAATTTTATTCCGTTACGGTAGAAGTTTGAATCCTGTTTCCGGGTTTTTAATCTATAAACTACCTACATGCACGTCAACCCTAGAACGACTGTGTACATGCATTCTGGCGATATATTTTGATTCATATATAAATTTATATATGTATATAGATGGAAAATATACAGATAGATAAGTATAAAGTTTAGAATATGAAGTTGATATTGATATTGACACAAAGATAGATAGTAAGAAATGACTCAATCTAATGTTTATATTTTTGTGGTATGCTCGTGCGTCTTGGCCGGTGTGACGTTTGTTCAATAACGCATCTGTCGCCTTTACTCAAATAAAAGAAAAAGACATAATTCTTGTAAACACCACTAGGTATATATATACACATTACAAATTTTTAATGCGTTACGCTACGTCTTACTCACGCATAAAATACTGAGATTTTATTTGTACCGTGTATTTCTATACGATTTCGTTTAAAATTGTATTACTTGATTTTAGAAGTCCGCCCTTGCTACAAATCCCTACTAATATTATAAATACGAAAGTAACTTTGTCTGTCTGTCTGTCTGTTACGCTTTTCAGCTTAAACCTCTAAGCCGATTTTGTTGAAATTTGGCACAAACTTTAAACCCTGAGAAAGGACGTAGGCTATATTTAATTAGAAAAAAGGGTTGTGAGGGGTCGAAAGGGGGGATGAAAAGTTGTAAGTATCGCTATTTTTGGAGCTAGAAACTTGAAACTTATTTTTCAAGCCATTGATTCGATATAAATAAACATAACATTCAAAGTTTACATAAGTTAGGTAAAGAGGTATGGTATCCAAAAAAAATCTATTCCACGCGGACGAAGTCGCGGGCACGGCTAGTATCAGATATTAGAAAGTTAAAATTTGGAATTGATATTATGCGGGTTATATATATTTAAACCATACGCTGGCCCAGTGGCCAGCTTATGGTTTAAATATATATATATGTATATAAATACTGATTTAAGAATAATATATTTGGCGAACTGTTGTATATACCTAGTTTTCATATTAAATGCAAATACGATTTGACGTAAATGGAGGAAGGAATCTTGAAAATCTAAGGATATGCAAACATACAAATTCTCTTGGAAATGTTAATAGTCTTGTATAACGTGCGTTACACGATTAGAATTAATCCCGCTTTTAATACATCAAATTGTCTTCTTTATAACATCCATGTATGTGATTGTGAAATGCTTGTTTGTACCTTGATTATTGTTTATAATACGAACTGTAGCAATCAGCTGTTGACAGTGAAAATTCCTATATTGATTAGTAGTATAGTAGATATATAATGATAACAAAATATAGAAAAAATCATTTCTATAGCATAAAAGTAATGGATTAAATATTCACTAAATAAATAACGCCAAGTCGCAAAGTACTATCACTGCATAGACACATAAGACCCTGACAAAATGGTAGAACGCAACCGGCGAGTGGGTTTAATATTTATTATCTTTTTTCTTTTATTGTTATTGTTATTAGTATATTTTATTTTACATTTACTTATACATTGTATTTTTTTTATTCTAGTATTTATATGTTATCATGTTGAGCACTAGTTCTGGCAGTGATAATGAAAGTTTTTAATCAGCTTATAATCTTAGTGATAGTTTTACTAGCATACTTTCACTTTCCGATACGTTATCTGCAGAATTCTCTGATGTACCGCGGAATTTAAACATGATTCACATAAATGCCCAAAGTATACCTGCTCATTTTCTTAACTTACTGACATCCTTTGACTGCAAGAACATCCATGCTCTTCACATCTCAGAATCCTGGCTAGAACTTGCTCTTCCTTCAACTAAATACTCTCTTCCTGGTTTTCAACTCATTAGAAACGATCACTCGGTGGGCGGTGGTGGTGGTGTGGCTATTTATCTTTGCTGCCACATCACCTTTTCTGTTGTAAATGTGTCACCTCAGCCTTCCCCGACTAAAGCAGGTGAGCATCTTTTCTTTGAAGTTGAACTACCTAATTCAAAAGTTCTCCTTGTAGTTTATTACTACCATTCTATTCGTGTTAGCTATTTTTCCAGCTTAGACTCTATTTAAGAAACTATTATTCTTTCTTACAGTCACACTATTATTATGGGCGATTTCAATACCTGCCTTCTTAAACAGGACTCTCTCGCTCCATCTCTTCTCTCTGTCATAGAAGCTAATAACCTCTCGTCGTTGTCACTTATCGCAAAACATCATTTCCCAAGCTCGTCCCCTTCCCTTTCTGATCTCATTATTGTTTTTTCCATTGACCGTGCTGCCAAACACGGTCAATGCTCTGCTGATGCCTTTTCATATATATATACCTCACTTTAATTTCCTATAAAATACGGCCTCCTAAGACGAGAGCTATATATTTTCTGCGACGTAATTTTGGTGACATGGACCTAAGTGATCTCTCTAATGACGCTGCACAAATTGACTGGAGTCCGATTTTTGACTCTGTATCCATTGATAAACAAGTCAGTGTGCTCAATAGCAGCCTTACAACTTTATGACAAGCATGCTCCAGTTCGACGGAGCAAAATAAAACATCTGCCAGCGCTTTGGCTATATCACCCGTAATATCCTACCCATCGTAGATCAATTCCTTCCTTTAATTTGTCACATCCTTAATGTGTGAATTACCAGTGGTGCTTTTCCAACTGCTTGGAAAGAAGCCAATATAATTCCTCTCCCTAAAAAGTCCAACGCAATTACGCCTTCTGATTATCGTCCTATTTCTATCCTACCGTTCCTCTCCAAAGTCCTTGAACCTTGCCTATAATCAACTTTGTCCTTTTTTATAAATACACTACAACAAACAAAAATAAACGCCTAAATCCCCTAAAGTCTGGTTTTGACCGGGCCGTCTCACTTCTGGAATTACTAGATTTTAGCATTGCCTTTAACACTGTTAATTTTAACATTCTACTCGGCATTCTGCACACAATTAACATATCTCCATTGACTAGTTTCATAGTTACATGTTTGGTCGCCGGCAGCGTATATGTATTGAGAATCTATCATCTACTTGGTGTACTATGTCTGCAGGTGTGCCACAGGGCGGCGTTTTATTCTTTACTCTTCGCAATATTTATTAACTCTATCACGATAAATTTTTCCTCGTCCTACCTCTACCTCTATGCGGATGATTTGTTAATTTATCACCCGACATCGCTCCCTGAACTTCGTTTATCAATTGATGTAATTAATTTAGTTCTGGCTCGTATAAGCGACTGGAGTAATTAGTTTGGACAAGAGGTAAACCCTCGAAAGACTCGTGTCATTGTGTTGGGCAGTTCTAGGATGATTACTTTGGTCTGCGCATCCCCAAGTTTCTTTTAACGGTACCTTAATACTTTACAGCAGCGTAGTCAAAAACTTAGGTGTTCTTGTTAATACTGATTTATCCTGGGCTGCTCAGCTAAAGGAAGTAAGTCAAAAATTGCTTGCTTCGGCTGCGTCATTAAAGAGATTATTATCATTATGCATATTACACATAAACGATATCAGACATGTCACCAAACATAAATGTGTTGTATTTGCTGATGTTATTACTATTATAGTGTACATCTAAAAATAAATCTAGTGTAAAAAATTTACATGAAATCAGTTTTTGACAAAAATTTTATCATCAAAAATGTAGCTCTTACTGCTGTATAATGGTGGGATCTGTACTACGCAATGGACATTTCTTGTGGGTTAACAGTACATATATCAGTGGTATTCCTCCGAGAACATCCTGTCGTGAACTATTTTCTCTTCTCAGGATACTAACACTGCCATCGCTCAATATATGAAAGGAGTTTTTGATATGTAAAATAAGCAATTACTTAAGAACGAGTGTGGTACCCCTGCTATACTCCATCCAATACCCACCGCCTCATAATGTGTGTAAAATTTTTAACTAATTCCAGAAGCCCTGAAATCCTTAGATGAATATCTATTTAAAGGGACACTACGTAGATGGTTACTGGATAAAAAATATTGTGTAATCTTAAGGAATTGTTTCATAATGGACATCAAATTTAATTTTGGTCTTGACGGGTAAACCCCTTTTCAATTTTCCTTAATTTGAGTGACTTGCTGGTGTAACTTATCTAAGACAATTTGAAATCTATTATGTTTATACCTTTTGTTAATTTTATTTACTCAGTTGTGACCGAGTTCTTATTTTAGATGATTGGCTAAATTGACTATCTTCTTCTCACTGTATTATTCGCATTCTTGAATTTGAGCGAACCATTATGTACTGTTGTCTAATTATATTAAGATTTTAATTACCGTGTTTCTACCAAATAAATGAATTTAAATTCCAGAAAAACACCAAAAGTTTTTTACGAAAGACTGTGCGATAAATTCGTGAACATCAGAAGTCCAAACACGTTCACAGCTGACGAAGCGCAGATTTGACTTATTTGCGCATTCTGTTAATACCAAATACTGGTTCACAATATTTCGTTAAGAATCGAATAAATAGGATCATCTCTCTTATCTCTAAAATTATACGCTAAGAGTAAAACAATATTAAAATCTGTTAAGTACTACCGTGATACGTAAATATTTATGAATAAATAAGATAAGATATAAAAGAAAAAAAACTATCACAACTAAACGATCTATATAAGTAATGCAAAATAAAGCAATACGAGACGCTGTAGGATACAAATACGCACACACTCAGCAGGTTCTTTAAAATAGCATCAAATAATGAAAGGAATGCGCCCGGCTTTTTATTGAGAAGCTAAACAATGGAAAATTTATAATTAGTTTAAGCCTAGAGCAAACTTTCATTTAGTTTCTTACAATGAGTACAACAACTGTTTTAATCAATTCAGTAGGTAACTATTACGTCAAATTAGTAAATATTGTTAACACAATTTACCATGTCCATTACCATTTACCATAATGTCCATAATTCCTTACGTTTACAGATACTCCATTGCAGATCGCAAAATGAAATGCGACCAAATAAAAAAGTAATTTTTGGAATGACACATACTGTGCGAATGGCCGTCTGTGTAAAATTCAGCTACCAAGCCACCAAAACCTACCAAGCAGTACCCGTATGTCCACAACTAAGCTGCTAGCACTGTAACATATTGTAAAGGCTGCGATCGCGTATGTATCAGCTAAGATTCAAAATTCTAATTTCACCACATATACAAAATCGTACAGTCGTACAGTGCGTACAAAAGAAGCCATTGTTGTTGTAGAGTGTAGCGTAGAGGAAGACCAGAATCAGCCTATTCGCCAACGTGCACAGGAATTGGATATGTGTCCAACTACTTTTTAGAATAAGAAAGATCTTGGTATTTGTTGTTACAAAATCCAACTTGTGCAAGAATTCAAGCCTCACAATTACCTAGCAAGGCTTAGATTCGGTGAATAAGCCCAAATTAATTTTGCCGTTGATCCCGATTTTTGAATTTTATTTAGCGATGTAACTCACTCTTGGTTAAATTTTCAAAACTTTTAATAAACAAAATTAAATTGTATGTTGAGACAACCGTTACATCCAGAAAAACGGACTGTGTGATGTGTTTTATAGGCTGATGGAATAATTGCTCCGTACTTCTTTAAAAACGTTGCTGACCAGATCCTAATTACCACCAACAATTACGTATTGTAATATTTTCTAACATTGACATGCTCACAGCTCATAATAAAAGTACTTTATTTACAGGCTTTAAAGCACGGCTTTTATTTTTTTTTGACGTCGTTATTTCCTCGCTAATAATGAAATAGATGTTGTGTGTGTGTTTGTCATGATAAAAGCTTCTGGTGGCTTGCGTGAACCTAGGACAGTTAGTAAGCTGCCGCCAGAAGACTATTTTAAGGTAGGCCTAAATGAATGATCTACATGTTAAGTGAGGCCTATTTCCCGGGGATACCCTGTATTATAAATATAAATGTAATTACATCCTTTTTTATATCTTTCAATGACGATTCGTAAATTTTTGTAATGGACCTATTTCTATGTATATTTGAGTTTGAGTTGTGAATAAACGCTAAGAGAATATTAACTGTAACTGTAATAACACAAAATAAAAAAAGCAGAGAATATTCAGTTTAGCAAATAAATATATATTCATGCAACATCTTATATTTGACCTGACTCCGTGGTGAGTCGCTGAAAGTACCTATATTACGGACATCAAAGGAACAGAATCAACAGAGGAATTCTAAACATAATACTTAAACACATATTTAATATCCAAATATCTCCCAAATATGTCTTTCATAAAAATAGATTTGTATGGATTTTCAAAGACCTGGTAATCAAACACTCCTTGTCCTTTATTATACCTTTGTTTGTAATGAAGTTATAAAATATATTTCAATACTTATGCTAAAAAAAGACAAGTCATGCATACGCAAACAAAAATTTCACGAAAGCAAATATTTATTCACAAACCTTCTGGAATATTCCGAGTAGCCTGGTGGTAGTATTGCCGGCGGCCGTCATGGCTTCCCTGGTGCGGCCCACAGATGGCAATTTGGTGGTAACAACACGATGGGCGCCGATAGTACCAAGAGTGTAAACGTTCGATTCACCTGCACGAAGAAAATAGAAACTTCAGATATCCTATTTCTAATATTTCGATATAAACATGCAGTACATACATTCATCTTGACAACATTTTGACACTACATGTTAGAAAACATTAATGAATAACAATTTTAGCAAGCGGCGAATTACACTTTTATACTTCGAAGTAAATAAAAAAATAATTCATGTAATATACTTTAGGTGTGCCATGTGGTACCGGCAATGGAATAGTAACTCCCCATGTACCAGGTATTGCAAGAAGTGACTAAATACCGGAACCGACAGGTGACGAATCCACCCAGTGAAGCAGTGTATCTTAAATGAAACATGGGCAGCAGCATTACCGTCGCGAAGCTACGCACTACGATTGCCACCACGCTTGCCCAGCACAGCAAATAGGGATAAGTCCCCCTGTCTTCGGGAGACCTATGTCCTATGACTTATGATCATTTCGAAGTACCAAAGTAGGTACTTCGAAATGATCATAAGTCAGTGCTGCCTTTTGGCGATCATCTTTAAGATAAAATTAAGATGACTGTATGCTTATGAAAATTCTTTGAATTTTCATAAGCATACAGTCATGAATACGTGAATGTGAAAATTCCGATACATTCTTACTACCCAGCATAAACTTAAGCGTATTTGTTTTTTTATTTTGGAAACATACAATATTCCATGTACAGTAATGAATATCAAAACAAAATATACAAATCAGCAAAGTTTCCACAAAAAACAATTTTACACAGTAGAAACAGTAGGCAAGAAAATAAATATAAAAAAATTATATTATTTTTATCCGATAACAAAGCGCGAGCATAAAGATAAATGAATCAGTTTGATTCAAGTAAAGACTCTTGAAGTACAAAAAGCAATAACCAAATATGTCCAAACCAAGGCATTTATCGTTGTAGAATATACATACATAAGTACCAAAGTAATATTATCATAATTCGTTTTATAAATATATGGGCTATATAATATCTAATTACGTGAATTTTAAAGTAGTAGGTACAACTAAGAAAAGGAAAGAATCAAAGAAGAAAGAATAAGTCTCTAATCATTCGACAGTTATTTTTTAACAATGTACAAAAACTAAAATGACATCATAATATTTGTACGAAATTTAAACGACGTGCCGTGCGAGTCATGACGTATTTTATTTATAAAAGGTTTATACTGTTAAACTAAGCTTTCTGACTTCATAAAACTACCCTCTTTATTTCCGTAAAACTTCCACTTTATACCATGGTTCATGTTAACGTTATGACATCTCATGTTTGAGATTTCATTGATAAAAACCTGAGAACCCCAATAAAGCAACAAATGGAAACCGGTAACTACATTGAAGTCCCATTATTTCATATGCTTATGTGTAATATTCCCACCTGATATTCATCAATTAATTTTCATAAGCAATTGTTTCCTGTATTTTCGAGCATTGTGGTATTCCTGTTGAGTTCAATTATTGTGACGTCTTTTAAAGTATAGAAACGTAAATTTAATGATTCATTAAACTATTATACAATATATAATTGGATTCAGTGGAGTGAACGCTTCATTAGTGGGCGAACTGTCAATCAAATGCACATTTTATGAATAAACAGTAATAATGAATTATTTTGTGATTATGTTTGTGTGTGTGATTTCACGAATCAATGGACGTCCAACTAATGAAAACAGCGACGAGTAAGTCGAGTGTATTAAAACACATTTATTATTATGCTTACGAACTCATGGCACATTGTTTTAAGTCCAAAATATTTCTAGTTTAAAGACCACCAATACTACCAGAATACGCAAAGCCGACACTTTTTTTATGTAGATTTAGGATTTGAACGTTTTTTTCTAACCAAAGACCGGCAGATCTGAATGGTTGTATGAATCATTCGACGTAAAATTATAATAGAAAAAGTACATAATCTACACTATCTACACTAATACATATTAAAAAGAGGAAAGATTTGTATTTTTGTATGTAGCGAATAAACTTAAAAAGTACTGGACCGATTTTAATAATTCTTTTTTTATTAGAAAGCTACATACGCTGCGAAGAATATTAATGATAGGACAAAAATTATTTGACAATATTATAGAATATATCAGTATCTACAAAAAACTTCGCGAGACCATATGTCTAACTATTGTAGTTACGTTACTATAACATTTTTTTTACATTTAACAAATTGATGCCGAACAATGCCGATCAAAATCAGTCCGTGTTATCCATACCATTTAAAATTTTTTAACCAAATAAATAATTTTATATTCAAAACTGTCTTAATACCTGATGATTACTTTTTGAATTAGATAAATCGGACATTCCATTCAAAAGATATCATGAAATTAAAATAAAAATACATGCCGGCGGCGGCGCCACGCAGCGCATCGAGTAACTAACTCGACGAGAGCAATTGTATTTGGCACTTTCTCGAGTAGGATCTCCTGAAAACCAATACGCTTCGTTGCCACCTACAAATACCACAGCTCACGTAGTGTACAGGGAGGCTTTAAGATAAGCATTTTTTTTCAAATTAGGGATTCATGGTCGTTTTAATTATTTAGATATATGTACCTATTTATGTCTACCCGTGCGAAGCCAGGACAGGCCGTTAGTATTTCATAATAAAGAATAAAAAATTTAACACGTTCAGTGTTTCGACATGTTGTAAAGTAGCCAAACTAACTTCTTGCATATTTACGGCTAGCGCAGTCTATCAAGCATTTTATGGATACAAAACTTGTCACGTTCAAGTCGTATTCGTGAAGATAAACTAGAATATTTTTAAAACCAATCACCTTTAACGTCATAGTGAGTCACCGAACATTGTACGGAATACGAGATTTCGTCGAAGTCAAAATGAATCTATTGTTTTGAAGGCTATAAAATAATATAAGACTAGTCAAGCGTTCATAGGTCACGCTCGAAGAAATGTGTAAACAATACAGCACAGACAAGACATACTATCTAGGGTAGGCCAATAGTTACTCTTGTGTTAAGAAATTAGTAAGTTGCTTGTTAATACTAAGTGTTTTCTTAACAGGGATAATAATGAGTACGAAGTTCTTCCATGGCCGATGCAAGGCAACATGTTTCTGCTACCGAGAGTTCTAAACCTTTACGAGGACATCAACATCAGCATTGACATGACATCTGCCTCAGTGTACGTTATTCTAAAACTATTTCTTATCTTTTATATACGCTTTTTTATTGATACACCTTTTAATGTCGATTAACTTAGTCATGAACTAAAAATAACTAATTTAAAGGAAATTTTACATCCTTGTTTACTATATTTTTTTTATACAATAACATTGCATATATATTTTAAGTATTAAAAAAATTACCAAACAAAACAATTTCAGATTTGACATAGTTTTCATGGATGAAACCGGTATAAATTCAACGCAAGTTATATGTAGTGTCGCGGCCAATCCTGACACAAACACAGTTGCCATACAAGTTGGCAAATCACTACCACTAGAGGAAGATATCAACGGCTTTGCACAGCGCGAAAATGGTAAATAACTCTCCCATAATTTAAGATCAAATGTACACATAACATAGATAAAACACTGCGGACGTCTTAAATCATCGTGGATCGCCAAATGAAGTTACATAAATAATATGGTTCTATTCTTAACAACCAGCAACGTTTGATAGGCTAATATGTACGGATACCATGCTTACATATACTCTATATGAAATTATTCGTATCCGGGTGCTATTTCATTGTCAAAATATGCCATTCAAGTTTGGATCAGTTCACTTAGATCGATGTTGTGCAGCTGCAGAGCTGAGTATTTTACAATTAAATTACGTATCAACACAGTTTTTAATGACGTTCTTAAATTAAATTTTATTTAGAATATATTCTATTTCAGGATGGAATTTCAACGTCTGGATCAGGAGAAAATTAAATTACCAAACAAATGAAGATAATGTTTTGGAAGTAATGAGTAACACATTTTCCGACTCAACTGTCTTTAGCCATATAGACCTTTTTAGAGTTCTGCAGATTATTGATAAGAATGAGAATAGTAAAAATAAAGTAAACGTAACAGAACTATCGTTTCTATTCAAGCAAAATAAATGAAAACATGTAGAATGCAATGCCATAAGCAATTTAATATAACATTTAGAATTGCCAAATAATTTCTTAGTCGCGTAGGTAGATTAGTAAATAGGACAAAAAGCTTTAATTAAATTTACTAATTAATTTATTATTTAACTAAGATAATTTGCACACATGTTATCATGTGGTTTAAACTTAATTATGAACTATGATCCAAAAACAATGAACTTATCTTGTGCCAAGACGTAGATATCAAAATGTAACTTTTGAATGAATAAAAGATAAATGTTTGATGAGAAGAAATTGTGTAATTCGAATGGAGAAATATGTATCAAGACATTTTTATTATTTGGTTTGACAAATATTTTCGGTTTTTTATATTATGTCAACCAATGTTTTTAACATTATGTAAGTAATATATATATCAACCATGTCAAAAACAACTTAAAATATAATATGGTAGACTTCTCAAGTATACTATTCAATTTACCACTTTAAATTGACGCATTTAATAGGATAACCAGTTAAAATATTTATATGTTAAGTATCAAGAGCAGCATCACACACACCAAAAGGGGTTTAATTTATTACTTATAAGAATTAAGACTGATCATTTATAACAAATATGATAATTATAAGTTTGAAATGAAAATATTTATTGTTGAATTTGTGTTTATGAGTGTTACATACGAGTATAATTGATAATTTAAATTTAATATGTTGATTCCGCTAAAGACGATTATGTACTATGATTATTAAGATAACATTTATAATACCAATAAACATTTAAAAACAAATGATTTTAAATATTTCCGTTGTATAATTTAATATCGGATACTGAATTATAACAATTCTATGTATTATATCATGAATAGAAACAATAGTGGGGAAATATTGAAAAAAAAAATTGTTTATACAAATCTGATCAGAGTTTGGTTAATTATACTTTATATTTATTAATCTAGTAATCTAATATGGTTTAATAATGGTATGAATTTACTGATGGAGAATATTTTACACATAAGCACTTAGCTGAGAACCGGAAACGTTCTTGGGTATTTCATAAATTTGTTTCTACAAACTCTATTCTATATTCTATATCTATCTAATAGAGTAACCGAATATTTGACTTAATTCATCGAAAGACTTTCCAAATTAAAATCGTTAGGGTAAGCACTCATAAACACTCAATGAATGCTTACCTTATGTAAGGGTTTTAAAACGATTAGAAATAATTTAAATCTCTTCGGTATAGGATGTAATAAAACTCAAAATATGCCTTGACTAGTGTTCCCCAAAGCCACTTTATCGAACAAATACTTATAGAATACATTAATTTCTGATTTTAACCAATAAAAACAGATCAAAAGTAGCTGCATTGGTTCCTGCATTGTTTTTTTTTTTATATTTGGTTGGGCATAAGAGAGACATCTACGTATTTTTTCTTTCATATTAATACGTGAAGCGGAAAATTTTAACTCTTTTAAGGAAATTGCGAGTAAGGATGAATGTGAAATTTGTCATTGCTTTTTATTGCTTATTGCTATTTCTTTAAATGCACTAGATTACATTAAGTTTATTAAAACGAAGCAAACATTAATTGCCCATTGAATACCAAGCAAATTATGATATAGTTAAAAAACAAAAATAAAGTTAGGGAAGAATTTCCACCACAAGACTAATACAAATGAGTAATATACATTTTATTTTACATTATAAAACAATAAAGCATTAATATTAGTCGTCATATCTGTGACTTTCGAACTTGTTGAACACGGTAACATAAGTACAATAAATGTGCCGAAGTCTTAAATTAGCGTAAGTAATTATTTTATGATAACCTAACCACCACAATTGTTTTAAACTAATAGACCGGATAGACGTTCTGTCTTTATTATTACAGTAGAATTCGTTTATTAAGACCCCGCCTATATCGACCAAGCTTATTATAAAGTGAAAGTGACAAGTCGCTTATTATGAACTATTTTATAAATTTATGTAAGGTTATAGTGACTGACTAGTTACCTAATATCTCTTATTTTCGCGAACATATCCATCTCTCTCCTTGCGACTATTTTGTCGAGTTATTTTTCACTAGCCGCCCGCCCCGGCTTCGCAAGGCAATTGTTATTAGTTATCAAAAAAGGGCAATTGTTATTAGTTATCAAAAGTTATCAAAGAGTCGAGCCAAAGATTATCTCATGAAGTGTGTCTTTAGTGTAATAAAAGTGACTGTTAACTAACTTCCATACATACGATGTCATGAAAAGCAGCTTATAATTTATACGGCTGTGCAAATTGCTTTATGGATATTTAGTTAATCACTATTTCAGATTTAGTAAATATTTTCTTTGATTATTTCGCCGTATTATTTACGTGAACCTAAATCAATATAAAAAATAATAGACTTTCAACTTCATCCTCGTTTACGTTTGGGTTTTTGATGTAATTAAGCCATAACTTCGGCAACTACGTAATATGCAACCATATTAAGAAATGATTAAGACAGTTAAGTGTTTACATCACGGGGACGTAATGGGCATGCCCATTACTTCATGGAAAAGAAGGAAAATTAAAATCCCTACTAATATTATAAATGCGAAAGTAACTCTGTCTGTATGTCTGTCTGTTACGCTTTCCCGGTTAAACCTCTCAACCGATTTTGATGAAATCTGGCATAGACAATCTTTAGACCTTGAGAAAGGACATAGGCTATTTTTGAACTCGAAATAAGGGTTGTCAGGGGTTGCAAGGGGGGATGAAAAGTTGTTTGCATGGATCGCTATTTTTAGAGCTAGAAACTTAAAACTTATTTTTCAGGCCATTGATTCGATATAAATAAACGTGACATTCAAAGTTTATATAATTTGAAGTAAATAGGTATGGTACCCAAAAAACTATTCCACGCGGACGAAGTCGCGGGCACAGCTAGTGTTCCTATAAATAAATCACCATTCTATTATAATCTGCAAAATCTTATATAACTATTGAATTATTAAGCTTAAATTACATTGTTGTATACAATAAAATATAAAAACCACCTAATAGAAAAAAATTATATGAACATAATGCACCCAAACGAAAAACCCCACATTTTAATCTAGGAAAAACTATCTATTAAATACCTATTGTGCTAAACAGTATACAATAGTGCTAAACTAATAACATAACAATGTATAAACAGACCATACTATTTAATATGTATTCGACGGCTCGATAGCTACCTACACTCGTAACCCTAGCTATTGTAGTAAATTAAAAGAGAACAAGTTTTGACTTATTAGCATCTCCGTTCATATAGGACGCGTGCACGCCTCAAGCCGATCAGTAGCAGTGCTCAGTGAAATCTCCAAGCGCGACTACGTGCCATGACGTGGTAGCCGTTACCAAGGTTTGTGCCGTGTTAACACTGTTTGTTTTTATCATTACGTCATTTCATGCCCACTACTTCATCGTAGGTGAATGAAGACAGTTGCGGAAGAGATGAAGTATCGGACAAACATTGCATTTTATAGTGAAGAAAAAGGTGCCACGAACTAAACGAAGATGCTAAAATCTTGTTGTGACTGTTTGTTTGGGTATGAGCGGTTGAATTTTCCTTTATTATAACAACATGTAAATAAATAGTTATACTAGCAATAGATAATTATCACTTGTATTCTTATCGATAGCGCTTAAAGAATAAGATAAGTACATACATGCATACCATTAAATTTGTACTACTGCTCAATTAACTACCACTTCGTTATTATATCGAACAGCATCAAATGACAAATCAGAATGGAATTTATTTGGAATTTCTAGACGTTTACTTTTTTTTGATAACTAATAACAAATACCTTCTGTCATTGTCAAATATGTTAAAACTTCAAAACACGCAAGACAAATAGATAAAATCGATTAATACTATAAGAAAAGAAATTGCATTCATTCCTATAAAGGATTCGTTCAAATTTTCAAATTCAATTCAAATTTTAGTCACGTGAAACTTTAGTAATTACAACAATGGTAATATGTTGCGAACAAACACCTCAAGAAGTAACTAACCTATAAGCTGAAAATGTAGACGTCCATTCGTTATCTTATATCGATTGCGCGTTATTAATAAAGTAACAAAGTGACTCACTAAGTATTATTTGCTTTATGAAAATAATGGAAGTTGTTGAAATATCTGTTTCATTCGGTTCTTAGGAATAATACAGAGCAGCCGAACGGAGGCGTCGATGTTGTATATCGGCCACAGTTAAATGGTGATAGTGCAAGTGCTCCACTTTGGCAGACGCCTAGAGAAGACGAAATCATGTTTGTTTTACCAAGAAAACTTAATCTGGGTGACCAAATCGACTTAACTGGCAAGCTAAAGAATGACCCAAGGATGTATGTATATTTGGATGATTAAGTTTTAAAAGCAGTAAGACAGCTATATTTTCGGTAACCATAACAGTTTCGCTATTCAAAAACCAGATAAGGCTAGTTATTTGTTTGCTATGGTAATTAAACTACTTATTAAAAACTTAATGATTATAAATATTTTATCAGTTGAAACATGAATTAACTTTACGAGCACAGTAATGCATGTTTTCCTTTATTATAAATCTAATAAACAGTATTCATTAATTTCATTTTGTTTATACCTATATAACTTTATACCTAATATAAGGTAATATAAGGTTAAGGTATAATATATAATAATTATTTTACAATGATTTAATTTTATATTGTTTGTTACAGGTTTAGCATAAAATTAATAGCAGGTAATACAACACCAGATTACCAAAACATTGCATTCCAATTTGAAGCACTATTACCTACTGCTGAGACCAATTATCAGGATAAGTTCCTTGTAAACATAGTAAAGGATGGTGTAGTGGAATCTGTTAGGAGTGAAGATGATTTTACACCGACTGATTTGTTAACAGGTATGTTAATAACCTTTCCAACATAATATCAACCACCCTATAATATTTTAAATGCTGCTCTGGTTTATCCAATAGACAAATTATATTATGATGTTAAGTGGGTTTGAACCTACCTGAATAAAGGGTCTTGCTTTAAACTCTTTTTCCTGAGATAAGGTTTCAAACACACTTAATGATTAATTTATCTGTAAATAATTAAATCAAAGGTCATTGTTTGAACAATCTATTATTGAAGTTATATATCAATAAAAGACAGTTGAGTCAAGTCACATACTACAACAAAATACATTTACACATTTGACAGGTTTGAATTTTCTACTGAACTGTTTTAGTTAGATATAGGATATATAGACCTGTGATAGACTTTGTCCTCTCTTAACTATAATAATAAAATTCATAATATACACAATACATCATTAAAATCAGTTAAGACGTTAATCCCCGAAAACATTTTTTTCAGATTGTTTTCTATTAATAACTATAACAATTATAATTATTCTTCTGAGAATGCAATTACATCTAAAAATATTCTTTTTGATATTATTGCTTTTGTAATATGAAACTATTTGAATTATGTGATTAATATGGTTCTGTATATTATTTATTAATTAGCCCAAAAAAATATTAAAATACAAAAGTTCTTGAACTTTCGATTATTCCTAATTACCAAAACAAGTAGCGAAAGGCATAGATTAATTATTAATTCCTTGATTATTCAGTACTATTGTTGCTTTTTTTACAGATTCCAATTTTAAATTTACATTTAAATTAAAGATTGGAAATAGCTATGAAGATACCATTATTGATATATCTTTACAAGAATCAAGTTTGCAACAGTTCAGACTCAAGCATGATTTATATGATCTAAGATTTCTGACAATCAATGGAGATGTTGAAAATATTAATAGTTTAAACTTTCAGTTTTCATAAAGCCTATCAACCGAATCCCACCTATTTTGTAATTAGTATTTGTTGTTACTAGATGTTCAATCTATTATACTACCACTTATTGTTATTATTATCTAATTAATCAATTTAGCCCAAACTTCATTTTATAATTTCATGCTTTTTTTGTAATGGGGCATCATATAAGAAACCAGACAACTTATAAATAGATACAAATATACATAGAATTTTCACATAAAAACAAAATTGATTGTGCCCAGGAATAGGTTAAAAGGTAGTAAGAATCATGTTTAATTGCCATGTAAGATATTTTAATATATTAATGTGTTCTAGTATAGCAGACATTGAAAATGTAGTTTGGCTTCTATTTATGGTATAGTAATAAGAATTGACTTAAATGTGCCTTATTGGCTTTATTTATTTGTTGTAGCTATGTATGCACTGTGTGTTACTCCATGTGGACATATTAATGTAATAAAAAAGATCTAATATTGATTTGAATAACTTATATTTTAATCCATTTGAATCCTATAAAGAAATACAAATGATAATTGTGTAAGTTTTGAAAATAAAAACTAATTTTTTTTTAAATTTCTTTTTAAACACATATACTTTACATTGATATACAGTTATTTGAATTCTGCTAATGTGTATGTATTGTTGATAGGAAGGTAAGCATTTAAAACTCAAAAAAGATGATGAGTTCAGCCAGGCCAAAAAGAAAGATCAGATTTTGAATATTTGTTAATGCTGGGTATCAGTATTATTCACAGTGCGTTGTGCAAGTTGTACGTCTCCACATGATTTTCGGAACTCGCAATATCATCAATGAAACCAAAGATGTATACTGACATCTTTCATTCCAGTAATATAAAACAGTATTCCAAATCTGATAATGTTTCTTAAAATTATAAGCAAATTAATATATACTGGTCCTTTTGGATATGTATTTACATATCAAGACCATTTGTATGCGGCCTGGGATACCAGCAGAGTCGAATAGTACCGTGTACCAGGTGTCGTAAGAGGCGACTAAGGTACCGGAACTAGTATATCCATCCGAAACAATGTAGTTCAACCGTCGGGATGAGCAGTAGCATCCCCGGTACAAAAGCTACGCTCTTCGATTTCCAACACGCTTGCCCAGCGCGGCATTATGAGCACAATTCCCTCTTTTTGGGGAGGCCTAGGTCCAGTAGTTAACTTCCAATTGCAGATATAATGATGTATGCGGCCTCTTTCCAGCATTATCCTGTGGTACTAGTCTAATTGTTAGAGTAGAGTATATAATTAGAAAGAGCTTTATTTAAGAAAGAGATTTATTTAACTTTTTTACACAAATAATTTGTGCAAAATAGTTAAATAAATAAATAAATAAAGTCGAGATTGTTTACAACGCTTTGTTTGTATTTCTATTTTAATTTTCGCTTTTTGTTTATCAAAGGCGCCTGCTCGAGTATTTTTGAGAATGTTTGAGATCGAGTCTAGGACTAAATATGTATAAGAGCGGTGATCGCGCGTCGCACCTCGACGATTAAGCTACTTACAAGCTGCTAGCGAACTGCGGAGTTTAAACGTGATATGAAACTAATCTACATTGTTCTACTGTCTGTTGTATTTTGATTGTATCAGTTTTGTACATTTCTTCTTTGGACTAAACTTAGTCTCTTCTACGCATTAACGATTGTGCATTATTTTTAACCCCCCCCCCCCCTATCCTGACATGTAACATTAATAAAAAAGAAAATTGGAACGTTGGATTAAGGGCGTTCAACGTGTCGCAACAACATCTAATGACGCTAAATGTTCAAAAGCAGTACGCGCAGAGAATACAGCAATTACCGATCCAGACAATGATGCCACGACGTCAAGCTTTACGGTTTCAAAGACGACAAAAAGAAAGTATAGGTAAAGTAGAAAGTAAAGAAACTACACCCCGAGTCTAAAGATAAGAATAAAGAATTTTTTGTTCGTAAAAAAGAACAGTTATTGGAAAGTCAGAAATATATGATGCATGTAACACAAACTATCAATGAAAAGGCCACGGAGGCATCATATTTAAGTTGTGTATATACATACATCATTTAGGATCACTGATCACTGTGATTTTGAACATACTTGGTTTTCACTTCATCTCAACTCTTCAAAATTGATTTGGTTCTAATACGGTTAAGGAGTATACCTCAAATATATTCCTTTATTTAAAACTAGCTGTGCCCGCGACTTCGTCCGCGTGGAATTGTTTTTTTTGGGTACCATACCTCTTTACCTTAACTTATATAAACTTTGAATGTCATGTTTATTTATATCGAATGAATGACCTGCAAATTAAGTTCCAAGGTTCTAGCTCTAAAAATAGCGATACTTTCATACAATTTTCCATCCCCCCTTTCGACCCCTTACAACCCTTGTTTCGAATAAAAAAATGTCCCTTTCTCAGGGTCTAGAGATTGTCTGTGTCAAATTTCATCAAAATCGGTTAAGAGGTTTAAGCGGGAAAGCGTAACAGACAGACAGACAGAGTTACTTTCGCATTTATAATATTAGTAGGGATGCCGTGCTATAACTACGACTTACCAACTGTTGTATACCGAACGAAGGTTTCCTGGTTGTCCATCATGGCGTCGACAGCTTGCTTTTCGCAATAAAGGGCTGTAACGACTGCAATACTCGGTTGGCGAGACGAACATAATGTGGGCATTTGCTTCACTACCTGTACAAGTAATTGGATAATATTAAAGAAAAATTAAATTACTTTTCTTACTTACATTACAATTCTCAGGGCAACGGGAATTACGCGTGTGTTATTTTTATTATTAATAAGAGAGGATAAGATTTGAGAGTGGTATGTACTTGAAGATGCTGTTAAAGTGACTAGGTTATTTGAGGTAGTGGTAGTATCAGGAGAAGTACCTGAGTGTCAACACTATGCTGTCGTATGTATAGCCCCTCTGACATAGCTCTGGTTAAACCTTTTTCTTCTAAAGCCTCCAAAGCATCTTTGACATCAGCTTTAGACCACTTTGCGGCTCTGTAAGCAGTCAAATTAATTAGAAACATATGATGTAAGTTAGCAGGTTTTTTTGTGTTCTTTTATATCTTGACCGACGCAATATGTACGTAATTAACATTATTAATGTCTTGGATGATGATACAAGACGGTGTTGACTTCACTTCTAAATATCACAGAAAATTTGCGCCAATTGTACAATTTAAAAAACAATACACGTCTGTCAAAATCACTGAATTTGTTATTGATATATGTATTTAAATATTATATTGGTAATTTCTTTGTTGTCTGATATCAACAAGCAACACAAGAGCTTTAAGCTACATATTCGGAGTCAGGTCAATATATAATATGAGATGTTATGTAAATTTATTTATTTATTTACGAATTTGATACTTACGATACAAAGTCATCAACCGTAAGTGGATTTGGATAAGCATTTTCAATCATATCTAACACTCGTTGTTCAGAAATTACTGGTGTTTGACTAGTAACACTGTCCTCTATGAATGCTAAAAGAAAAGTAAAACGTTATTTATTACAGACTCATAAAAGTAAATACACTGTGTATTGCATGCCAAAAACAAAAGCAACGTCGTAGATTTAGACTAGCTTTCTAAAACAGTTGTCAGGAAAGTTAATAACTTGCATAATCTGTCTAATAATGTAAAGTGCCAGTTTATGGGCTAGATATGAATGAAGAATAAGTCTCTAAAAACATCTAGATTATACTAGTGCCTGGCAAAAATCAATAACCTGCCAGTTTCTCAACTAAAATACTGGTTATCTAAATGAGAAAAGTATTTGTTTCTCGATACATCCTATTCTATCTATAAATAATAAGAACAAATTACTAATTTAGAAGTATGTTATATGAAGTACATGATACCTATATAAGTTTGTTTAATAATAGATATAAAACAAAAAATACCCTACATAAAACTATTTTGAAAATTAGCATCACTTAATACAAACATGAAGGATTAATTGAATAAAACAGGAACGATAAGCATGTATGGTTATTTGTAATACTATGTTTTTTTTTTGTTAATTGATAATGGAAAATTCCTAATGCCATTTGTAGGTGAATTGTTATTTGTCACCTGCATCTTCATTCGAAAGGAATTTTGGATGTGTGAGGGAGATTGCAGAGATTTAACTGCCCTAAAGTTCTTTCTCTAGGAAACTTTACATTTTTGGCTATTAAATTTGGCTACCCAGGCAGGTATAATCTATGTACTTCTTTGCTAAATTTTACCAGATTTCCTTTCAGTTATTGAGGTGAGATTGAGGAACAAACATTCATTCAGACTTTCGCATTTATAATATAAGTGAGATGATAAATAACCAGTGATAATAATAATGAAATAGGTAGACATATAAATATCAAAATTAAAATGCAATACATAGATAATGTTATACATATAAATAAATCTCCATGCACAATACGATAGTAAACTAATATACATACACCCATTACAATAGTTGTATACAACACCCTTATTCGTAATTACTCCGTTTGCTTCTGTATATAAAATAAAGCCTATTAATTATGCCACCATTTTCATATTCATTCAATAAAACATTGTTTAGTAATATACGCTTACCAACATAAATACATAAGAAACATAGTTATATATTATTATAAACATAAAAATAGGGATGTAGACCAAAACTCAATGTCAAGGATTTAAGAAAATAAAGGTATTCTAATAAAAAAAAACAACAATGCAAAGGCTGGTTGATCTCATCCCATTACTTTCCTACTGTCTTATTATCATAATATTGTACATATATAATTTATAGGCAACATATGGCATGTAAAAATTACTAACCAGGAGGCGGTGATCCGCGCCCTTCCTGTCTCAATTCTATTTCCAATAGTTTTAACAGGTGATATTTGTGTTGCATTAATTTCATAATTTTCTTTATATAGCCCACATAATCTGAAAACACAAAAACAAACATCGATTTTTTAAGTTAAAAACCAAATAAAAAAGGACTGATGGAGTTTTCAATGGCAAGGTTAAATATATTGCGTATAATTGTAATTTTTAAATATATTTATAGTTATAATTTAAACTATTATTTCTAGTTATAATATATTTTTCATAGACTTTAGTTAATTGCCACAACTATACAGATTATACAAGAACATCTTAAGAATAAATAAATTTACATTCTGAACACACTCAGTTAATTTTTTTGTTTTATTTGGGTCAAGTAACAGTTTCACAATCCAAAAAAATAATAGTGTAATCACAATAATAAAGTATACCTTGATTTATTGATGTTAAGTTCAATATTTAGGTATAATATGAAAAACAAAACTTAAAATTGTACAAAATTTGAGGTGGTGCCATATCAAATAATAAAATTGATAAGACAGTTGAACTCAAAGCAAGTAATACATTATAATGAGTTAATTATATACTGTATTTGGCAAAATGTAAAAAGGGTCAGTAAATTCTTCCAGACAATTTAAATATTTGGGCCTGTTACCTTTTGGGAAATCTTGGGGGCTAACCAGCTCACGGAAGAATGACTGAGCTTCATGAGACCGTTCATTTGGTGGAGTTTGAGGTTTAAACCAAAATTTCAGCGCACGAGCCTCACGTGTATGTGTGCCAGTTGCTACAGAAACCAGATACACCCAAAATTCCAGTTGAGCATGGCATGGTTCTGTTACACCATTTTCTGTAAAGAAAAATGTATATAGTATAATTTACTTATAAAGTTAGGTGATACATCCATGACCTAGCACAGTACAAACACTTACAAATATTTAGTTTTTTGTCACATTAAAATAACAAATTCCCACAACATCTCATACCTGATTCCGTGATAAGTCGCTTAAAGCACTTGTGTTACGGGCATCAGACAACAGAGGAATCCTAAATTTACTTCTTCAATACATATATTTTACACCCAGACACATAATAAACATATATATCATCATATAAATATTTGTCCTGGGTGGGGATCAAACCAAACAACCCTTGGAGACAAGACAGGATCACTACCATCGGACCTGTCCTGTTTGTCCATTAATCACACAAAATTGTAACAGCTTAATTTCATATATACTCAAAATAACCTGTTAGATTTAAGGTTGAAGTTTGTTTGTAAGTAGCATACAAATAATAATTGAGTATATGAGTAAACTTAAAAAAACAAAATACTTAGTATGTTTAAACACCATTTGTCAGTTTGCACTGAAATAAATTAAAAATTTGGTTTAAATCAATGTTTTGCAAGTTCACCTATGTATAATATAAACAAATAATATAATATAAATTCCTCCCTCCCCCCCCTCCCGAGTATGTTTTTTTTTCAGAAGCTCACCTCACCTGTCTTTTCAATCAGGTTTAAAAATAAAACAATTAAAATAAAATTTTCAGAAGCTTTCAAATTCCCTTTTTGTCCGGCATATTTAAACTTTTAATACCTGCAGACTCAAAATAACAATTAAAAAAATTACAGTGGTCAACAAATTATCTAATTTGTAATATTTTAGTAATACACTCATTTGCAACAAAAACAGGCGGTTTTGATTTTAATTCTTCTTTAAAAAACACGGTACCAAAATGATTTAAATCATTTGTATATGTTACTGACCGGTTTTAAAAATGCCGTGGTGTTAAAAACAGTACGTTCTAAATTCAAATTTTCGTTTGATGCTTGTTTTTACAGAAAACCACTTTTTAACCTACATTTTTGGTGGTAAGTTCCAAAAGATAATATTGGTTATCATAACGTTTAGTCAAATTATATGAATTTATTTCATATTCTTAATTGTCAAAGCTTCATTTATAGCTGTTTAGCTGTCTCAATAATTTTAGAGAAAGTGGTAAAAGCTACCAAAATTATTGCGCTGCTTGAAGAGGGTTGCAGCCAATGCTTCGTGGCTCAGAGGCTAAGTGTGAGTCGCTCGACGGTTCAAAGGACCTGGCAGCGGTATCAAGACACCGGTTCCGTCGAGAGAAGGCCTGGTTCTAGAAGAAAACCATGTGCCCAACCACAGGATGATCGTTTTCTTTTAAGTCGCGCATTGAGAAATCGCAAGTCTTCGTATGTGGACCTCAAGAACAACCCCGAAGAAGTAAGAAATGTGCATATTAGCCTATGGACGGTCAGGAGGAGGCTTCTTGCGGCCAATATACGCAGTCATCGCCCGGCCCGCGGCCCTAAGTTACTCCGTGAGCACAGAGTTGCCAGGCTTAGGTTTGCTCGAAATTGTGAGTCATGGACTCAAGAAGACTGGAATAGGGTATTGTTCTCCGATGAAGCCAGGATATCTCTGTTCGGTGAAGATCGACGTCGGCGAGTGCTACAAAGACGAGGAGACCGCTTTGCAGAGGCATGTTTTGAAGAAATCACAACTTATGGTAGGGGCTTTGTTATGTTTTGAGCAGGAATAAATTCAATGGATCGTACAGAGTTAGTCTTCATTGAAAATGGCTTACTGACTAGACATCGATATATAACGGAAGTTCTAATTCCTCATGCACAACCCGCATTGGTCGCTTTGGGCGAAGACTCAATTTTTATGGACGACAACGCTCGCGCCCGGTCGGCATTCGTCGTTTGGATTGGCCAGCTCGAAGTCCCGACTTCAATCCTATAGAGCATGTCTGAGACTATCTAAAACGACGCGTGAGATCAGTACAACTGGCTCCGCAGACTTCAGAGAGCTGAAGAATGTGATTACCGCGGAGTGGGAACGTATTCCGCAAGCAAATATCCGGGATATTATCGCTAGCGTACCCAGACGAATTCAAGCTGCTTTTACTGTATTAAAGAAAAAACAAACAAAGATCTTTGTTAATCGTTTACTTCACGAGCATATACACTACTAGCGAGCATACACTTCTAGTCAACTTTAGCATTAAAACCCATATATTTTATCAAATTTTTATGATAAAACTGACGAAAACGATTATTTGCTTATTAATTTACAAAATTATGAAAGTAAAACTACCTGTAATTATCAAACAAACCAATAGTAACATTTGAAATGGTTCATTGCTTAGGTGCCCGTTTTTTTGCAAATGAGTGTATATAACAATATCATCCTATACCTACATAAAATTTCACTGAAAGATTGAAGAACTGATAGATTATAATATGTAACAGTATTTGTATTAATTATAAATATTAATTTGTTTATAACATTTGCACACTTCAAATTGATCCTGCAAACATTTTCAAATCTCTAGTGCATTTATTTATTCTATGAAAGAAGTAGATTGAGAACTCCTGTGCTTGCTACAAAACTAAGGTTCCAAAAATAAGAAAATATAAATACATTTATATTTAAGTTTACAGTGAGACTATGTGTCTTTATGAATAAGACTTGTATGTCAATTACACGTTAATGAGTTCAATTAGCTAGATAGCCCGTAAGTCATTGTCTTTTCTAATAATAATTACCAGCATTATAGAAGTACGACTACTACCCACTAGCAGAAACTTTTGAGCAACTTTAATGACAATAGCTTTTAACTGCAGTATTTAAATAAATTATATTTATTATTAAACAAAACATAATCCTTGAATTAGATATTTTGGTATAGTAAAGAAAAGGCTCCCTTATTTACTAAAATCAGTATAAATAAAAGGAGAAGCTGATTGACTTATTAACATCTCAATGCTGGGCCTAAACTATAAGGGTTCGAAACATGAAATTAAATTTTACACAGGGGGTTTCTTTTATAACATAGATGAAATTTTAAACCCAATAGGAGTAAAACAGGGGTAAAAATAGTATGAAAATATAATAATATGAAAATACTAATGAAATTCAATATAAACATATGTAAAATATTTTTTCAAAAAACATCCTTTAACTCTTTCAGGCACACTTTTAATTTCAGGACTATAAAAATAAAACAATTGCATATTTAGTTTTATTAGGGTTTAATTATTATGAAAAAAAATGTTTTACAAAAATACCACTTAAGGCTTTTGAGGAATAAGGTGGTCAGTTAACTAACCACTGTGGCGGTAGACATGAAAGTATTCAAGAAAGAATTAAGAATGAAAATGTAATTTACAGTCAAAATATATAAAAAATGTATTACTTATGAAAATCTTTAAAACAAGTTTTATTGTCGCGGATGCAAAGAGGGACTTTACAGGTACTGCATTGCCATACAGTACGGGCTGGACTTTGTTTAGTACTACACTTCGCGCATCTTCGTGAAGTAGTTCGCTCTGGCTGGTGCATACTGCTTTCCGTGCGTAATTCTGCCGGAACTGATGGCTTGTGGCGTTTTATTAGCACTGGTAAAGGAGAAGAGGGTCCAGAGAGTCTGCCAGACTTGCGGTTCTTTGCCTGAGCTGGCGCCAGTATACCTTGGTACACACTTCTACGAAAGTCTTTCGTGTCCAATTTGTCCAATTCTGGGTGGTGTTCCTTCTGGAGTTCTTTATATAATAAAAAAGAGTTTATTACAGCGCAGTCCAAAAAGTGGAAAAAAATTCGATGCCACCATTTATGAGACTTTCTGTCAATCGCGTAAGTACTTTTCAATTGATCGAATTTGTCAACATAGTTCATACAACTATTGTACAGCATCACAGCTTCAGGACAAGCTACTTCAGTACTGTCTCCATTGCGTTCTCTGCGAGTAACAAATCCCGTTTTTGTTGGATCTATGTAGTTGGTAAGAATAAAAACTGATCTTTTGTCCTTCCACTTTATAACTGCGACGTTACTATCACTGACTCTATAATCATGCTGTCCTCGTGTCAATTCTTTGTCTTGTTTTAATTTTGGTAAATGCTTGCGATTTGAATTCACAGTGCCACATGATAATATCTTATCTTTTCGCAGGTCAACTTGTAAGGCATAACTATTGAAATAATTATCAAAGAATACTCTATGTTTCAATTTTAAGTTTGCGCAAAACTGTCGGACAACCTTTCCGCCGAGGTCAGTTTGTACGTTGTCACCTTCTTTTCCAGTATATATATCGAAGTCTAAACAATATCCAGACTCAGCACACTTCATCCACACTTTGTACCCCCGTTTGATGGGCTTCTTCGGCATGTATTGTTTGAGATAATTGCGCCCCTTGAACTTTATCATACTTTCGTCTATAGCAATTTTTTCTGATGCCTTATAGTTTATATCGAAATTTCTGTTTAGTATATCTAGCAGTGGCCTAACTTTATAAAGCTTGTCATATTTAACATCGTCTTTTTTGGGCATTAGATTGTTATCATTCAAATGCAAGTGACTAAGGAGCCAGCTAAAGCGGTTGAGGGGCATAAAAGATGATATGTAAGGGTCATGCAAATCAGGGGCAGAAGACCAATAATTTTTGTAACTAGGCATTTTTTTTATGCCCATCACCAAATTTAGAGCTAGAAATACTAGTATTTCTTCAGGCGTGGTAGGTGTGTAGGGTGCTCCTTTTTGCGTAGCGTATAGATTTGTTTGAAAGCAGATTATTTCAACCAGATCCTCTGACCAAAACAAGCGAAATAGCTGTGTAGGTGTGACACCCTCCAAATTAATTATATTATTTGGTATACCTCCACCACCCGTATACTCACTCGGTTCTTCCATTTTGTAATTTTTCTTCCACTTTGGTTCCACAACAGGTGTTCCAGTAGATGATGCTGAACTCGTAGTAGGCACATGATTGTCTGAAGTACTGGCGAAATTTGATAATGGGACATCATCATCTGAAGCATCATCATCAAACGGTGGCTGTAACTCTGGGGGAATATCACCGAGCACCATCATTTGCGGTCCATCGTTGTATTCTTCTTCTGGTTCCAGACTACACATACTCTCACCATCTGAAGGAATGTCTTCTAGAAGAATGTCGAGAATGTCATTTTCATTCAGTACACGCGGCATTCTAAAAAAATAACACACGGTTACATAGGCGAAATGAATAAAATAAAACCTACTAAAGCCACAGTGGTTAGTAAATTAACCACCAAATTATTTTCGTTACTCATAAAAAAATGTAAAAGATTTGGTTATTTTTTTAGCCTCAATCTACTAAACTGTTATTAAGTAACAGGCGAATACTGAAATCGTAATATAATAATCAGTCTTACCTTTATTATTGAATTTTAAAATACTCCAACAAAAAAAATTCAATCACTGTTTTTGCAAATATTCGAATAAACCAAACCGTCGCACCTCAGCGCCAAAGTTTCACAGCACACGTTCAACAATGACCTACAGAAGCATAATAATTCAGAACTTCGACGATAGATGGCGTGAAAACATATTTTACAGACCCGAAAATACGTGGTTAGATAACTAACCACCTAACCCGAAAGAGTTATGGAGTAAAAGAGGGCTGCAAAATTGGTATGAAAGTTTTACAACTTGATACTAGTGAAACTGCAAGATGCTGCTAGTTTTATATAATATAAGATATGGTATTTCATATAGGTAGCAGAATTTACAGAGAGCCCGTTTTTTGATGCAAGACCTTGTTAACAAAGACAAGAGGGTCATGGAACATCCTAAATGTTACATACAATGATATTACTACTTTACCAAATTTTATGTATATCTTTATAGGTAAGCTAAATAATTGTAATGTCATTAATATTATAATTAGGAAGCACAGAGCTAACATTTTCCTTGTATGTTTAAATTTTG
The DNA here is from genome assembly GCA_020976665.1 of Heortia vitessoides. Classification (NCBI taxonomy): domain Eukaryota; kingdom Metazoa; phylum Arthropoda; class Insecta; order Lepidoptera; family Crambidae; genus Heortia; species Heortia vitessoides. The sequence goes on along the minus strand of JACJUM010002878.1, from coordinate 9,884,146 downwards.
CTTTATAAATAAATTCAGTGTCACACTTACTTATAAGTAAAACACATGTTATTAAATCATTAAATATTTGCCTTGGACCAGAATATAATGTGTAAATTTAATTATTGTTTAAACTTTAGTACTAAGTAGTTTTTACAAGAAAATTTTGGTATTTTAACAAAAGTTAATCATTTCTTTACATTAGTTATTGTAATGGCATAAAATAAAAATGTTCTTCATGAACTGTCACATAAAATCAAGTTAGAATTCCTGTTGATGTACATGGAAACTTAAGTACATTTTTAAGAAGATCATAAGGCAATTTTATTACAGTACTTCAGCTTACCATATATTTTCTCTTTGTTAATGATGATACCAGTGTGATCACCTCCAGCAACATGAATTTTATCACTTTCTTCTGCTTCTACAGCTTTCCTTTCCACCACCAATGTAGTCGAATTTTCGGTCTTGCATTTTGGTGTCATAACAACTTTTTCTTCCATTATATCAGACATTTTGAGTTCGTAAAAAACAATTTTTCTTTGAAACTAAAATAATAAAATAAGAACTACTAATTATTACCGCCCAATTCACAATGATGACTCATACATGCACCTCCCTTCAAGCCGGTCCTAATAAAATAATATTGCATGTGAACGGAACATAAATATAAATAGAAATGAATCAGTTGTTTGATCGAACTTACTACGCAAGGCAATCCTGTTAGTGTTGCTTAGAACTGTGAATGCAAGGTGATAAAATAATGTAAATTGTTCATAGCCTTCACCTGTTTCTCTTCCTATGGTTAACAATCAGTTCTAATGGTTAATTCACAAACCAAAATACTACACATTAATGAAATTAGTAGATAAATGACACAACACAACAATAATTTGATATCCTCTCGTAAATAAATAAATGCAAGGTCGGTGTCGATCTCTAATCTTAGTCAGATATATGGCCGTGCCATTTGACAATGTCATAACATAAAGATGACAGGGGACCTGACGTTTGAGTTTTTTAATTTTAATAATTTTATAAATATATTTTTAATAACTATAACAGGTAGCTGAATCGTTTGGCTACTTGATTTTAAGCATAATGTTGATTATTATAATATCATGTTTCATATATTAGATTTTCCTATTATTAGAGACCTAGAGAGATTTAATTGATCAGGCGATAGCAGAGATATAGGACGCGGATGCTGACTCCGAATCTGCGTTGAGGGGCTAACCCGAAGAAGATATCAGCGTCAACGACGGAAAAAGCGACATTGACACCAACCAATACACGATTCAGATAGCAGTGAAGATATTAATCTCGAGATTGAGACATGTTCTTAAGAGAGTGATGGTGAACCTGTCGCAGAGTCGACTCAGAGAAGTTATTATGGAAAAAACAAATACAATAGGTCTAAAAATCCACCAGCACCTTTACGTACCTACTCGTCAACATAATATTATTAGACAAAGTCCTGGATTAATTGGACCAGCAGCGTCTAAAAATAAGATGGCTACCAAAGAATCATTTGAGTTAGTATATTAAATTATAACAAATTATACGAACGAAAACATTACAGAGACCTCAGAAAATAATTATATGGTTGCATTTTGGATAAACCATGTTTCTGAGATGGAGATAAAGGCTTTTATTGGTCTTATCCGGAGTATTCGAATTTGCATATGATGATGTAGGATCTTTTTGAACCACAGATGCAACCAGTAGCGAAATTTTCAGAACGACCTCTGAAAAGATTTTGTTTATTTTGGTAAGTCTTTAGTTTGATGATTGCATCAAGAAACGAACGAAAAACTGTAGATAGGGTGGCATTAATCTTTGACGTGTTTAACAAGGTCATAGAAAATTAGAATATTTATAAAAATTAAAATATTTCAGAAGAATTATAGCTGTTCAGATTATATAACCATTGACGAGATGCTATGTCCATTCAGAGGCCGATATTTGTTCCAGGTTTACATGAAATTGATTAAATACTTAATAAAAATATTATGCCTATGTGATGCTTAAACTATATATAACAACTATATATATAGGGAAACAAGATGATCGTACCAGGAGACAACCATCCATTCCTACACAATACGTACTACAATTGGCGTCCCTAATTTTCGGATCAAACAAAACATAACAGCAGACAATTAATCTTCTTTAGTGGAGCTGGTGGCTATATTACTAGATACAAATTTTAGTCACGTTGGAACATTGAGAAAAAACAAGCGTAACATACCTCCCAACATAAGCAAATACAACTTTGAACTTCTGTCTTTGTATTTACAGCTAATACCATGTTAGCTTCTTTTGTACCAAAAAAAACCAGAGTGTTATTATGATATCCACTATACACCATGACAAAACCATCAATGAGACAACAAAAAAATCCGAAATTATCGAGTGTTATATTATATATATGATTTTACAAAAGGAGGAGTAGATTCATTCTTGAAAAGTGTGCCAATTACTCAGTAGCTCGCAGAACACGTCGTTGGCCAAGTGTGGTGTTTGCTGGAATTCTGAACATTGCTTGTGTGAATTGCTGTTTTATGGAAGAGTTCAAACACTGGGACAAAAATTAAACAAAAAACCTGCATAAATCGATTGGGATGGAATTGATAAAAGACCATATTCAAAGTATCCACGAGAATTGAGAGAAAAGATTGACAGAAAAAACACGAAATATAAACAAAATGCAACAAATGCAAAAATTTCATTTGCAAGTTGCATAGTAGCACAAGAATACTATGTACTAATTGTTAAGACAGAACTTATTTAATTTATAATATATAATACATACAAATTTTTGCCTTATACAGTCAAAGTCATCGTTTTTTTTGGTTAGTATAATGTAAGAATGAAACCATCACAGAATACCAAAAAGTTGTCATTTACATGAGATTTCGAGTAAAAATTAAGTTAAAAGGATTTCATGAATAATAAATGTTTGATTCAATATAAAAAGGTTGTTTTTAATAATATTAGATAAAACTAAAACATAATTGCGCACATTTGCATCCTAGAAGCTAGTTTGTAAAGGGGCCGCGCGACCCAGTTACGTCAGTCAATATTATGATACCAGTCAAGGGTGATAAGGAGTCTCATGTAATAAGGAGTTATACATTATAATTTTATGCTTTTCTACTGCTGTGATACTAAAGATTATTATGATGTAAAAATTATGATCATAAGTAGTTCGGCCTATATGCAATATGAAAAACCTAAAATATGCAAGTAATATTGTTTATGCAATCAAAATAGGAGAGAATAAAAAAGGCGTCAGTATTTATAAATGTTTTGAAAAAATATACTCATTATCACTTGAGAGCCAAAAATTTCATCTCTTGCTGCATCCTCAACAAAGTTACGGATGGATAGATTGCTATTCAATTTCAGATATTTATGAACGAACTTGATTGCATATACATCATCGTTTCTTTCACGCAAGTTTCATGTGAATTGTAATTGTGTAATGTGTCAAACTTTGCTGTTTAACTTACCTACTGTTTATTGACGCGGCTTTCCTTTACCGAAACTAAAGTTTTAGGTTAACTTCTGTTGATATTTACAATAAATATTGTTTCTATTTTTAAATAATTATCATATTCCTTACATGCCTAAGTATTATTTATCTTCAATATGAAAATTATTCTTTGTATTTTACTCTCCCTCTGGAGCCTTACGAAATCGGAAAGTGCTCTGCAAAGTGTTAGTGATGATGATATTTTACAATTCATAAAGGAATACGAAAAGTTAATTGTTTTTTTCAGTAAGTGATTAATCTTGAAGTTTGATGTACCTATATATTTTCATATTAGTTGTATCAGTAATATATTTCTGCTAATCATTTAAGTTTTAGTTATTATTTGGTAAAAATCCATGTAAACCATGTATTATTTAAAATATTTTACATTTTTAATTATATTTATATGTTACATGCTGGTGATGTTTATGAAAACCCCTATTCATTTTACAGCGAAACCCAACTGTGAAATTTGCAACAAACATGAAATTCACTTGGAGAGTTTACAAGAAGACTTTGAAAAACATTTAAATGCTCCAACATTAAAGGCAGTTAATAGTCATATGGTGAAGTTGTATAGCCCATCTAAAGAACCTGCGATTGTGTTCTTTCGACATGGCATTCCATTGCTCTACAATGGTAATATTTATTTTAGATCCAGTTTGTTGGCTTTAGATGTATAATATTAAAGGATTCACAATTTTGTCAGGTGAAGCAGATGAAACCCAAATTTATACATTCTTAGAAACTAACCAGTCACCGGCAGTTAAAGAGTTGACTGATAAAATATTTGAACATATGACACAAGCTGCTACTGGAGCTACTACTGGGGATTGGTTTGTTATGTTGTAAGTGTTTAGGACTGGATATTGTTTTCTTCTCCAACTATCTTTATTGGTAATTAGTTTAGGCAATGACTTTTTTTTGCAAGAAAGCTGTGTGCATCTTCCTCACACTTTTCTATTTATTTGAATGAGTGGGGAGTTTTACATGGTAGCTTCTTTAATAAGCGTTACAATGCTAGCAGGTGCTATTTCCCCCCTACTGTAGAAATAAAAATTGATTCCAGTTAATTGTAAAAAAACAGTAATCAATTGTAAACAAAAAGTAATTTTTAATTACAATTGAGTACTTATTAATTATTAAACAGTATAAAAAAATTCTTTACCACTTGTGTTTTTTCTTGATCAGCAAGGAAATCCATAATGAGTTTTGAGCAACTGTTGCATCAAATGTTATTGTTAATTATGTAATTATTTTTAGCTATGGAGCTTCCTGTGTTGAATGCCAGCGTCTTCATGCTGTATGGGAAGGTGTTGGTGCAACACTCCGTGGTCGTATCAATGTTGCACGGGTAGATGCAAATGTGGCTGGAGTCAATACTGCTAAAAGATTTAAAGTTACTAAATTGCCAACATTTTTATTGTAAGTTAACAGATATGTGTTCTTAAATTTTTATTTATTTCCCTATTTTATTTATAAAAAGATTTATAAATGGTATAATATTTTTTTTATAGTTTCCGGCTTGGAAAAGTCTATAAATATGATCTTCCAAAGAATGATATAAAGTCATTTGTATCATTTGCTCAAGATTGGTATAAAAATGCAAGAGGAGAACCTGTGGCTGTACTTGCTTCACCATTGTAAGTATACATAAATATATTTTAAAAAACATTTTAATGTATATACTAGTTTTCCACCTGCGACTTTGCTATCGAAGTTTTTGTTTATTATTCAGCTAAACAGTGGAAAACATTATGCAAAGGTAAAATCGGATCTTTCCCACAAGTCATAATTTTGGGGTAAAAATCCTATGTATTATCTATATGTCAAATTTCATTCAGATTTGATCAGCAGACAGAACATACAAACTTTATAATTGTGGGGTAGTTCGATTAAATACTTAGCTTGCAGTATTGTATTTTTTTAAGGAATCTGATTAGTGGTAAATATGGAATGAATGGGCTCTATGAGCTCATAACTTGTACTTATAGTATTAATAAACCATTTTATATAGTAGTATTAATAACTCTTGTTTCTTTGTGTTTATTTAAGTCTAATTTGGTATTTTTATTTGCATGAACAATTTTTCTGACTATGTATGGTTTTTCAGTGATGAAATAGTCGACTGGTGTGTGGAGATGATCAAGTTTGGTGTTGAATTTGGACTTCACATATTTGCAAAATATCCCTGGATATGGCAGATAGGTGTGGCTGGATTTGGATTAGTTGCACTAACAGCTCTAATAGCATTAGTAAAAGCTGGTCGTAGGAAACCTACAAAAGATGTTAAGAAAGAGAAGAAAAGCAAATAACTTAAGAAGTTTATTTACAATATAGAAACACAATAAAAAATATGTAATTATTTATACATATTTATAAATACTCTATATTTTCTATATTTTTTGTATTTTTTTATTAAATTGTTTCATTGTGATATGTCTTTGATATTTACATGACATATAATATGAACCTTGCCAGATTAAAATTGGCCAATCTTCTTTCATTTTGTGATAATTTTTGTTGTTATTTTATTTCTTTCTGCAACACTATTACTATGTCACTCTGTGTGCTCCAAACCCTTTATAATCGTTCATTTTGTATACAATGATGATTGTACATTTATTATATTTATATTAGGTAATACAAAATGCTATTGTGTTATATGGAGTACATAAATTTGTTTGATAATACAGACTGTACTTATTTACATAACATTTTTTTTTATATTACAGGCAATAATTAATATACTGTTTCTGTAAACCAAATTATATTAATAATCACTGATGTAGCTTACTTTTCTCTTGTGTACAACTTAGATGGAAGGCATGTATTAAGTAGACATGTACCTACATAACATTTTTTTTTAATTTTACAAAATTCCTTGATTATATTTTAATTGTAAGAAATATCTATCCATTAAATATCAATATTAAAAAATAATTAATAAAGATAAAAAATTGGTAAATTAGACGTATATATATGTATGTATATATATATAGATACACTTACAGGCCATTTCCCAAACAAATATATATATATTTGTTTAGGAAATGGCCTGTAACTGAAATTCCACAAAGCTGATAATTAAAAATCAAGTTGTTGTAATAAATTATATTCAATAAACACACTGCACAATTAATAAAAGTTTTAATACACCCATTGCTGATTAATTGAACAAAACAATCACACTCTTATTGTAACAGTGCACATACCACAGCCATGGTTTTAAATAGATACATCTAATATACAATGATCAACATTGAAATGTGTAAATGAATTTTATACTACAATGTTGTATCAAATATTAACAAACATGAACACATAGTTGCTGGTTTCAGTTATCAATGATTCCAAAACTAGTTAACTGATGCTTTGTGATTTTCAGCTTGTCATAAATTATGAAAATCAAACTTGCAAATGGTTCTCAATAAGCTAATGTTGCAATGAGTATTGAGAGAACTTTTTGGTATAAGGCAAAAGCATTACTTCTAAGTTAATGTGTATGATTTGCAATATGCATAATAATACTTCAATAGCAGAAGTAAAATTATTTTTTATATAGTATCTACTTCAATGTTTATTCTAAAAACAGTAGACGGATCTGCAAGTTCAGACCTTATGGCATTTTCAAATTTTTTAAAAATGATTGAGAATTCCATAATATTTTCAGGTTTTGATTCTATCCACATTTTATCAAATTCATAAAACAGGTAGCAATAAAACCTGTGAAACAAATTTACGTTCGGCAATTGTCTTCTGGTATTGAACATGTAAGTTTTAGCAGAGCCATCTTTTAAGAGATAATATGCCATTGAAGTTAGATTTATACCAACAATAGCAAAGGTGTATCCATATCTTGGGTGCAGTGAGTGACTTAATACATGACTTGAAGCTTGTGGATATTCATTAGCAAAAAATAAAAGATTTTCTAATCCAAGTATACCCATTCCTCGAAAATCTGTTTTTGGATCATCGCCCTGAAAGAACATAGTAAAATATTAGATACAATATTACCATTGCTCTATTTTCTATGTAATTTTACAAACCTGAAATCCTATATACTGCCATTGTTTAGTCACACGTGCCTCCAGTTCCTCTTCAGGGACTAACAAAGACCAAAGATTTAGCAATTTTTCTTCATGCTCCAAATTATTGGAATCAAATTGAGTTTTACGCAATTCTTCCACTTCATCTGTCAAAGCTCTGTAGCTCCAAATTTGTTCTAAGCATTGTCTGAACGATATGACGAAAGAACCATGGAGTTTGGGATTAATTTTTTTTACTCTCAGTATAACCGACACTGATGGATCTAAAATTTCTCTATAATTTTCTCGTACAAATCTTCGTTCATAAACTACTGTATCTAAATATGATACCACTTCTTTCACACATTGAGTGCGAGATAGCATTAAAGAATTTTCTACCCCACATACCCTCGGGGCACCAGCTTTCTCACCATAACATATTCTTTGTAATTCACACAAACGTGTAGTTTTACGTAAAAACCATTTAATAAAAGGTCTCAAATACCACTGCAGCACAGACCAAATATTAAAAACTATCATTTTTATTAGGCAAATTTAATCAATTTGCTACGTTTCCGAAGATAATATCATTTTTTCAATAATGTTTGTTAAACTTCATCAGCCGTTGTCATGACATCAAAGTGACGTATCTTGTCATTCCATCTAAAAATTGACAGTTTGGTGTTTTTTTTTTTATCTCTGTTTGAGGCTAATGAATATTTTTACAAACAACTTTTGTATGTTTTCACTCCGTATGTAAATTTTTATTCCGGCGTAGAAATAATCATATAATTTACGCACATCTATCAAAATTTCGCAGTCAACATTAATCTATAATTTTTAGGCAATTGAGTTCAAAATTGCTTTATCTTAAGTTGTACAACTTACGCTGTAAGTTAATTTAACTCGGACCAAATGAGTAATTTTGAACAGATATACATAGTCTGTACTGTATTTACTCGTTATTATGAGTATACGAATATGGTAATAAAATAAATATGCCTAAAATTGTTCGTGCAAACTAGGAGGTTTCTAATTTATTTTTATATCAAGTAGTAGTAATGTGGTCTTTTTTTGTCAAGATTAATGATGTTGTATTGTTAGGAATTAAATAATAGAAGCTTTATTTTGTGGTTTTTCGAACAAACCTAATGTTATATTACTTAAACGTCAATTCCTTTTGGTAAAGGAAGCGGTATCAACAGCCATTGCTTGATTGCATTCTACCTCTGGGACAAATACTCAGCTGTCGTCGTTGGACAGATAAATCGTTGTTTTCAAAAGATGAGGACAAATTAAGCCTGGTAGCACTAGCATACGAACTGTCGTTGTTTGCAAAAGATGAGGACAAATTAAGCCCGGTAGTACTAGCATACGAACTGCACGCGATAAGAATGTGTATAATGTCTTCCTCAGTCGTCCTATCCATAAATATCCATTCATTGGGATGCTACCGACCGAGGGCTTGTCTAGGAGGTTTAGGATGTAAGTAGTTATAGACTATGAGTCACCCTATAATTTATACTAACTATTCCGTTTCTGTGGTACCTATATGACACAGAACCTGTATAAATTACATAAATAGAATTTGTATGAATTTTAAGGGTTTCAATAAATACATATAATAATCAATTTTAATTTGTGTTTTATTTGATGAAAATTGTAATTAATAAATTTTACATTAAAATTATTTACATTTTCACTATATACGTAAATACGAACGGGCGGCCATCGCTGTCTGACTTATATACAAAGGCGATGCGTGGTGGTGTTCTAAGAAACTTAGATTTAACAAGTCAAGTATAATTATAAAACTACCGTGATGCAATCAGGTAACATAATTTAGAATACTCACATATCTAAAAATTATTTAATAGTGTCGCGCAACCATATACTCATTCACTGCGATACCTAGCCATTTTAACAATTTCTAAATATTACACGATTTTAGTTTTGATTTTACATAACATAAATATATAAATAGCGACATCTCTATTATTTTGATTTTATAAATATCCACTCTTAGAAATAAATTTTATGTTTTAACATTATATGACGGATTTATATTTTTTTTTAAATCTAAGGTACACACTTATACATACTTTATCGCTAGTCAATTGCTTCTTAGAGAATTTTTTGAAAATAAGCTTAAAATAGACCGAGTGTCTATCGAAAAAAACAGTTTAAAAATAGATCGTGTATTATTTGCAAGACTGTTTGTATTAAAAGTTGATTGGTTAACAAAATATTTTTAATACTTTATAAGTATATATTTATATTTCTAAAGTATCGCCTCATTTCTGGTTCTATACATACACATAAACTCAAGCATTCGTTTATTTACGTTTAGTTTAAGATTATCTCAAATTATAGTGCATTCAACAGAAATAGGTAGGTACGGTAAGACATAAAAATCTTTATCAGAACAGGTTGATACCTGTTCTGATAAGAATAACCTATAAGTATATTGTCAATTTAGCAGCTTAAAAATAGTCAAAGAGAAAGTCCTCGACATCTGTAATTGTATTTAAACAAATTTACAATGAAAATCAATTCAACTCTTGTTACTATTTTGGCTGCGTAAAATGGTATGCTTATCTTATTTTCCTCATTAGTACCTATTTCAATTAGTCGGAAAATAAATCAATTATAATACAATTTATGGGTTTACTGGTTGTAGTTTGATTACAATTACGGAGAGCGATTTTTTTCGCATCCGTCAATGCAAATGGTTCAAACCTATTTTTACTACACTATATCTATTATTTTTCTGAGAGATTTTCTTTCACACCTCACAATCTAGCCCAAAAAGTATCCTTATAAGTACAAAATGATTACTAGTGATACATAAATTTTAACCGTCTTTTAATGAATTCAAAAAATATAAACAGGTTGTGAAGTATTTGAAAACGGTCGGTCCGGAAAACTTTAATAAATATTTTAAGATGTACCTTTATTTCTTAAATTCCCATTAATCGCATGACAAATAATATTCTGAGGTGAATAAAAAATAAGATTTTTTTATAACTATAACCTCCAGTTAGTTTTGAATTATGTATTTGGACAGGTATACAAATACGGATTGTCGTGCATGAAAAAATGTATGTAATGTATATGATGGTATAAACCCGAATTAAGGCGATACTTCTTACATTTCATTATAAACTTAGCAAGTATAGCCTTAGATAAACATCCATTTACATAGAACGTCGAATGGATTCGTCTCTTTTTATATCTCACTAATGTCTTTTCGTGCATCGTATTTTTATTAATTATGTAACATGCTAATTATTACTAAGTCTCAAGTTATAGGTAATAAAAATGGGCAACAGTTTAAATAAAAGTGAGTATTTTAACATTCTCGTTTTACCAACATTAAGACAGACCTTTTTTTAGTGCGTACAAGACTATTATTACCCAAGAAAAGGCTTAATAAACCCCATTTGTAATCATATTTACAACGTAATTGTACTAGTCATGGTAAATGTTAATCATCATTATACATGTAATCTGTAATATCAATTTACAGCAATTGTAATATTAAGTTTGTTTACCCGGAGCATACTCGATTCTAGATACCCAACATCTAATACATTGACCTAACTCCGCGATAAGTCGTCAAATAAAGTCGCTGTAAATCATTTGTTACAGATATCAAACAGAGGAATCAATTACAATATATAATACATATTTTTATATCATCCTATTATTTCTGGACATATTTTAGGGTTAAAAGCTTATTTCACAGGCGCTGTGTTGTTGGATAATACTGATTACTGCCTATCAGTAAAACTTGTTTTTACGTCTCAATTTCTCGTAGTAGTCGTAGCTTGTCCATGTTCAACAACCGTTAATATATCTATATATATAGATAGATTAATGTTACAGATTTCATTCATATGTAATCATGGTTGAGGATTATGTACATATTGTAATCGTGACATTGGGCTTAAGTCTGGATAATATCCTAAGGTTGGTGGCCACGAGTAAAAGAAGCGTATTGAACATAACTATACATATTTTTAACAATTATAGTTATATTAATAGCTTTGAGCTAAGAGTGTTCAGATATAAGATAATTGGTATGAAACTATTTTAAGTACCTAGTTATAACAAAAATCAACGCTATTTGCTATAAGTCTGCTAGCAATTGATTTCTTTGAGTTAATTACACCAAGTCTTTATATAATAAATATATTGAATTAGTTAAGCACTAAATGAATTTATAAATTTATTTAAAAATTGAATGGTCACTACTCGTATTATTGTTTTTATGATACAGCACGCTATGGTACATCTTCCTAAGAATATACTAGATATTATTAATAAATATATATTACCTTATACTCGTATATTAAAGAGGCTTCATCGGCCTACTCTCTCATATTGGGCGAAGCATTCCAATCGTTATCAGTGATAATATTTCGTGTATATATATCATAGGCAGGTATTTATAAAGAGAGAAAACTATAATATAAAAATATATTTAGGATTCATAAAAATCAGTCATGTGTATATGAACGATTTTATCCAACGCTTGTGTAAGTTCTTTTAAAAATACTTTCCTGATTGGCAAGAAGAAGTAACTGGCAATAGTCATTCTGAACTTGTCCGAATTGTAAAACGTAATTCAGAATCTGACCTCAGATAAAATTCTACAGTTGGCATGAGCGCAATTTTGTTGTGATACGGTTGGATTGCGCCGGCCATGGTTGCAAACTGCCTCGGCGCGTTTTTTTGTTAGTTAGCAGCAATCTAGCGGAAAATTCGCTACAAGTTGATTGCGTTACAATACAGACCAATAGGTAAAAGAAGGCCCATCTTTTACCTATTGGTTTGTATTGTGATAATGATCCTACTTTGTACAATTACGGGGTCAAACGTAGTGCGAACTTATTTCGTCCGATTATTTCAAGTACATAAACCGGCCCTTAAAATGTTTTTTAATCATATGATTTACCCGTATTAGATTTTTTTGTATGTCAATTTATATTATCCATACTAGCAACAGAAATACGCATATGCTAGTACTATCAGATTCTAAATTTCGTTTCTTGTTTCATTAAGTATAGAGTATTACATATTTGCATAGTATTTTAAGTGTGTAAGTAAGTGGTTTGATATTAAAAATATGGGTAGGCTAAATTTATCGGCTTTTTCTCAATTTGTATGTAAAATTTGGACCTAACTGGTGTTTTGTGAAACAAATACCAGTGGTTATTTAATTAAAGATTTTTTAAATTATTTAAATGGCATTAGTTTCTTCCTAATAATGTAATCAATTTTCGTTTTTATTATAATTTAGATTTGTTGACCAATTTATGATTTCGATTTATATTTTTTTTTCAAGAAATAAAAATGTCATTATATACAAAATGTAATTATTCACACATAAAAGCGATAACAAGCACCGTTAAAGTAGTTAGAATGTACATAGACATATATAAGAAGGGTCAAGTATGTGTAAATAACTTTAATATTAAGAGGCAAATAAGCATGCGGACCTCTCGTTGTCCGCGGTGGCAAGCGTCACCCTAGCTTATAAAAGCTTGAACAATAATATTATTAGCGTCTTGTTTTTAGGATATAATTTTATAGTTTTTAGGACATAATTTCACCTTTCATATCCGAACACAGTAATGCGAGCACTGCCGCTGTGGCGGTGTGAAATATTAAATGGTAGATGTAGGTAGGTAGGTCTCATCTATACAGAATACCTTGAAGATTTACCCACTTGTATATATATTCGAATGCATTAGACGTATTGTTAGTTGGTAGATAATTAAGAAAAAGACATGGTTATATTTGATTTTATTTTTTATTTATTACTTAATAAAATCACGAAATGTTGATTATGCGCCTTAAAAACTTAACCCTTCTTATTTCAATTCTGCAAGAAATATTGTGCTTAAAGATCCTGAAGCAAATATTTATTTTATTTTAAAACAGTTAAAAATAAATAAAACAAAGGAGAATATACTTTTACCTTTATGTGATAATTTTCCGGGAAAATTATAAATAGATACATTTTTCTTATATCAGCACAAATATCTGATGAATAATGAAAAGCTGAAAAATTTCCAAAATTATAAAAAAACCATAATGAAGTTATATTTAAGCTTCTTATTTAAGAAATGGGCGTAGGAAAGACGATGAAGGACTGTCATAAAATCATATAAGACAAAAAATATTACAAAACAATTTTGGCATTTATAAATTATTGCTAATTGAGTAGAAAAAATAAGTGTGTCATCATTATGATAAAATTTGAAAACATTTTATATACTATTACGCAATTTATATAACAAATATATAAAATACTATGTTTTTTATGTAAAGGCAGCATAGAATATATGAAGAGCTTTGCTAACAGATTATGAATAATTTAAATAGGTACAACATTGTATCTTATAAAGCGAATGATATGTAATTTTGTCTTACATTTTAATTTGTATATAAATGTCGCAAATATAAAGTAGTATCACTTGATTTATACAAATTTAGGGAATGGTCGTGTAATTTCATCGTTTTAAATAGAATTTGAAGTAATTCAGCGATAAATTAGAATCTAGAAGTTGTATAGGGCTTATCACCTTTGGATTTCATCTCCTATTTATTGGTTTAATCGTACTACTTATTTATTTTTATTATACCTTTGGCTATTTTTAAATCGTCGAACAACTTTTAGGTATCTTAATAAAACATTGTTAAAAGTGTTTTGTTGGTAAAATTACCTATTCGTTGAAAAACATGTTTGCTTTAAACATAAAATACCTTAAAGGACATCCGATATTTTTCTTTTTTTTCGAATAAAACTGTGACTGGCCGGAAGACGCAACATATTTTAAGATATTTTTTTTGGTTTTTGACATGAGCTGTTAATTGCACGCATGCAATACAGCTATAAGTTATACCTACTAAAAGGCAAGTTAATATTCCAAAGGAAATTATATTACAAATTTGCGCCTTATTTAAGATTTTCATCGCCTTTTCGTATCTATACTATTAATTATATAATTTGAATTCAAAGCACAGCCAAAACGCATTTATACTTATAAATTATGGTTTAATCTTAGATATTATAAAATCTATTTTCCAAAACAGTTGACTCGTTGGTCCACGTTTTAACAAGCAAAAGGCATGTATCGATGGTACTTAATTAAATTGAACTGGTTTACATTATAAATAAATCTATGCACTAAAAAGAGCACAGACATTTGGTTTATAGTAATATTTTAATTTTCAGATTAATAAAATGGCAACTGAAGATAATTAAATGGCTTCGAAAGTTATTTTATGTATTGAAAATCGTATTACCAGGGATAAAAAATGCAAATTATTTTAATGAAGATGGAAACCTAAATGTTTTCTTTGTTGCATATAATATTTTTTTTTAAATGTTATTATGTCATCGGATAACCATATCAGTATGTGTATGTTATTTAATGTAATGGAATAAAACGCGATTACTTATTATTTTAACTCTACATTTCGGCTGGAATACAACGTCCGTCGTCGCAAGAGAGGTTTGACATTTGACTTCAGATTGAAAAACATTGCGTTTATTAATGTCGTGGAATGATGCCGTTGCCACTGAAAGTACCGTGATTTTTTATTACATCAGCTTTTAACACTATGGCGATCGTTACGATCAGTGAAAAGGAGTGGTGGCTGTTAGGATAAGATGCTAAGGATAGGAAGCCTAGGAAACTTTTGTAGATAGTTAGTCAGACTGTTAATTTTACACACCCATTCTAGATCTTAAATCTTTTCAGCGCTTGTGCCTCTGTTGGCCTCTACTGTAGAATGAATTTATTTTATTTTATTGTTATGAAATACATTCACATTTCTGTTCAGATGAAGCATTAACGGGTTATCGCGTTTTAAACCTTTACAGTTTCAATTACAATTAAGATTAGTGTATAGAAAAGGTTATTTTCCTTTTACTGACATTTTTTAATCAAAGCCTTAATCCCTGTTCTTAACAACATAAAAATATACTTGAAAAATAAACTTGAGTAAAGAAATAATTAGTTCTTTTTCTCAATGTTGCTAAGCTGTACCTACGTGCCAATAAGTTTAAAAGACGGCTATGCCTTTATATGAAAAAGTTTACAATAGATTATGCGCTTTGTATATAAATCCATGCCTAGTATTTTCACTTAGCGGTAGCTGCGGCCGTGTTGTGAATCCCATCGTAAAATTCTGTCGAGTTCTGCCAAGTTCGATGCATGTATACATGGCGACTCTTATATCCATTACAAAAAAAGTTAGATTTTAGGTACCAATTTTACATTTGAATTTTTTGTCTGTTACGTATTCACAGGTTCACATATATTTACAATTGGAGTTACACTTTAAAATATTTTTTGATACTTAAATGAAACTCAGGCAAATAATAACACTTGAATATAGAAGGCATGTTCATGGTTCAATATTAAATAAAACGATACATGGACTAGTAAATATCATTAAATTACAAGAAGTGAACATGTGACTCCATCACTAATAATAATAATTAAATTTTAAAGATAGTAACGACTTGAGCTTTATCTACTTATGCTTCTATGTCTAATAGTATATTCTATATGAACTTCAAATTTGTTCACGCAAATCCGAATAGGTAATTCTGCGAAACCAATGTCATTAATCGAGAACTCTCAATACCGTTCCTATTTATAAAGCAACCTTTAACCATTATTATACTTATTATCACAACGTACGTGGGTGTATACGAATAAATTAATAGCATAACTAATTAAAGTGATTTCATCTAATAGAACTACGTAAATATAACAGTTATCATGTCTTTTACTATCTTAAAACTATGATAATAATAAAACTTAAAGCAATAAAATACAATTGGACTGTTCTTAGGTTTGAAATAGATTTCTCAGTGCCCAAGCCGAGACTGTGAGCCTGCACACACGTTGATTCTAAGACTATACTTCGTTCCATGTCATGCACGTGCCCGCGACCTATTAACACCGATACGAGTTATCTTCGTACAAATATGTTATTGATCCCCCTTTATCCTATCATAAGTTTCGTGTTACATGAAAATATTATACCTCACTAATAGAGTAGGTACAAAAACACTCACGTTTGAATGGAGTCGAAAACTATTTCAAAACCTGTAGAAATTCATCACCATATATCATCATAGTCGTCGACATTACTTAACAATATAAAGCATCAAATGGCAATATTTGCTCTTCATCTCTTATGACTAGCCTTAAATACGATCACTATAACGATAATAATCACAATTCGTACGATTGTTGACACTCATAAAAAAATATTGGTGTGAAACCGTTCGAGCTCAGACGTACCCGTGACGTATAAGAATGAAGAATCGTAAAGACAGTTCGTACACTCAAGCAGCCGTAGTAGCAGCAGCAGTGGAGGCAGCATTAAGAAAACGCTTTATAGTGGATAAAGAAGAAGATGAGAAACACGGCGTAGGCAGTGGGGAAGGTGATGCGGGCGATGACGTCGATGGTCTTCGCCACACGGATGGGGTGCGGCGGTTCTTTTTTGCGAACCTGGACGAAACATGGCTGAAAGAGATTAATTTGCAAATGAATGATGATAAGGGAAGCCAACTGTATGGGAATAACTAGCTGGTGTGCGGTGTCTCTATTGGTTATTCTACCCGGTAGGTACAGTCTACGTGAACATGTTTCGAGAAAATAATAGAGTCCATTCACATAATAAACGTAAAACGACAATTTTGAATAATTTTTGGCTTTAAGCACCTGCATAATATGCATTTGCTAATCGTAGATCAGCGGCTAACGTTATGTGAATGGGCTCCCCACAGAGAAGTGTACTGAGTAGGTACTATTGTGTGTACTAAAAAAATATGAATAAATTAACTAATGTTCATGTGAGCTTTAAAATAAAAAACAGTATGAGGCAAAACATAAGAGGTATTTGTAAATTTTGATTTTTAAATATAATTAAATTAGTGTCTCTTGGTAAATTATTGATGGCATGATTGTTTTTGTGTGCAGTGGATGTTTTGTTCGCGATCTTACCTCTGACACACCTCCGTTGTTGGCAGTGTGAGTACAGGACCCTGGGGGACCAGTGCACGTCGCGCACGTGACTAGGTCCGCAGCACCAGTGGATTCACGCTTTTTATCACCCTGTAATATGAGTACGTTCATAACCGCAAGGTATTTTGGAAACGTTAAATCGTAAATGAAGTGAGAGAATATTTGGTAAATCTGCATACCGATTTTTGAACGGGCATGGATACATACTACAGTTTGGTTTTACTATGTTTTTAAGTAATATGCTTTGAAGATGAGCTTATAAATCCTATGCATTAGATTAGAAAACTAAGAGAATAACCAACAATTCAATATTATCTAATGATGCGATGCAAGGAGCATACTTACGGGCTGTTGCAATCCGAAGCAGCGTTAAAAAGAATGATGCGTTAGTTATCGTGATAATCAGGTCTATGATGAGGTGGGCAAATTCAATGATGTTGGTTGTGTGACATCACTTACTGCGCCACTAGTCTCCGGGTGGGGGGTTTCGGACTTTGTCCAATGGAGGAATGCCATCGCCTCCTACGTAAGATATTATACGTTTAGCTCAAGCATGAGTGCGAATTTAGGATTAATAAATTGAGCTCGCATCGTAAGGAATGCTTCGATATATTATGTGACTTATTTACGTTTACATACAAATAAATTTTACCATTTTCAAAATATGTAGAATAATGCCTGCAAAATAAAGAAGCTTAACTTCTCTCATCAGATACTTGTAGTGCTGAAAGCTTATTCAATCTATTCTTCTTACAAGCTTCCTATTTATAAATGAGTTATCTTTGAATATTTTTGTATTAATGCAAGTGTGGGATTAGTCTTATTTGATTCAAGTGTCAAGCATGTTGATTTGCTAAGCTTTAGCTTTTTATTTAAAAGTATTTTCAGTTTTTTTAAATATATGAAACTTAGAATGAATAGCTGCATCACTTGTTAAAAAGACGAAAAGAAAATAAATATAATAATAAAAAAAATATCTTTGAACTAGTTATCAGGGTAAAAGAAGCTGTGGAAAACTAATAAAATATATTACAGCTATGTGCGCAGTAGGACGAAATATTACCTGGAGTTGCTTTTAAGTTGGTTCATATTTTGTGACATTAGTTTATCTTTATATTAATATATTTGTAATCGTATTAACCTTGTATCTTTAAGTTCATTTAATATTAGTAATATCGGACAAAACATTGTACCGATTAACTCATCCTAAAACATTGTATCTCTCCATCCTATGATACCACGGAAGTATGATATAAGAGAGCAAAAAGTATTTATGCTAGCGCTCCAACAATAAAACTGTTGTTTCGCTAAACCAGGTCATTTGCAGCTAAATAAGGCAAACTGCGTTATTTGGAACCAATTAAGCTGGATATTGATATTTTGAGATATTTAACAGCCAATATTTTGTCCTGCAAAGCTTAAGCATACTCATTCTCATGCAGTTCTGGATTATCGACCCCACCTATTCTGAAAAGGGTTTAAGATAGTAGCCAAGCACTTACCTTAAAAACATGCGAAAGTGAAAAATTACCTAAATAGTTCTTTCAAAGTATTGCATGCCTTCAAAAACTGTGCCACAGTAGAAGTGATTTTAATATCATGGACTGTTATATTTCTTTTTGGTGTCTTATTACACATCGATATTTTTTTATTTATTATAATATAATAACTGATGGCAATGGTGCCCACCATTGACTTGTATATACTCATATCTCCAAAAAAAAATAAAAAATAATTAGGTAACAGTTGCTTATGCATTTTGGCTTCTGAACTCTGTTCGTATAATAAAACTTTTTTAATAGCTTTTCAACGCGGGTTTAAAATTTCACCTCAGCATATTTAATTGTATGATGTTTTGGATCCATTTCAGCTATTGTTGGCCATAAATTGTCTTAGCAATAGAATATGGATGGAATCGAAACATCGATAAGCAAAACCTATTAGTTATTCAATTTATACGATATATATTCTACAGTTCAGTTTATAATTTAGGAAGAATAGGTACTAGCAACCAGATTTTAGTTCTTAGCAGTCGATTGGGATATACAGTCAGTGGGATATGGACTCTTTTTTTGTAATAAGTTTAGCAAAAAGAAATAAAGCAGTATTTGTAGGGAGGTGCCAATGAACGTGGCGGAGGTTCTTACCAAAGGGCTGGCCAGTATAATGCCAATTCTGCTCAGGACAGCGGGGAGACGCTGCGAACACATCACACACACAGTTGTTCACTCGGGACGTGACAGATGGTCTGACGTGCTGACGTGATTAGACTATATTGTTGTGGCCACATAATAATACATACATATACTTATTATAATTATTTTTCTAGATTTTATGATCGTGATATTTTTGCCTACAACACCCATAGCCGAGTCAAAAGTATTTCATTGTGCTATATTAAATATTTTGTCGCCTCATGTTGGTATTTGCATAGATCTTTGCAATGTTTTCCCATTTGAAAGAACATGACATTATTATATCCCTTCGATTTTAAACTAATGAAAGGCATTAATGATGTGTTCATAGTTCTGGGTAAGCTATGGCCACACAACATAGTCTTTAGTCATCCGTAACAAAGTATGAGTAAAATACCACGATCGCAAATGAAAACATGATTGTGATGAATCCTGGCCTACCCACAGTTTAACATGAAAACATGCAATAAATTTCATAGGTGAGACATGCTGTATAATATAGGAAAATCGAAACAACATGACATTGCCATTTCACTATTGAAATGATAGAAAGTATAGATTGAATGTGAAAGTATAGATTGTGCTATGTCCTGTTGTTATATGTAAGTATAAAAAGAAAACATTGCAAAGAGTATAAGAATAAACAGTAGAAGAAATTCGCGAAGGATCTCTAATACAATTAACAGAAATATAAGGTGTTCATTTATACCTATTTATAAATATGAGTCATAATTATATTCACTGTTTACAAATTGCAAAACTCGAGGTGTAATAGAAATATGAGAAAAGTACTTTAGATCCTTCGTGATAAGTGAAGAATTGAGTCAGAGTTCATATAATGTTTTTTAAGATATGTGCAGTAAAGTTTGTAACAATAGCTTTGTAGCATCACGTCTAGTACACCAAAATTTGGAAAACGTGTATATACAAAAACTTTAGGTTATATAAATTTGATAAATGCTGTACGGGTTCCATGTAGCTAATTTTACTTTAAGTATTTAATTTAACATTATAAAAGCAATCCAATTTTTGTTAGCCAATTTATCACACGTATATAAGCAGTTAACACTAAAGGGAGTACACAACATTATCGATTGCACATAACGGTGCGAATTTAGAGACGCTACTGCGCGGGGCTAAGTACAAAAACAACATCAATCACACGACTTTGCTTATGAACACTGAAGACATAGTGTTGCGGTTGAATTTACCTGCGTGACAGGATTTTCGCCGGGTCGGTACACGACGTTGTGCAAAGGCCTCTTTCTACCCACGTAGTTTACACAGACGAACTCCAGCAGTGACGCGTAGATGAAGCACATACACACTCCGTCCCACACGTTCATTGCAGTTAAATTCGAAACGACTGGCAAAGTCGATCGAAAACCGTTCGATGTAGTGAAAAAATTCAACATTGTTGTTACACCTGTTCATAAAATAAACGACGTTAAAACCAAATATAAATAAGCACCGAAGCAATGAATGAATTATAGAAAACAAAATTATTAACTTTACAAGTATACTGCGTATTTACATTATAAGCGTCATGCCTTTTTAAAAGTGTACCTACTACTAGCATGTGAGTAAACAATGTTATCATTTTAGATGATATATAAAATAAAACTAGATGAGTGTATAAATAAACAGCGCATCTCTAATTAATACACGTTTACTTCCTACAGATGGGTTTAATATGCAATCGAAACTAGTGGACCAACCTATCATTACTCTAGCAGGCACTGCATTCCATTCCAGCCAAAATGTTATAAACGAAGATGTCACCAAAATGATTCCCGGAATGAAAACGGTGGTGAAGTAAAATGATCTATCCCGCGTGAAGATGAGATCCACTTTGAGGCAGCTGTAATTACCTAGAAATATTAAGCAAAATCTAAAAATAACACATAAACATAAAATAAGCATTCAAGACAGTGCTCGTTGGCAGCTTTATAGTAAATTGCATTAACAATGCCAACGAATAAGCGGATCCTGCAAGAGGAAAGTTATAGCGTGTTATATTAACAGCCCCAGCGACATCTATAAGAGATAAAGTAGAAAAGAGATGCAAAACCGAGAGCATTCTCAACTGCCAGCCATTTATTTTACCTATCATGGAACGGGCTGGCACAGCGTTCCATTCCAGCCAAAAGGTGATGAAGGAAGATGTCACCAGTATTATTCCGGGGATAAATACTGTTGTAAAGTAGAACGCTCGGTCTCTAGTAAAGATTAGGTCGACCTTTAGACAGCTGTAGTTACCTGTGGAGTTAACATTAGCGATAACATTTGAACACAATACAAAATGAAATTGCTAAAATAGGTATCTCTTTAATTGTATCTTGTTCAATATATAAAAAAATCTTCTTGGCGGGATCATAAGTAAAGGCGTGGTTAAAAATTCCAAATAACTCTATTCAGAGGCCTTGTAACATTCAAAATTAATTACTAATTCACAACAAAAATCTACATTATTATCCTAAATGTATGAGTAATGCGTGTTGTGTTTGCTTTTGTACACGAATTCTAGCCGTAATGAAGTTTTTCAAATGACAAGAGAGCAGACTATGTACTTTGAACACGTGCTTCACACAGAGTATCACATGCATAAGAAGTATGAAATAATGAGGAAAAAAACATAAAATGAGCCGTGGGTGTGTTAATATTTGAGATACGAGTACCTTTTCGATGTTCTTTTGTACATCATTCGTTCCTTTAAAACACAATTACGCATTTACTCACACATAAGCGAAAAATATACGGCAAATACGACGTCACCGGATAGAATGGTGTATCGTCCGGTGTGACTCAAGTACCTTGCTCCTCAAACCGTCTCTGGCAAAGATTACATGTCAGCTCTTCGTCTTCTTCGTAAAGTGAAATACCCTCAGCTGCTTGCAAAGACGTTAACAAAGTCTTACTTTTAAAATTAAATTGATTTGAGATTTTTTATGAAAATATAAACTGTAGGTACTATCACGAATTTTGAAATGTCAACTGTTAGTGTCACAAATATATTGTGAAATGAATTCATGACGACACAATGAACATGCATTACTAGGTATGTTCTAAAATCAACCACATAATTTTAGTACGTAACGGTTACTAGAAGCTACTACTACTTGTTTTAGTGATATAATTAAAATAAAGTTCAAAAATAACCTTGTACATAAATCAAGACCAAGCTGAAAAGAGTTAATCAGAATTTTAGATAAGATTACTAAAATATTTCTGATCCTTTCTTGTGCAAAGTATAG
Source organism: Heortia vitessoides (assembly GCA_020976665.1). Lineage (NCBI taxonomy): Eukaryota > Metazoa > Arthropoda > Insecta > Lepidoptera > Crambidae > Heortia > Heortia vitessoides. Next base: position 9,861,091 of record JACJUM010002878.1, on the reverse strand, counting down.
GATGTGCTTGTAACAAAAGAGAAGGAATTTAGGAGGCTAGACTACAGACAGTATTTTTAGAGTAAACTTATTTTTTTTATAAAATAAAAGTATATTGTTGTATTATTAAGCGATGTATAATGTTTGAAAATGGTGTAAATATGACGTTGTACATTACCTCTCCAGTTACTCTTGATGGGGCAAGGAATTGTTTGATTTTGAATAAGGTAAGCGTTGAGTGTCGTTAGTGACGGAGACTTCCGCAGTGTGTCTTCGTCGTTCTTCCACACGTAGGTGATGGCGGACTGCTCGTATGATACTGAAATTACAGAAGCAAAATCACTGATATCTAAAAATATCTATTGTCGCTACTTTTTTGAAAACAATAAATAATGTCAACACACAAATAATATTACGTGAGTATATGAAAAAATATTTGAAGCTCTAGATTTAGCAGTGAAGTTCTAATTACAGCTCTATGATGATGATGAATTATTTAATATACTCACTACTTTCTAAGGCAAATGAACACAACGGGTCGTCAAAGGGGAATATGTTGAGCCTCCCTTGGCAGGACAGGATGAGATGCCGACGCATCAGGTAGTTGATCGTACCGTTGCGATAAATACGCAATGCGAAGTGCATCGGTATTATCGGATCCTTAAAGAGAAACATCAATTTTGTTTATATATTTTTGCGATTCTCTGTTGCGTCGTCCCATATGTACAAAAACATTCTAAAGGCATAATGTGGTGATCCATAAGAGAACCAGGAAAACCGCTATTGCTAAAAACTGCAAAGCTGATTTGATATTGTGTAGCCTGTAGCCATCAGTTCTTAGAGCACTGGTCAAATTGCTCGAAGAAATGAATGCAAGTGACGTGTGATAACCACGTACCGAACTTTGCTGCGACTGCTGGCCCCCATAAGGTGAGCCGAAGACCTGGTAAAAAATGGTAAGTCGAGTAGACGGTTAGCGCAGGCTCGGGCGTAGTATTCTTTGGGGAGGCCTTTATCTAGAAAATCATTTTATATTATGAGTACTGACCTTAAAATCACCATGCATGATGAAGTAGGTATCTGGTAGCCAGATATCCTCGTGATGATGAATTGCGTTTAAATAATTGTAGTGAGACTGATTAGAGTACCGCAATCGAGGGTCGTACCACTGCTGCTGAAGTAGAAATTCTACCTCGTATTTCTGTAAAAAAGAAACCAGTCAAATTTCCAAGCTGTTCATAAAATCACCAACAAATAAAAATTAAAAACTAGTTGCATTCTTAAAGAAAATGTAACTTACAAGACTAGATTCGTCTGGAGATGCTAAACTAAGAAGTAGCACGCTAACATTAACGGTGAGGACACCTGAAAATGAAGGGAAAAACCTCGATAATTGTATAACTAATAGCACACAAAATAACACAAATACAAAGAGCATGCTGATAGACTAGACAGTGCCAATTAAGTAGAGATTTATAAATGTATATTTTTTGTTATTACAATATTTATGTATATCACTATTTTATCTAAGTCTCGCATTATGTCTGAGTTACTGACGATTGCATCAGATGCCTTTGCAAGTCCAGATCTGTTATAGCAACTATCTAAAAATTTCTTAAGCCCCTGAGTGTCAATCTACTTTTGTTACTTCTTTTTTTCTCGCACTTTTCTTATTTTAATTAACTCGCAGATTTAAATCTCCTTAATGAACAAGTGTTTTTTCGACATAGAACAAACAACAAGCGACTTGTGACGACGTCACAAGATGTTGCGTGAATGTTATACAATTTCATATTTCTTGATGTTGTTTTTTCTAACATATGCTTGTATAATTGGCCATCTGACGATATTAACATATTGAATGTAAAATGTGTAAGATTATATCTTCATAGTGACCTACAATTAAGAGAACTTCTTATTAGAATTTTTGAATTTAGTGTATTTTTTACAATAATAGATCTGATACTCATATTATACATGGGTAATTTGATAAAAGAAACGGCCGATACTGTTTAACTGAAGATTCAAAGGAGGCAAGAATAAATAAATTAATTGTCAACCAGCCGCAATACGTAATAAAATGGAATGTGAATTTTTTTTTTAACTGAGGGTATTTAAATATTGTGTTAAATGTTTGTGAAAAGAGAAAATCATTTAAATAATTAAGCATGATGTAACAATATTTTGTAAAGATGGGTATAAAGAAATTCTTATGATAAATAATAGTATTAAATGGCCAAAGATGACTACTTTTCGTTCTCTATATTTTAATTATAAACATAGGATGTGTCAATTCAGTGTCATGTGATCTACTACTAAACATCAACACGAAGTGCTTAAAAATAAAAGAGTAACATAGAGGTAAACTTAAATTATTAAAGTAAACAAAGCAAAGGATATCTACATTGCGTGAGATAAAGACACCTAAGGTAGGTAGTCAAAGTTGCGTGCAAGGAGTTGGTTGCAGTACAACATAAAGTTACTATATTTTGCATAAATATATGCTAAGTGGAAAGTAGGGTTTTCTCTTTTCATAAACATGAAACACAACGCACCGCGATTGTGCGACCGTGGTCGTAGCGAAGACAGTCCAACCCTATTTTGTGCCAGAGAGTCGTTGGGCGATGTTAGGCCACAACAGAATTCTGGATCTGCAATATTATGTCAACTTTTAACTATGTTAAGCCTACTCAAAATGAAAGTAGCACACGGACTTTACAACTGCCACGGCACATGAATCAATATAAAGCGTAGCGTTTATATTTACCGTCTACTGGTGGTAGCAGTCTTTTGTCATAACGGGAATTTTTAAGAAGGTTATCCAGTATCTCTTTGTCTGACTTTCCCGCAGCGAAGCTGAAATCAAAATAACGGTATTTTTTTATATAAAACTAATTACACCACTAATAATCTATGTCAAATCATATTAAATTTATTTAGGTAAGAGATCATATAAGAACATTCTGTGGAGCGATTAGTTACTCACAGTGGAAATTAGGAATAATTTATCAATGTCGTATATTATAGCAAATTAACCGTGTGCTAACGTGGAATGGCAGACTTGGTATTGATTTTAGATTAGCACTTATTACCTTCCCACAACAAGCCTCTCAATATGCTAATAAACAGAAAAGCATATGTACATGTTTATAAATAAGTAGCTTAGGTTTATATGAAACAAGTTTTAAAAGTGTATACGCTAATGAAACTGATGAAACACGAATCCGCATGGGTTAACTATGAGATCTTGAGTTGTGTTTTCATAAAACCGAAATATATATCATAGATTAAATTGTAGGTTCCCAGCATGAGATGTAGTCCTCACGAACAAGAAAGCCGTAGTTTCACTGTTCTGCCAGTACATCGCTCTATTATACTGAAGTGCACGGGCAGGTTAATGGTATTTACGGAGTTGCGAGGCTTACTGTGAAAGTAGGACGCACTACAGTAAATTAACAAACATTATTATATGACTGAGATGTCAACGAGGTTTAATACTCGAATGGAATAAATTTGCTCAAGAGTTTGAGATTAGATCACTCCGTTTGGTAAAAGATACATGTTATTAGAGAAATATTTTTGTACATAATATTTCTGGTAATCACTACCCACAAGCTGTGGAAATCCATGAACTGGATTACTCTAAAATAATGAAGGTTTATTAGGGAGTTTGTTTAACAGCAAAGTACTTCTAAGTCTATTTAAAGATTCTCCTACAATTTAGTAGCGGAGGGTATATAAATGGAGCGAGGAACTTTACGGCTGACCGGCTCAGCACCGGGCAGCTCATTACCTCCAGTTCGTCGGTTGTCACACTCATATTCACTTTTACTTATTAGCATCGTTCTGAACTAAAATTGAGTATTTATTTGTTATTTTGGTAATACTTAGTAATCCTCTATGAATATCTATTTTTGAATCTTAAAGGTATATAATAGGCAATATTCGTAAGGCAATATTCTAGATTAGCCAGTTGAAAACATGACTTAAGTAGGAAAGATTGTATTAAGTATATAGACAGTATACGTCATCTAAGATTGCCTATGATAGACAATATAGATAAAGGAAAGAGCAGTAAGAATAATATGAGATGAGGTAATTGATATTTAGTACTTACATGTCGGATGTCAGCGCAGACACCTGGGTAAGCATGAGTAAGAAGGCCAAAGCGCGTGCCACCACGCATGACCAACCCATATTAGGACATCTGAAACAAATTAAGAGATTATAGGTACTTAATGTTCTTATCCTATTTCTAGTTAGGTTCTCTTACAACCGTTATCTAAATAGATCGTATTATAACTTGTAATGCTAAGTAATGTCAATTTTTTACATAAACAGAGGTAACAATATTAACTACAAATTTCCGAGGTGATGGTGCTTATTAATTGCATATGGTTACATAATTAAGGGTTGGTGTTGGTTAATCAATAATACTATATATAATTATAATAGTATTATTGAAAGGTAATCTTCATTAGTAATTTAGTAGCCGACATTTTTCATACATTTTTGTTTAAGAAGCGTTGTTTTCCATCACAAATTCTGTTGTACTCATATACTGTAAGTATAATGTTGGTTTTACACAATATATAGCGTTCGATAGTATAGCGATAGTAATTTGAGATTTAAAGTAAATTTTGCTAAAATACATTAGTTTCATATAATGAATTGCGCGATCGAATCAGAGATGAGGAGATCCGTAAAAGAATCAAAGTTGCTGACGCAGCCCAGCGAATTAGTAAGTTGAAGTGGTAGACTGCAGAGCACTTAGCACGCAGAACCAATGGTTGATGGAGCCGTAAGGTTTTGGAATTGAGTCCACAGTCACAAGGTGGACAGACTATCTGACTAAACCACAGGATCGGGGTGGATGAAGTCCGCATCAAACCAGTCTTGATGTTGAAGATATCCATGCTTGTATCATAAATGAAAAAGTTGTAGTGTGAGACATTATATAATATATTTATACTTTTATTAAAAAGAGAAATATATGGGTTCTTGTAAATATTAGAAAATCTTCGCACGAGACTACTGGACCGATATAGATTAATATCTACTTTTGAGTAAGAATTGTTTTTGTTTATTTAGAAGAAATGTGGGGATCAGCGGCTCTTTAATTTGATATGGAAAACTCTTTCAAAGACAGAAAACTGCACCAACTTATATATATGATATACATATGGCTGTGAACATCGCAGGCACTAAGGCACCAAGACTACACCATCCACCACGATCGAAGCCGCGGGTGACAAGCGGTTTGTGCAAAAACGACAATAACCTTAGAACATGCCAGGCGTTTCTATGTCATTATCTATCACATTTGAATTACGTGGTGTTACAAGATAGAAACATTGGAATTTTATTTTAAGAATATACAATTTTTAAGCTTGTACAATTGTGATAGTACAAGAAGGGATGTATGTAATTGTTATATATGATACAATAATAGAAAAAATAATACAGAGAACTTATAAATAAAGATTATACTATTTGTTGCAGTTATTTTTTATTGAACACTTCACGTTATCAGCATCATTGTCTGCACTGACTTTTCTTATTTATGAAAGGGACCTTTTTAAATGCCACGCGGATCCAATTCAGATTGGTAAGTTTTTGCAAATGCACACAATGTTATTGTACAAACAGAATGAATTTAGAGTAGAATATAACCTCACTACCATAGTTTTATTAATCAAGTCTGAATAATACTAAATAAATACTATAAATCATTCTACAAAACACATTTAGCTGCGCCGCAAGCGTGAATTGGCAGACAGGTATGAAACGAGTCGACATGCACAGCACAGTCGTCGGAAGTAATGCACAGCCAAATCTTCTAGCGGTTGCAAATGACGATACAACTATGACACGACCAACCCGAGGGCTTTTACATTCTAGCAGACTATTGTATATGTATCGCAATTAAAATACAAAATTAGTATCTTTAATGACTATTTGTTGGTGTATTTAGGATACATTGCAGGTGAAACATTCTTGTAAACAATAATTCCTCTTTGATAATAATAATAAAATGATTTCAGGTGATTTCACAAAATTTAAGAAAACTCAATACAGATAAATAACGTATGCTTTTAAAAATGTAAATATAATACGTGTAATAGATAAAATATAATTACGAGTGTGTACCTACGTACACACTCGTAATTATATTTTATGAATCACCTCGAATTTCGGCCATTGGCGACCTCTAGTTCGCTTATATCTATTTTTGACGCGACGTGTCATACTACGCACTGGTATTCGTTATGTTTTAATGTCGACAAATGCGGCAGTTCGTTAAGTAAAGAACATAAAGATTCAATATCACATACCCAGTTGTGTTAGTCCAATGCGATATTCCAACGGAGTTCCATGTTTAATGGAAATATAAATATTGTTATCCTTGATATAATTGGCGACCTTTATTTATTGAACGCCATATGGGTTTAGTCATTTGGACGTTAGAACCGCATTTTTACCGCATAGTTAAAACGTAGGAAATGCATCATTTCAATGTGAACACAGCCCGCAGTAGGGGATGTCATGCAAAGTTACAAGTTTAACTAGCGTGTGGCAAGGCCGCCTTTGTGATAATATTATTTTTTTCGCGGTAACACGGAATTGAATACGTGACCTACTTTCAAATATTACGCTATGACGTCAACGCAGCTCGGTCGCGATCGTTCGCACGAGAATCATTGATGACGTGCATACATTTTCCGGCTTTTAGCTAGTAGCATAGGCGTATATAGAGGGAGGGGGGGGGGGGCGTGGGGGGGCCACCTCAGAATGGTCTAGTGCTGACCCCAGGATGTTGGGCTACCGAATCTTAATATTAACATACTGGTAGCTTTTTAAATTTATGGACATTATTTAAAATGTCTCAGCTCCATTACGTCAGCAATGGCATGTCAGGGGCCAAGCCACTCCAGAAATCTAACCTAAGATACGCACATGGCTAATAACAGCATACAAGGCACCAAATGGAAGTAATAACTTTCAGATTAGTTCCAATAAGGTATTGTATAGTACCAACATACGATAAGTAAATATCGATTGCTGTCAGGAAGAATTTTGTATAAATGGCTACGTCAATCTTATAATTATCTATCTATACATAGTATAAAATGAAGTTGCGAAGGGCGCCCAAAATGTGTTTGTTACCTAGGATCTCAAAAGCTACTTTATCAATAGCTATGCGGTTTTCAATAATGGAAAGAAGACATTCCAGGGATTCTATAGGTGTATAATTTAGGTGTACCTACTTAAGAAATTATTAGAGTAATCGTAACAGTTATCAGACGGACGGAAGAAAAACGAGCTTTTTGGAGGCTTGCATTGCGTGCGCTGCTCAAATAACTCAAAATACAGAATAACAATGTATGGGGGAATTATTCTTCTCAAAAAGTTCTATAAAAAAGTCTGCGACAGCATATGTCTATCCTTTAAGGTTTAGCCACAATAACGATTTTAGTGGTGTTCAAGTTTAATTTACGAAATATCTTATTTTTCAATTACTCGATGTTCCTACCGACATAGACCAATAAACATAAAACAAAATGCATATCAAATTAAAGCTGATGAAATGAGGATTCCGAATATATACATATCATAATACTTTTATGTTAATATTAATACACAAGATGCATTTACAATGCCGAGGGCAGAGATGGCGGCGCGCGGCGGCGGCGACGGCGGTGGTGGGGGTGGGCTCATGTTGAGGTGCGCGACCCGAACGGGCAGATACGTGAGGGCAGACAACGTTGATGGTTGTGTCGAATTATAAAATTTCAGTGCGGCGCGGCGCGGCGCTTCGTTTCAAGTTTACAATTGATTTTTAAAATTTAATTTATGTGATTCATTTTAAATAATAATTTTGTACAAAGAAACCTTGAATAGGTAAAAAATAGGTAGTCAAGTTTCGGTTAAAATAAATAAGTAGGTACTTACTCCTTATTAAAACTTTAAAAACCTACATAATTGAAGGCACTATTCTAACTGGCTGTGGTACTGGCGAAACTGTTAATTCCGAGAATACCGTTGATTCCCACCGATTTACCTTTAAATTTTTAAAGGGTTCAATTCCCTGTTAGACTCTGTTTTGGCATGACAATAAATAAGGCGCAAGGACAGACTCAACGTAGCTGGCATAGATTTAACTGGGCCATGCTTCAGTCACGGACAGTTATACGTTGTACTTTCTCGAGTCACTTCTAATAGAAACATTTTTGTTTTAACCAATAAGGGTAAAACAATTAATTAATGTAGTACATAAAGAAATTTTTTGAATTTAATCTTCATTATAGTACGTCCATAATCAACATAACAACCAACCAACCAACCAACCAACCTACCTACCAACCAACCAACCAA
>JACJUM010002878.1:9367908-9852726 GCA_020976665.1 Heortia vitessoides | reverse complement strand
ACCAACCAACCAACCAACCAACCAACCAACCAACCAACTCTCTTACTTTGTCCAATTCTCTTACGCTCTTTAAAAAATAAAAAATATTTAAAGAAACTCAATTTTAAACTACCTACCGGTAATTTATTAGTTTTCCGTAATTAATAAAGAACCTAGGTCTGTCCATCTGTCAGATATAATAATTGGCAAATTATTATCACTTTGAATTAGAAGGAGTTTCTATTTTCATAACTACAGCTGTAAAAGTCGAATATCCGAGCGAAGCCGGAACCGCGGGCTGCTAGTTATTTCATATAATTATGAGTATATTTCACACGAACTATTTTAATTTAGAATATCTATTTCTTCCTACTAATAAAAAAATACAATTAAATTTAAAAAATCATACAAAGAAAAAGGATGTTTTGCGTGAAACTTATGTGTATTATTGTTTTAAAGATTTTGTTAATGATGAAACTATTCGAAGTTAAATAGAATTTCTACTTTTAAGACATAGGTTTATAAACACCAATACTGATTAAGGGTGTTGATGAAACATTTATAACCACCAGTTTTTTACTGGTTCTATTATGGAGGCTGCTGTAGATCAATCTGTTGTAAACTTAGACTTTTAAGACTCGTCTGGTGCCGGCGTTTTTTGTATAGTTTTGAAGTATAGTACTTCATGACCTATTTGTTTAAATTAAGCCATTTAAGTAATACAGTAAATAGTAAACTCACATAAATGTAAAAAATACTGTTTTTTTGAGGATTCAAAAGTACCTATTGCAATAAAGATATTTTAGAGCCGAATTTTAAATCAAATCTAAATTTAACTATTGTTTCACATTTGCTAATAAAGATTGGCTAAGACTTTAATTTTTAATGCTAAAACCTTTAATTTCGTGACTAGCCTGTGTACTAAAGCGATACCTCGTATTTCCCCCGAGTGTCCGGAGTTATTTTGCTCGGTGAAGCTAATCCCCTGACAGATTGTAGAGGGGCTTAACAAATTGCAAGCGATTTGTTCTCGGGCCAAAGTGCAGTTCCGTTCGATAGAACTTTAAAAAGTTTATGGACGACCGACGTTTGTGAGATCGTTACGTTTGCTTAAAGTAAATTTTCCATGTTCTGATATATAATTAACTAGCGATTTAACACGGGTGTAATGAGAGAAAAAATATTTTTTGAATGTTATCCTTAAGAAAGACATTTGCCACCGCGGACTTTTTTGTAGAGTTTTTTAGTGTATATATACAACACTGTAGTTCATTATTATGATCTATCTCGTCGGGTTCAGCCAGCGTTTGTAATGTGTCCGCGATAATATGTGTTTATTTACAACATCACATTAGAAAAGTCTTAAATTATTATCAGTCTTTGTCTACTATATTATGCATGTATTGTACATATAAGTCAAACCTTCGATCCTATAATATCATTACATAATTTTTGATTTGATTGATAAATGTTCATAAAAACTAACTGAATGTTTCTATCAGGTATCCTCAGTTAGCGTTAACTGGGTATACCTGAAAGAACATGCTGCCATAATAAACAAGGTTTAAATACACTTAATCTGAGAATTCAGGACACTGTGTTGTAAAGCATTTGATATTCACTACAAATCCTCTCACTTCGGCCAGGTTCTACATTTGTTGGGACGTAAGTGTTAAACATTTTCGTTTTATAATGCTAATAGTATTAGTTATTTTTCTCAATGTACCTTTCTGCTGACTGCAGAGTGTTGTCCTCATGTGGAGAAGTGATCAAGCCGCGCGCGCCGCCTTTCTTGTCCGCCACATTGCGCAACCTATCGCTGAAACAAAAGATATTTTAGAATCAAAAGGTAGAATATAAGTTAAATTAATCTGGTACAATCATCCACCTGTAGGATTGATAATAAATTTGCAATAAAACAGGTTTTCCATACACATTTCGACGGGTCCGTTGGCGCAGATAGTAGCGATCATATCTTGTGCGCCAAAGATCGTGGGTTCGAACCCCACCTAAGACAAATATTTATATGATGATATTTATGTTTGCTCTGTTAATAGTATATTTGTGATTCCTCTGTTGTCTGATGTCCTTGACACAAGTGCTTTAAACGCCTTATCACGGAGTCAGGTCAACGTATGAAATGTTGTGTATTTAATAAAAAAAAATAACAACTTAAATATACTCTTAACATGGGATCGCGTTAGGGAATGCTGATGATTAAGAATGGTTATAGTACCCATAAGGGTTATCCATGCATTGATATACATCATCATTGTATCAGTCGTATGATCTTCATCATTAGACATAAACATCCCCAATCAATTATTAATTATTAGGAGTTTTGTATAAACCCCAAAACTGTGTGACAATGCTGCTGTCTATCTCGCGTGACGCATTTGAGATATGCTATTCGGAATATATATATCGGACTGTCGGGGCCGGCACCTCAGTCGCCTTTTACATCTGGTACTGAGGGAGATACTATTCTTCACTGCCGGTACCCCGGGGCACTTAATTACAACAGACTTTATTATTATTATAATTTTTGCCATCGTTCATTATTAATATTGAAATTAGCAGGGGCAACAATGGCAATACTTTATTTTATTATTTGCAAATAAACAAAAATGCCAAGCGTTTAATTATATATCTGCAAAGCAACTTTTACTGTCAAACTTCTAACCTAGAACTAGAACTAAAAATGAATTGCTATATACGGATATTGCTACGCTGACAGATAATTTGATTCTTCTAAAATGTCAATATGGAGTTATTAGTTTAAATTTGCGGTTAGACATTTACAGACACAGGCCTCTAGAAATAAATACAGTGTTTTAAGAATAGAAAAATTAAGCTAAATCCTCAATTACAAAATAAAACATAGTCATGCAAAAATGACTACGTGGTTATTTATTAATAAACAAAACAAAATTGAAAATAATTTGATTAATTTATTTAAATTTTTTAGTAGTAATCTAGTAACAATTGTACGTTTAGCACAAGTATACATTCATAATTCTACATTGTGTAAAGAAGAGTAAGTTATATTTATAAATGCCGCCATTGTTTGTAAAGTCTAATTTTATCACCACGTGGTAATTCACGGTCAGAAAAACACATTACAGTCGATTTTATATCTTTATAGCTTTTTGATTACCTCACAAGAATTTGCTGATGTTGGATAAAAATTAAATAAGTTGGATAGTTGGAGTTTCTATACCTATATACACTTACTTAGTGAGTACATATGGAATTGAAAGATGCTAAAGATATTACAGTTTATTTATTTCATACTTTATCATTGCCTTTTACTCTACGGCTATGTATTGTCTTATGTTTGTCAATATCAAATATAAACTTCTAACTTTACGAATGAAATTCAGGCCTCAACTGTCTATCAAATTTATATAAACATTGGTATACGTCGTCATTTCCAAAATGATGGATGTAAAAATATGTCTATCTGTGTGTTTGTTACGTTTACTTCTTAACAAGTGAACCGATTTTGATGTGATTTATTATGTGGCAGGCTACTTTTTAGCCTAGAATAGTCCTCGCGCTACAGGTTGTAAAGTACATTCGAATAGTATAAAAGTAGTAGACTATACTATTAATAAAAAAGGTTATAGAGACAATATAAACTCCAGCGGTTAAACACCGAAAAATATAAAAAAAAAACTAAAACTTATGATTATTATTACAAATTCGAAAGATTTTCAGTCTGTTTGTTAACGTGTTCACGGCTTAGCCGATGAGTCAGTTTTCATAAAATTTATAATTCAAAGAATAACAATGGTTGCCTTGGTTTTTGGAAAAGTTCGCGCAAGCCTTTATGTAAAGTAGACGAAATCACAGGCGGTAGGCTTGTATAGTATGAATTTGACGGGCCCAATAGCGCAGAGGGTAGAGATCTTAACTTGTATTCCGAGTATCGTGTGTTCGATTCCTAACCTGAGCATATAATTATATGATGATATTTGTGTTTCTTCTGTGTCAGGGTGTTAAATATATGTATTTAAGTAGTATATTTGTGATTCCTCTGTTGCATGTTATGTTATGTTACCACGGAGTCAGGTTAATGAATGAGATGTTGTGGGAATTTATTAGTATATGCTTATCGCTTAAGGGAGTAACCCTTAAAACATCTTAAATTAAATTAATGGGATTTCAAACTATTACGATAAACCTTGCAGTAGTTTATACATTCAGTTGGGCTACATTTAGTTAACGAGTTTATATTTAGGTATTGGAATAAACGACGGCGTACCACAGGGAGACAGCGCCGACACTGTCCTTGCTTTTTGCCGCTAAAATATTAAGTCACATTGTAAAAATTAAAAATGTTCTGTAATTTAATAAATGTTGCCATTTCAGCTATATTGAGGCTAGACCTCTCATGCCGACAGTGAAATACAAATGTGGTGTTCTTCATTGAGCTCATTTTCGAGATATTGTCAAACGAGAAATGCGGTGTGAATAACACGCGGCTTATAATTTTCTAGCACAAACCGCCATTGTTTTTAAAGTTTTTGAATACTTTTACAAATACCCTTTATATTATCCGTATATATTTGTACTGTAAGAGTCATGTAAATTTTAATTAAATATGACGGTGATATATAATTGCCGTGAAATGTGAAACGAGTGCCTCAATTTAAGAGAAGCAATGGGAATTGTGTTATCAAGAAAAAAATATTCAACAACCCTAATTCCTTGTCAGATTTGATACTTTTGTAGACCGACAACGATCTTGGCGAAATACCAGGACGGAGGAGCAGTAGGGAAAGCAAATGCGATATAACTGTGTCCATGTCTTGAATTTAACCAGTCTCTTCTAGTTGTGGTATTCTATCTGTTACGCTATAAGTTTTAAGTTAGCTTTTATATGAACCCTAAAGCTTTAAACACAATATTTGTAATTGATTTTTTTTTAATAAATATTACGGTCAAAATTGATATACCCTTAAAAAAGGCGTCCGTAATTTTAATGTCAGAAGTCATTTAACATGTGATCTCAATTTTCTGTACCCATATAAATGTCAGAGGCACCGACCGTCTATTTCGCAACAATACGAACCCTTTTTTCATCGGCTACATTCCCAGTTTAATTAACTCGACAACTGCGTGCAATTTTTTCAATTTTCAATGGATGACAAAAAACGTTTGTAATGTTTTTTTTTAAATACACAGGTTACGGCGTACTATATACAGATATGTAATATTTACAATCTGAAAAAATATATATGTAGTAGATAGATATGGTTTTCCCTTTGTCAGCTTTAATCACCTATTGCTTTCTTTGAAATATATATTTATAATTTATTTTTTAGTTTATTATGTTTAGTGGTGCCTAAAATACTTGGATATGGCTGTTTATATAAGTACTAAATAATACTGTCCTGTCATTAATATACTGTCGAGGAACTGGACCGCATTCAGTCTTATGTGTGAACTTAAAAATATCGCTAGTTTAGCGAATAATGTAGTATAGCATAGCAGAATAGATTTACAATATAGCAGAATAAATATCCTAACCTAGCCGAAATATACTACTTAAATTTATTTCTTTTCTATTTTAATACGGCTTTTAAATCTGAATCTGATGCAATATTTAAAACCTATATCAGACATCAAAAGTGATATTATTCGATGACTTTTTATCGAAACTGACATTAATTGTAAATAATTAAATAAATGTTCAAGAATTTAAAAAAAATATATGTGCAAAACAACAACGGCTTTTAAACAATTTGGTTATTATACAAAGATTTTGTTTGCAGTAAAAAAAAACAGGCAGCATTCCTAATTACGCAAATAATTTTGATAATGGTCAAATTTTACAATAAACAGTAAATAGGCAGTGTTCGTTAAATTATATGTTAGTTTGTGGTTAACTGCGATCACTACGAAAAAAAAAATTATTAATTAACTCTTCTATAAATAATACATATCTACTCAGATAACACATCCACACACAGAGTGTCCACACACAAATAAATTAAATAATCATTGTAAGGAATGCCCTCATTTTGCGCAAGTATTTTTTTGCCTACCTTTCTTAGTGCTTACCGACATTTTATAAAACAGGAGCAGCTTTTTACAGCTTACAAAATTAATATCCTGTACAAAATTAATCATAGCCATTCGGAATGACATAAATTGCTGATTGATTTTGAAATGTTTGCTGGCCCTTTGTTCCTGATCAATTCGCTTTACAGATGATATTTCTCTGCTTATAAAAATACGACAACTACGTTAACATTTAAATAACACCTATTTTTAATTACGCGTCGACGGTATTCTTCATATCCTTGATTTGTATCTTAAAGTTTGGTGTGTTTCTCATAAATCTAGTCAGAGCGATTTTTCTTAGATCCTCTAACATAATGTTTGCATTTGTGTATAAGAAACTAGAGCTTCTAGAAAGGATTTTTTTTATACATAGACTAGCTTTTACCTACAGCTTCGTCCGCATGAATTTCCCATAGAACTCTTTTAGGGATGAACTTTAGGGATGAATTATACCGGTACTGTATAATTTCGAAAAGAAGTTTGAAGAGATAACGAGCAAACTCACCGAAATTTGATAAGTAAGTTGAGATTGAGTAATTTCAAATGGATTGGAGTATTCTGATTTTACCCGCTAGCGCATTTTAAATTCGCTTAGCGCCATCTATTGATTTTTAGCAATACTAAATGTGTAGAGGTAAATAATACATTTTATTTATTTATTTTTATTTATTTAACTTTATTGCACAAAATGTTACAAAATGTACAAATGGCGGACTTAATGCCAGATGGCATTATCTCCCAGTCAACCATTACACAAAACTGAAAAAAAAAATATATATAGTAAATAATACAGGTAAATAATAAATACTAAAGGTCAAACAATCAAACTTACTTTCGCATTTATAATATTAGGTGTCCGTATGAGTTTAAAATCGTTACTATAAGTGAATCATTGAACTAGAAACCGTCTAACTAAACTTAGACGCTTCATTAGTGAACGAGAAAGACAAACAATATAAACCTTTGGCTGGTTAATTAATAATTCGAGTCAATGTGTCAATGTTGGTCGGTCATATCATCGAGAAATAAAAAATAATAGCCAAAAAAATCGGTTAAATACATATATATCTAAAGGAAAATATAAAGATGTGTTTTATATGTTTGACCACATTTACTGCACATGCGTAAAACCGCGGCCAACGGCCAGTGACAAAATAAAACATTGTTATTCGTTTGTAGAGCTTCGCGCTAAGACGATTATGCTAATGTGGGATTTGTCCGCAAATCCCGGGAGCATCTAGTTCATCTAGCAAAATATTTCTGTATTAATCCTAAGCCTGCATATTCGAGTGCGGAATAATTATCCTATTACACGATTAATTTATTCGCTTTGCTTGGTATGCCACTGATATGGGGTTATTGTTGCCATTTCTAAAATATATCGTGAATTATAAATGTTATGATTAATGGGCCCGATGGAACATATTTATTTTGTGTTCAAGTATTATTTATAAATGTGTGATTCCTCCGTGGTCTGATTACCTTAACACAAGTGCTTGAAGTTACTTATTTTGGAGTCAAGTCAACGAATGAGATGTCGTGTGAATTTATTATTATTTATTTATTTATCTATTTATCTTAATGTAGAAATATTCTAGGTCGTATACGTCATCGTCTACCCACAATGTAGACACACGATCTGATTAATTGATCTGATGATTAAGAAATGATTAGGAGAAGCCTAATGATTAACAGTGGACGGCCTACAGCTGATATCATAATGATGATTACATTTAAGTTGTGATTTATTTCTTTTGTACCAGGTGCTGTAAGAAAGTAATAGAGTAAGTTGATCCTTGACCAGATAAGTTCAAAAGAAACAGGGCAAGGCAAAGCTTACTCTGCGATTGCCATCAACCTAACGTGGCAATTATAGGGAAATATACCTAACGCCACGATGACAGCCAAACAGTAGAGGTATTAAACCTTTAGTGGAATTCATATGACTGATATGGGAATGACGATTGCGAGGAACCTGACCAGAAGAACTTGACCTTTCGTGTTAAGGATGATTTCGTCACAAGACCGTCATTTCCTTTATTACTTTTGTAGACACCATTCACGCGCATATTAACAGACTTAGTATAATTTTGTTAGGATCGTTCTATAATTAATACTGTAGAACATTTAACTCCGACAACGGTCGTAACTGACGTAGATAGGCTTTGAAGTCAGTTTATCAGGCGAGGCACACTAATGTGGCGAATTAAGATGCCCTCTCGGCACTTGACGGCTCGTCAGCCGAATTTGAGCATTAACGATATCATAAAAATACTTTAGAAATCCAATGTGCCAACTACAGTACTAATGTGAGAATTGAGTGAGATGTTATAGCAGTATTCAATTTAGACCTATAATATTTTCACGCGTTTAAAGCCGGATAGCTTATTCTGAAAAGTATATGATAAACACATAGTTACTTGAATAGAGAATATAGAAAGTGCTTTTGATTGTATGTAATCAAACACAAAGAACTTTCTAAAATAAATGTCGTTCAAAAATTTATTTTGAAAGTAATGACAGAGATCCGTGGTTTTGGAATAATTCGTGTTTGCGGATTGCAAGTAGGTTCTTATATATTTTTTTATTCAACCCTCGGAGTAGATGCAAATAACCTTTTACTCATTTTGTCCAGAACGACAATATTTTTTTTAGTAAAAATAAAAACGGTTTAAGGCTTTTTCAGGTTTCTGCTGTAATACGTTTAGTACGAGTAATTATAATTCATGTATATCATCTCCATTACAATGGATTGGTGGTTGACCTTGAGTTTTAGTTTTAGAAACACTATTATCGGATGCAATTTTTACAAAAGATAACAAGCACAGACAACAAGAATACGTACCAGGTTCAATAATAAATAGAAGACATCACAAATGGGCAGGTTGCATCTTAAACGGCCCGACGGCGCATTTGGGTTCGATTGCCACCCAGAACAAATATTTGTGCATCCAACATTTTTGTTTGTTCTATGTCAATGGAAACAAGAAAAAATTAAATTTAAATCAAGCTACAAGGCCAATAAATTAAAATTATTGGAGCACTTTATTTCTACAAGACAACTTCGATTCAAAACTTTAATAATCCTTTTTTAATAGTGGTAAGGTAAACGATCAAAGTTTTATGTCTCAAGTGGACACGCAATATTCCCGGATATTGCTTGGGATATGATACCTCGGTAATACGGGCATTACGGGTAATCCTTTGATCCGAGACCTGGGTTCGACGAGAAGAAAAGCTCTCATTTTAGAGTTTGTGAGTGATATCGGAACTAGCAAACGTTTAATAACGGGTTTGATTCCCCCACAGAAAAAAAATGTATATTTGTATGGGTTGTGTATCTGTTCGACGAGTTTCAAGGCTAAATTAGTGATTATAATGACGAAATTAGAAGAATATTACGCAACTGAAACTGATTATGTTTTTTGCTACTTTTTTTTTAAATTTATTAAGTTAACCAACTGTTACGGGGTGCAAATTATTACAGTACCTTAAAGTATAGTATTCTTAAATTATAGTTTAGGAGTAGATCTATCTATTCTATGTCCTTAGGTTAATTATTAAAGAAAAATAATGATGTTTATCAACATTATTTTGTTTTATCACGTTAGAGGTTTTATGCATTTCTACAAATATAATTTTGCATATTATCTTTAATAAAAAAAACTGAGTTTTTCTATTACTTATAACACCTTTAAAGTATTCAGTAACTAGTCAGGGATTTAAAGTTAAGGCGTAAGTCGCTGGATTACTTTCTAAAGTATATATGGGTGACTTAACAAAAATACCACCATTTTTATTTGTCTGTCTTATACTAACACGTGTTCGCAAATCCTGCATGTTTGGTAACTGTTGTACATATTAAGCCTAATTTAGACCACAAAAGTAGCGATTTAAACAAATCAATGAATTAAAGTACTTGTTTATAACGTCAAAAATATCGTTAGTCATATAAAAAATCTGCCTTTTCTTCATATGTTTCTTGATTAACAAAGCTTTTAGCTTTATAGGCAATCGAGTTGACATTACAAAGTTTAGCTCAACATACTACTATATTTTAGAACAAAGTAGCATTATTTGCAATTAGGTACTAACACCGATTAAAATAGATAAATAGACCGATGAACGCATACTTTATAACAAATATATATAATCAACGACTTATACAGAATATTTAGGTTGTCTTAAAGCAGTAAATAATGGAGATTTTTAGTATCATCTACAAAGATAGCAAACATGGGCACAACGCCAAGAAACTTAGATGCCCTATGATATAAACAAAGTCGTAATCTGAAAACTTTATTCTCTTATTTAACGTACAGACGAGGGTACTTGTGAAACTATAAAACAAACATCCTCTTTACTTTATTACGTGTATTACAATGATTCAGAATCTACTAAGAGTTCAATATTAAAAAGAAACAATATAAATAAGCAAGCTATATATATATATGGCTTGCTTAGACATACATTTACAGTTTATAATAAAAATATGCGTATACCGTTTAGGTTTGGAGGGCTAGGTTGAGGCATAAAGAGCGTGTATCAAAAAACAATAACTTTTGTATTCAATCGCAGTGTTTTTGGTGCTATTGTGTAATTATGTCATGAAATAAACCGTTCCATTAAAAAAAGGTTTCGTTCTCTAAATTTTTAAATAATTCAAGTCTAATGAAAAATTCTTTACAGCCTTTCCAAGATCTATAAACGCATATTCTGGTGTTGAAAATTCTATCTCATTTATATAGTTTTTTTTTTAATTTGGACAAGTAGTCATATTCTGCCTCATTAGGACTGTAAGGCTGATCACCCAACCCGCACACCGTCTAAACTGAAGCCTTGTTTTGGTGGTGTATCGTCTTGATCGCGGATTACTTGGACGTGTTGTCATATTGTCTTATTGATGATACGTTGGCATCTCATACGCTGTTTCGTTTTGGAACATCCACACTGCTGGCTGACGAATCGCAACTAGGTCATATTAATAAATTCAAAATACTTCATTTGTTACGATGTCGTAAAAACCGTGAGAAGGTCCTGCTTCCTATTTAACAATCATATCTCGACACCATTCCACACGCGCTTGCTTTTAAGTATTGGTGAGATTTGTCATATTTAAGCGCAAAATAATGCCTCTTATGCTATGTCCTTGTTGTCTGGAATAATCCAGTTCCTGAATGCTCAATGTAAAATGTAATTACATCCTTAGAAGTGACACGGCCACAGATAGATACATTGTAGCTAGCTTTCAGCTCGTTTGATTTACTTCCGGTTTCAAATAAAACTGGAAGACTTAAAAATCTTCTATAATGTTCCTGTAGCAAACACAGTGCCTGATTTTAATTAAAAATAATGTAGTTATTGCGTGCCAATCCCTTAAACTTGTAGATACCTAGTATCTGATATAATTACATTTAATTAATTTCAAATATTACATGCAAGCTTGTGTTAAGAGTTTCATATATTTACAATATTTCCTTTTTGTTCTAGACTTTGTCCAAAAGTTTTTAATTACTTTATTATTAATACGAATGTAAAACTAACAAAATCTGTAATTGTATGACACTTGAAAGTATTTTACTACATAGTTAAAGTACATAATGTAAAGAATTAATGAAGGCCATCGCGCTAAATTACCCCAAGGCGGCGCCAACACACGACACCCAAGTAGAACGTTAAGTATAAGCGGATTGGGTTTTTCTTACTGTGTGTTATTATTCATGCTAGCCCACAAATCTGTGCCACAAGAAATATCCTGTAATTATTTTACCAGGCTGCCTGAAACAATGGTGTATAAATTACGATCTTTCTACGATAACCATGGGGTGATTGATATATTTTACGTAACAGGAAAACCTATTATTAGGACGCTACTTTTGAGATGTAAGAATTTAAATAGGTTTCATATCAAAAGATGAGATGAAAGTAATCCACATTTAAACGACGAGAGTGGATATATATTTATAGAATCGGTTGTGGTTGCAGATGCACCAGCTATTAGTAAATGGGCTATTGTAGAGTTACATAAACGCAGACAACTATTGTATATACTGAACTGACAAGCTTAAACAGTATGTCAAAGAATATTCTGAGAAATTTAAATACTATTGCTATAGAGCAAAGCGTAATTATTTAAGTCGTAAAATAAAATAAACAATTTAATGTTATAAAAACTGTTTGGAAAATTAATTAGAGAGACACAGGTATATCAAAGCAAAGTAAAATAGATTATAATCTACAAATGTTGATACTGATTCGAAAGTTGCTGCTGAATTTGAACCTTTTTTGCTAATATACCAGTATCCATAACTAGATCTTAAAACTCCTTTTAAGTTTGTCAGACTTAACCCTACTTGAGCGTTATGCGTTCGAAAGTAGAAATGACTTCAGATTTACACATGTTACCTCCCAAGAAATAATTAAGTCCTTCAAATTAATTAATGTAAAAAATACTAGCGATGGGGAATTTACTCAAACCCCTATTAGAGCTCGTTGGCCCGGATCTGACAAAATATTTAATAATTTTAGCAATCCCTACTAATATTATAAATGCGAAAGTAACTCTGTCTGTCTGTTACACTTTCCCGCTTAAACCTCTTAAACGATTTTGATGAAATTTGGCACAGACAATCTTTAAACCCTGAGTAAGGATATAGTTTACTTTTTAATTCAAAATAAGGGTTATAAAGGGTCGAAAGGAGGGATGAAAAGTTGTATAGAATTATGGCTATTTTTAGAGCTAGAAACTTGAAACTTATTTAAACTTACTTATTTAAACATGACATTCAAAGTTTATATAAGTTAAGGTAAAGAGGTATGGTACCCAAAAAACAAAACTATTCCACGCAGACGAAGCTGCGGGCACAACTAGTAATAAATAAAAATATATTTATTTTCTACTAGAATATTAAATATTTACACTGTTTCATGTTAGTAGAAATGCACTTAATTGCTAGGTTAAAAACTAATAATAATAATTTAATAAAAAATTTCTGAAAACTAGATAGGATAAATACACATTTTTTTGGGGGATTGGAGCCTTAGATTCCTATAGACATTTGTAATTCAGGACTCCAGGATCCCCGCCCAGACTAAGTATTACCATTATTACATGTTTATCGCTAGTAGCAATAAAAAGATAAAGAATGTTGTTTAAATGTTTGAATTATGTATATGTTTGTATTTGGTACTGTATGTGTATGTGCATGTGTCAAATCTGGTAGTAAAACTTTTAGTAAGATTTTTATAAAAATAATTTTACTACAATCGTTGTAACATTTTTAATAATAATAATCTTATGCACACAAATAAATTTAGTTTCACAGTCGCTCAACAATCGATGCTGGTGTTGAGCTCTTAAAACATGTTTTTAATGCTTGGGAGGAATTGGATGATATTTTAGACTAGGAGTTATTGTTTTTGATTGTGTGCACCATGAAACGTAGGTTAACGAACTAATCCACAATTACAGGTTTATACTTATTAGTTATATCTAGATGATAGAGCGTAAAAGGTGGAATTGAACCGGTAACGATCACCGGGATCACTGGTTTCAATGGGTGTACCATAGGGCTCTATCCTTAGGCCATTCCTGTTCCTGGTCTACAGAAATGATTTACCATATCTTGTAAAAGATAATCATGATATATGTATTGTTTGCAGATGATACATCACTCTTATTTAAAATCAAAAGACAGAAAGAAGTATATGACGATGTAAACAATGGTATTTCAGATATAGTAAAATAGTTTAATGTAAAAATTCTGTTTGGAACAAAAAGAAGACAAAATGTAAAAAAATGTCACACCAAACTTCACAAATAAATAATAATAATTAAGAACGAGGAATTGAAACTGGTCAAAACTACTGTATTCTTCTGTATAACTTTAGGTGGAAATGCCAATGGGGACCTCATATAGTGAAACTATCGAGTAGATTTCTTTTGCGGCTTGTTGTACACCAAATCTATCAATTTACAAAATAAAAGCTAAAATAAACCAACTAATTTCACAGGGTTATGTTATATGGTATTCTACTATGGGGTAATGCTCTGCTGACATATATGCTATTTTGTTACGCAGAAAAGAGCTATTAAATAAAAGCCAAAGAATTAATATATTTTAATTTTTTTGAATTTTTTAATTGTGTGCTAGTAGTGTGATAATAAGCGTCGTATTATCCCAAGGATAACTAACGCGTTGTCAACCATGTGACTTTAAGATATTATGCCACATAACACAGTAATTAATAATGACTTTGCACGGTTAATGTCTATGAAAATATTATTTATAATCACAATAATATTGATTCTCAGAAAAAATAGTGAAAGTACAAGCACTGCAGTGCTTATTCCTAGGTTCCAAAAAATAAGTAATTCGTTCTTGGGCAGTAGTGTAAGATGTTATAATAAAATCACAAGTAGATTTACAAATATGCCTTAAAAAATAACCTCATTGCTAATGCTCATTATTGCTTAAATTGAATTGCGCTATCATCGTCCGTCGTCTAGATAGTAGACGGTTTGTTAGCGCGAACTCCGGTATGAGTTCCAATAATACCTACTTTTACGTGTTATTGGAACCCTTATCATCACCAGCTATTCTTGAAACTCTTTTCTGGTGGCTCGTTATAATCCTACAATAAACTTAGTTATAAGACCTGTCTGGTGCCTAAACACTCAATGACCTATTTGTTTAAATGACTCTTATAACAATGGTTGTCAGGGTCATCGATTATTTGTAAATAGCAAATCTATATTCATAGATTATGTTTTGTTGTTTTGACGATTTTAAAGTGCATATGATAGGCCTATTTAAATAAAAATATGTTTGACTTTGATTTTAATGATCTTGGAAAAAAATCGTGTATTATAAAATTGGTTTTTAAGACGCGTCAACAATGTAAGTTATAAACATTTAAAAACGCATATTTTAAGGCTACCAATCTTAAGTCATTATTTGGCGCAACTTTGAGCGAGAATAACTATTCCAAACTGGGAGTTTTCTGAATGGTGCTGACTAGTTAAGTTTTTAACAGGATGGTGGTAGATGAATATTCAAAGGTAGGTTGAGTTGTCGAGAAACTCGTAAACAACAGAAAAGTACATTAAAGTTCGTGAATTTGTAAAATCCTTCTCTCCTATTCGAAACTTCTGTTAACATTAAGATAATTGATCCGTATTGAAATTATCATGACATTAACCCTAGATCACTAAGCTTCGTCGAAACGACGACGCAAATTCGAAAAAAGTGTCGTACATTTTGAGTGCGTGGTCGGACCTATTTCAGCTCCCGAGTAATCTCAATTGACCCGTTCCCCCTGCGACAGACCGTGTTTCTTGTGCGGGAGGCCTGTGTGCGCTGGATCAGCAGTCATGACTCGTCGCTTCGACGAAGGTTAGTGTTAACGTTATATTTTGTACTAGTATGTTTCTAGTTTTTTGGTCTTTACAACATAAAATTAATGTATGTATTTTTTATTTTAGGTACGATTCTGCAGCTATTATTGGCAGATAATAATGACGGAAAAAATTCAACATAGAGTGAGAAGGAAGACCACATCGTGGTTGATCCCGATTATGAGTCAGCTAATGAGAATGAGGTCTCTTCTATGACACCACATCCACCACCAGGTCAAGACGTCCGAAATAAAGGAAACTGAAACCGTAATGAAAGGTGAAACCAAAGGTGGAGTAGATACGTTGGACCAGATGTGCTCCGTTGCTTCCTGCAGCCGGAAATCTCGACGTTGGCCTTTATGTTATTTTATTTTATTTATTTTAATAGCTACATTGTATACGTTACTGACAATATAGAGGCTAACAAAAAAACTTCTATCGAGGCGGCAATACATGAAAAGCTTACTTCATAAGTTAGTCGAGCCACATTTTCAAAAATGAATACTTGTGCCCACACTCCAAATTGGACAGCGCGATTCTCTTACACAATTTTTAGACAGCGTAGTCGAAACGACGGTTAGTATAAAACGTTGAAAAAAAGTTTATTGATCTACGGTTGACGTTAATCAATACATTATGTTATCAATTAAGATATACAGATTTTAATTATTTTTGTAAGTTATTTAAACATTAAATGTTCTTATATAGTGCCTTAAATGGGAATTTATTTTGAGAAGAATGTCTATTACCTACTTTAGTTTGAAAAAATAACTCAAGTGTTTAATAAAATGAAATATTTTCACTGAATACACGTAAGCAGGCCGTCAGTTGCGCACTTGTGGTGACTTGTCTCAACTCCATATAAATTGCGCTATTAACCTTTTGTTAAAAGGCAATTTAAAAGAAGCCGTGTTTTTGACATATAATAAAGAGAAAATGTGGTGGAAATAATAATCGAGCCTAACAACTCCGGCAATTGTTCAGTTTCAGAGAATGGTTAGTAAGTATAAAAAATAAGAAGCGCAGCGAAGAAGTTTGGGGTATAATCCTGTGACACCTAGGCGAGGTCATTTCGTCAATACCTTTAGATTACGAATCGAACCAAGGGTAAACTTTGAAGTTACCGTATATTTGTAACTCAATCATAATATATTGATGCTAGTAAACTGTATTCATTCGAAGTTGAGTTAAGTTTCAACTTTATATTCTCCTGAGAGCAAATTTCTACAAATGCGTTTTGTCCATAGGCGAGATTGTGTTCGAAAATTATATTAATAATTTTCACCTCAACTAAGCAAACAGGAAAAATGTTAAGTAAATCCACCTAAATTTCACGCATAGCTTAATTTTAGTAACCCTTGTTTAGTGTTACGAGAATTGATTACATTTTCAAAGGGTAAATTAATTGCACAGAATACACTACGACGGAAATAGGAAAGGACATTCGACACTAAATTACCGTATGTTTAATTATTACAGTCGAACAATTGTTTGTTGCGGTTTGTTTGTTGTTTAATTAATACGGCCGATAATAATATACTTATTTGTATATAAATTTTTCTTGAATATTCATATCACGTAATATGCAGCTATGCGTGTTAGAATTCAACATTCACAATGTTCTCCCTCCAAAATTATATTTTAGCCGAAGGAAAATCGGCTTTACGTTAAATAATTTATTGTACAAACTTAGAGGATATACTCGGGTTTAATTCTACTTCGGAACAGCCCATTTCCACGGGGAAAACTTTATTTTCATAAAATTAATTATTCAGTGTTTCAATGGGTGGAGTTTCGTTTCTATTCAAACAGGCTGACTATAAACTCTTATATACTTGCCATTAATTAATTCATGGTTTACAGCTAAACTAATTAGGGAAGAAAATTTATTTAACAGGTACCAAATTACTTCTTTAAGGCATAAGAACTTTTTTAACAAAATTAAAATTTAGATGAACGCGAAGTAGTACTTTAAAGTTTTTGAATTGTTTACAACTGTAATTTTTTTCTGTTATGACTTATGAAAAACCACTGATCAAGTATATTTCCTGCCAATTAAGTTCTATGGTTATTTTCTTTAAATTTACAAGCTACTTTTTTTAATTTGAGTGGTTTTAAATTTGACGCTTAGTACATTAAAGATAGTTCAATTCGAAAAAGTTTTTATTAAAGTCAAATAATCATCCAAACCTTTTTCCAAGGAGAAAACTGAAAACCGTACTATTTACAAGTGGTCGTATATGAGTGTATAGGATCATTTATAGTAAAACATAATTTTGAAAAAGAACAAAATAACTGTAACTTTATGTTCTGATTTAGTTGGACAGTAGTATATTTATAACCTATATACAAAAAGTTAAAGAAGTAATATCAAAAAATATAAAAGATAATTAATAAAATCTGTATAAGTAATGCAACAAATTGTTTTATGTCTGCCAGCTGGTGTAATCACACTGAGTGTTCCTTACTTTTCCAATACATAAAGCAATGGTGGATACAACAGTCATAAACATATATGGTGGATATCTGTCATACAATTTGAATCTTATATGTCGAAACATACGTCAATGTTCTATCTTATTACTATACAAAGTATATAGTATAACGTATGTTTGTATAACAAACATACAAGCATACAAACAAATGTTGAACCTAAAAAGCGTATTAAATAAGAATTTCATACTATAGCTAATGTTATAATATTTCCACCTTGCTGTCTTGAAAACGGATTTCATCCAGATTTAAGTAATAGATATTAAGTACAACATTTGTTTTTTGTTTGAATAAGTAAAATAAATAATTAATTACTAAAATAATTTTTATATTGAAAGTAATTGATGAAAATTTATGTCATATATCACGTTTTTTTTTAAATTTTTTCTTTTTAAACCAAAATTTTCATAACGTTTATTAAAGCACGATTATTTTATGCATAAAAGTAGAGTGCAAGAGGATTTAGTAATAAAAAGAAATTTTACAATAAAGTCTTCTTTTTTTTGTAAATTTGTTAGGCTGGTCATGCCGAAAATTCTTAAATTGTAAACTATAAAAAATTGCGGAACATATGTATAGGGGTGATTCGGGTACCACCCGATATACTGGACCTATATTTTTTGTTAATGACAGGCCCAATGACGCAGGTGACAGTGTCCTTATCGTATGCGCAACCACGGGGTTGATTCCTACCAGGGTAAACATTTTTTGTGATCAATGTTTGTGTTTATTCAATATTAAGTGAGTAAGAAAGTATTATATTAGTAAATTCTAAAATCAAATTAGTAACAAAAGTGATTTAAGCTATTTCAAACGGAGTCAGGTCATATGTATATATGATATGTCATATATGTTGTATTTGATATGTATACTTTAATGTATTTTTTAAAGGTAGAATGATTCAAGAAAAAGGTTTATATGTATAATACATGCATAATATAGTAGAGAAACGCTGATAATTTTAGAAGTATCTAATGTGATGTCGTAAATAAACTAATTTCTTGGTCACTACTTTTTCAATGTTTAGCTTATACTGGCCAAATATTGAAACAATGACCAGAAGAAATTTTTAGATGGTTTGCAAATTAAAAAAAGAGAATATATTATAAAAAATATTTTAAACAAAGTACATTAAGGTCATTTGAATACTAAATTGATTATTTAAGCGCAGACATTATGTACAAGTAGGTAATCCAATAATTAAGATGGACATAATCATTTTTTTCTGTGGTATTGGCAGAGTAGAATAGTACTTCGCCCTGCACCAGGTATCGTAAGAAGCGACTAGTGTAGCTCAAATGTACACGGCGGGGATGGGCAACAGCATTCACGTCGCGAAGCTAAGCTCTGCAATTGCCAATGAACTTACCTAGCGCGGCAAATAAGGGCAAAAAACCCCCTTCTATTGGGAGGCCTATAACTAACATTTTCAATGACTGATACGTTGCAATAATGAGAAATCATCTAGTTTTAGGTTATTTTGAACCTCTACTGCTGTAACTAGATGGATTTTAAAGTACTGCAGTTTCATTACGCGACCCGCTAGAAGTCAGATGCTATTAAAAACCGGTGAACTCTAAGTATAATATTCAGAAGCGAAGATTTATTTAGCATTCGAGTACTGCAAGGGATATCACCTACAAAGTTATATTTTACCTTATTTACAATGCTTTTACCGTGGGTTACCAGTGGCATACTTTTCTCTGTACTGTGTTGTACTGCGACACAGGCGCCAGAATCAATCGTCAATCAATCATCGCCGTCGCGAAGCTACATTCTGCGATTGTCAATACGCCTGCGCAGCGAGACAATTAAGGGCAAATGTCCCCCTTTTTTGCCACTGTTCGACACTGAATATAGGGAAGCCTCCCTAATCGAAGCCTTCAAAATGTACTTCCTGTGGCTAATATGACTATGCTTATAATTTGCAGCGGAACATCAAATTTATATAAATAATATCAATATTGCTAATAAATTATAACTAGTTATACAAAATTTGAAAAATAAAGCTAGCGGTAATTAATTAAATTATTAATACAATGAAAAAGTATGTATTTGTTATTTTGTATACTGGGACGTGCTTGGATGGATTATAGGTATGCCAATTGTATGAGAAACGCAAGAATAGTCCAGTCGCTGAATAGGCGCACGTCCATTGCTCCTAGTTTTGTGACACAGACAGGTATAATGAAATTTCCATTCGCGTGTTCTTTACCTGTTATTAGGTTTGAAGTAGGGTTGCCAATTCAGTAATCAGTACGGATTTTTCTATCTCAGTCTAATAAATCACCTCCGGCTGTGTGTGTATGCTTGAACTTATACCTCCTGCAAATATGTGATAGTGAAAACGTCATGATAAAATAAATGTATGTACGTGCGTATGTATTTACGTATGAACTGTCATGGTGATTTGTTAAATCTTGTTTAAGTTTATCAATCCTTATATGGACATTTATTTATAATATATGTACTCGACGGGCCCAATGGCACAGATGGTAGTGATCCTATCCTGTGTGCCAAGGGTCGTGGGTTCGATTTTCACCCAGAGCAAATATTTATATGATGATATTTGTGTTTGTTCTGTGTCTGGGTGTTAAGTACATGTATTTAAGTAGTATATTTCTGATTCCTCTGTTATCTAGTACCCTTAACACACGTGCTTTAGTAGTGCGTAGCGACTTACCACGGAGTCAGATCAATGTACGGGTTGATGTGGGAATTCATTGTTATTATTATATCTAGATTGTCTTAATATGATGGAAAATTATTTTTACATACATATATACGTAAATACATTACTCCTATATTCTTTACCCGTAGGCAGAGACTGCATTTCCTTTTCTTATGATTTTGGCATGCATCTCTCCCTTGCTTTTATACACGCTCGTTTACTTTTGTTATTTCTGTAATAATTTTTATACATGCAGGTATAATTAAACAACTATAATTACTTCTCAGAGGTGTTAAATAAGTAAGTCATTTGCCGTTTAGACATTATATAATTGAAACAGAAATAAATAAGTGTCAGCGTTAGAGATATGAGGGTGGAACAATTCGTGTGCAATATTGCACATGCGACCTCTTTATTATTCGCAAATTGATTACACGATTTCTTTGTTGGCGCGTTTCAGTTCATATATATCCAGCTGCAACATTAATTTACTTTGTACATTATATAAGTACATTTTCCGTTCACTGTGGCATACCGGCAGAATAGAATAGTACGTCTTTTTCCATACCAGGGGTTGTAAGAGACTGAAATACTGGCACCAACTGATGGCGGTGTATTCATTCGACAGCGTAACTTAAATTTGCAGGGCGATGCACACCAGCATCCTCATACGCACAGATATTGTAAAATTTCCCCTTTTTTGGCAAAGCCTATGGCCTAAGAGCTAATTCGATGATTGCCAGTTAGACGAAAATGTGATATAAGTGATTGAATAAAAAAATAAAATACAATGAGATATGTATTCATCTAACAGAATCACCTTATTAAAAAGTATAAGCATTGCGGACAAGTTAAATAAGTTACAGGATTGCCATAGTGTTTGGAATAACTTTTTCTATCAATATTTATAATGGTACGAGTATTAAGAAGTAATTGAGCTTTGTTTTTCCAATAAAAATTTACGAAGAGTGTCAACCCTGATCCTAAGTAAAATCGAATGGAATCCGATGCCGATCGTGCCCAGAATCTTTGGCCGCGAGCTCGTACTTTACAAATTCTCAAACTATAATTAATCTCTTTGTTTTCATTTACAATCAAGGCTGCAAAAGTAATCCATACTCTTACATCCACAGTGTCAAACACATATAAAGCCGCACATTTTCGACGGAAGTATCAAGATATTTAAAGGAATGGTCGATGTTTTAGCACCAAAAACTTTTAGAGTATGTTAACCCTGTGGTTGAGTTAAAAAGAGGTTTGAACTACTATATACTCCAGTGCTATGCTGACGCGATGTACACATCGCGTATGAGTGAAGTCGCGAACGCAATCTTCACACAATTACTATGTGTTACATAATAGAGAGAAAGAAATATGTAGACATGTTGATCTAACAAAAAAATCTAAGAAGACGATGGTAAATCGAATAGTACCTAAGAAAAACACGGGTTCTCTGTCAAGACTATTGGGTACTGCGGGCTCAGAGCCCCACCACGTGGCAGTTCTTGCCAGAGTTCTGTCACGCGGTGTATCTGAAATTGAGGTTTGGATTCGCAGTGGTTATGTGGTTAGCTGTAGAGGTGGAGCAATATCCATCGGCCCAGTACCTTTGTATCCGGGCGCTCCACCTCGTACACAGCCAGTACGAATTTAGTAGTGCCGATGGGCGAATGCGAAAGATAAGTAAGAGGCCCGAGGAGCCTTTAGCCGATTGGTGGGGTTGGTTTACTCTGCCACGAAGCACCTCCAGTGCCAGCATCTGACAACTAGAAGTGCCATGAGCCGCTAAAATGAGTACCTACCTGTTACCCAACAGGGTAACAGGTAGGTACTCATGTTAGTCTAAAGATGTTGCTTCAGGAGACCCTGGAGAGACGTATGCAAATACATCGGGAAGTGAGCGCGCTTTACAGCTCCGGTACCTTGGATAGAGAGGGAATCGGCTCATCCGATGTGTCGAACGAAAATCAAGTCGTGAGTAGTCAATTGCGACTACGGGTTGTGAGTGATATTGCAGCTCCAGTACCTCTCTCGACAAGAGGGAGTGGACTACCGTCCACGTGGTACTAGTCGTTAATAGTAATGATCCATCGGTAAGACCTGCCGCATCCGGTGCTTGCACTGGTATTGGTTGCCGAAAAAATCGCAAGGAGCCGAAGGGACGGTGGCTTCTTCCATTTATAATTTGTTGGTGAAAGCCATAAACAGAACACGTAGTTCTCTCAACCGGGGTTTGCGCCAAACCAGTGCAAACGATTAAGTTATTAAGAAGTGACCATGACCTATGCATAGTTCACCTTATATTACTATGTACCATTATCAGTAACATGGCCCTGGATATGTTAATTCAACAGAAAGTTTTAAAGAGTGCCAGCTATGTCAGTCGAAGCCGGACTCTACCACCACATCCATCGTGATTGGTATATTTAGTTGGTAAACTGCGGCTGACTACCACGAATTGATTTGACGAATAACAATTCTACTCCTATTTCTCTACTGCTTCAAGATATAGAGAAAATTGAGCAATGATATGAAGATATAGAGAACATTTGTTTCACGAAAAATTGGAAGACTGATAGTCTGAAAGTAATGTTTACACAACTTCTCGTACATCATCGTCATCATTACAGCCATTAGAAATCCACTGCAACAGAGGAATCACATATATAATATTAAAATACATGTTTTTAATACCCAGACATACACAACACACTAAAATATCATGTAAATGTTTTTCCTGATGGGGATCGATCTCACGGCCCTTGGCGCATTAGATAGAATGACTTGGTAGTCTATATATCTATCCTTTGACGGACGCAGGTGGTCCTGTGTCCGTCAAAGGATAGATCGAATAGATGTCTACCAGTATTACCATCGGGATTCTGAGGTTATAAATGACCCCCGTGAGAGCATCGAGAAAAGATCAGACTTAAAATAATCCCCTTTTCTATATTGCATCAAAAGATACAGAGAGTACATCACACAGAAGGTTTCAGAGTGTCAACCCTGCAGGTAAGTCGAAGGGGCCTGACCGACGCCGCCGCCGGTCGTGTTCGGAAACTGCGGACGCGACCCGCACACGAATACAACGAATCGATAACTCGAACTAGCACTTCGCTTCTTGTTCTAAAACTGATGCGTTCCTTTACCTCTTTATTGAAAACCGTATTGAACAGGCGCTTATACCTAATGGAATTGAATTTAACGTTTATTTAAAAAAAAATCATTCAAGCTTTAAAGATATTTTTTAAACAAATTTCTACCCTTGGCAGCTGGCTTTCCGTGTAGGAAGATAAAAAGATAGTCGTTCAATAACACTCAGATTACTATCTTTTTTTATCAAAGATTCAAGCAAATCGCAAGGATTTCTGAAATTTGATGATTATTGCTGAGGAAATTCATTCTTCATGTTTAGGCACGTCTCCCCCGCCATCCGATATGTCTTTTTAAGCTACCGTTCAGAGAAACTGTATTGATGGATACCAACTCGCAGTGCAGGGTTAGCAAACGATTAACGGTAGTCAATATTTTGACATTGACGTTGGTTCCATGTCGTTTAGTAGATTGCGGTTATACCATACGTTCCAAAGTTAAATAAGTCTTTAGTACCTTTGTTTTGATATTAAGGTAGCATTAGTACCTATTTAAAAAATTTCTTTCTTTTTGTATGAACGTTCTTGATAAATTATTGTAAATTTCGACGTCATATTCAGTTTTAAATTTAATTGCATTTAGATAAGTGTATTAATTATAATAATATGCTATTTAGTAGGTTTATGTATGTTAGCAGAAGTTAAGTACTGGTGCCACTGTTTCCTTTCCTTTTAAGTAGGGAGTCACTAAGCACATAAGAAAATTCACAAATAATGTTTTTATTACATCAATGAAAAAGGTACACATGATAGTATAATAATGAAGAAGCGGATGTTTTGATAAATGGACAATTTAAGCCATGTACCAAATAGATCGCGGTGCACGTTATTATTTTTAACAACTCTTTGTTTATCTACTTGTTAGGCTAGAGTAAAATTAACTCATTTAGACATTAGGGTTATAAAACTACTTAAAAATAAAATTCATAACTAAAATACAAACGTTATCGCAGCAAAATAGGAATTCTCGTTACGTTGCGTATAATGTTATAGCAACATTTAGCTACCAACAAAATGTTACGATTTTGTGTAAGTATGTTAACACTAAGGCGTACAATGCTAATTACTACATTAACGTTGGCTCGTGCACACAGTGCTTTTAGTAAAAATATTTAATATAAATACATCTCTGAATATAATTGATACATATGAAGCCAATGTTAAACAGCAATTGTTGTGCGTTGTTAATTTGTATCAGATGGCACAACCTATGTTGCAGGTTAAAGCTAAATTTTAAACGTGTAGTATATAATGATCCGAATTCAGTTTCGTAATTTTCATTAAATGTTTAATACTTGATAGCACAGTTATTTTCATTATTTATTTGTTGAATTATAGCGCTGAAAACACTCAATGCTATGGCGCTATTCTAGGCGTGGGGTACCGATTGAGTAGAACATACTTCCCCCTGTACCAGGTGCCGTTAAAGGCTGATAAGGCCGACATGATACTGAAAATAAATACATTGTCAGTCTCACCAAGTGGTTTACACATTTAATGCTCCTTCAAAACCTACCAGGCCTAATGTGAATCTCTTATCCCTTTACATAAAGTTGTATATGAAAATCATGAACGCTACCCAATTTAATCTGGAAAATGTGCTCAATCTCGTTGAATGTGGCTTACTGGTTTTGCTTAATTACATCTGCTAATGCTTATATGTAAGATTAGTTAAAGGATGACCACCTCATTCTGCAACCTTTATAATTTAACTACAGCATTTGTTACGCTATTCATAGCGGTACAGAGGTACCTACGAGTACGACATATGATAGTATAAAATGTATAAAAGCTAGTCGCAGTCGGTAAATCATAAATTCAGTTTGAATATGAAGGTAGCTGTAATTTTGAATATATATTTTAATATATATTTATTACCTAATTCTTTCATTTTGAGGACTATGGCCCTATAATTTGCCACGCTGGGCAGACGTGGTGGCAATCGCAGGGCGCGACTTTGCGACGGGGATGCTGCTACCTATCTTCGCCCTTTGCATTTGAGTCACACTTATAGGGTGGTTATACCGCCATCTGTCGGTTCCGATACCTTAGTCGCCTCTTACAACACCTGGCACATAGGTAGACATTATTCTATTCTGCCGGTAAATCACGGCAAATACGATAGCTGATATGATGATTACCCAATTCAGTGTTTCCAAAATTAATATTAGGGCTATTGCTACACCTTTTTGTGTGATCTAGCTAGTAATAAAAAGTAGGATACAAACTGCATTAAATGTGACACAAAAACTAACACGAGACATGCCTGAAAAATGACAGGAGAAGCAAAGGGATTAGACATTACAAGGTCTCGTTTTATAGATCGTTTATTGTTTCAACTTTTGACACTTCGTGTTGCAAACGTATGTATGTATGTAATATGAAAAGATGAATAATTTAGGTAGAACACTATTATCGGGTTTCAATTTACCTTGAAGCCAATCTCGACCGATGGCGGTAAGCTATTCCATATTGCGGCAGTGACATGAAAATTGAAGTGTCGTGTCCAACGCGGATACTTTGTAAGCTTTTCAATCGTATCCATTATTTAATGGAAAAAATGCAAATGGGTTCTTCAAATGAAGAAGTACTTTATTAGAATGTCAAAAATACAATACAGTTGCTTGTAAAATTCAGCAATACACTTCAACAATTCACTTAGTTAATTAATCCATTAAACAAAATGAATTTAAAAGTAGAATTGTATGTTTTTCAAAGTTTTGTCAAAGTCAACATCTATAATGAACTATAAATGTAAAATTCTGCATAATATTAAACAACATGGTGTAGAGTATATTTTTGGATAAATAAATGTTGTCTGACTGCCTTAGCTATTTACATATTTCATAGTCTTTTTCAATTCTCATACCTCGATTCCAATCATTCGAATGTTAACCCCAGTCGTCGCGTGACTAAGTAAATTTACCATGTACCAGTATAATGCTTGTGTGGTAGGTATAAATAGTATCCGATGAATACTTAGACTAAATAAGCACACTTAACAGCTAACAGATAGCGTAATGTTCTCAACACCCGGTTATTTATTAAATATTTTGAAACAATGATAAAGAACTTATATTTCCTAATCTTAAAACAAGAAATAATAGTCTCACATCACGCTGAGCGTATTACATTATTAATAAAATGAAATTCGATGATTGAATTTCAACTACAGGATGTATTTTGTACTTTCCATTAAGCAACGAGTTGTATTCATCACTTTTATTGATAGAGCTGAATCTCATCGTTTTTTACCGGTCACGTGAAGTCGCGTGCTTGGAAATATCGAACGTTAAATATATCACGGATTAATGTTTACCGTTTTATAGAAATTGTTCATATTACAAATAATGCAGTAGTGACATACGAGCAAATTCAACTTGATTTCCTTGTCTTTAATGAAATGTCACTTTAAAGTTTACCTGACAGTTAGCTATTCGTAACTTCTAATCAAAGTACACTGCAGCTAAGACTGCCACAAATAAATTGAATATCCTATATATTGGGCCTTTATAAAGTATTAGTTTTTCGGGTATATAATATTGCTCTCACTACATTATCTGTAGGTACGTCTATAAGTAAATAATAAAGATGAATTATTATTCATCATTATCATTATACCAGCCATTGAAAATCCACTGCTGGACATATGCTTCTCCAAGAAAGGAGGTTTTTGCCCATAAATGTCGCGGTGGGCAAGTTTTTTGATAATCTCAGAGCGCAGTTTTCATGACGGAGATGCTGCTGCCTATCCCCGCCCTGTGCATTTGAGCTGCACTGTTTCGGATGAATATACCGCTATCTGTCGGTTTTGGTACCTAAGTCGCGTCTGACGACAACTGGAGAAATAGGAGGTACTATTCTGCTCTGCCGGTACCTCACAGAAAGATTTATTATTATATAATCATATTTAAGTATAACCCTCATTACAGAATACCAACCATACCAACGTTTTACTTTTTCTTATATTATTCAAGGCAGCCAGGAATGCTTTGTCTGCCTTTCCCTGTATAGTATAATTAAGGATAGAGGAATCGGAATATGTAAAGCAAGAGTCAATAGACATTATTAAAGTTTGTGTAATTTCAATCAGACGAAATTGTGGTAAACTAATAGCTAAGATAATATCACGAGGAATAGCCCTCACCCGAAAATAAATCAGTTACAAATCATATTCCGGTATTATAAGTGAGTGTGGAAGAATGAACTTATTATAATTAACTTTCTGACTATCAATATCAAAAAATAAGGGCGTGAAGGCGATTACAAAAGTACATTAATAAGTACCTCTTAACGGCTTGTTTCGTTTTCTCCGTTGATTAAACTCATAAAATAGGTGATCTTTATTTTTGCTTTGTGGCATCTAGGGAAGTGACATAATAAAGGGAACATAAAAAGATATTTTGTTCGACATAAATTTCAAGGGGCAGAAATATTATTCAAAGTTGAATTTTTACGGCCTGCCTGCTCCAGTGTTTCCTATTGTTATTTTTTGGTAGAACATTTTATTGCAGACTGAAATGTCGTGCTGTTTCCTTTTATAGTCAAACTTTAGCTTTGATGATTCCACTACTAAATCATGTCATATTATAATTATACAAACCTTAATGAAACTTTTTTCGTGATTTTTACAACCTTAATCCATAACGACTTTCTTAACTGTCACGCTTATATTTCTATTCTTACAAGACTTAATTGGAGTTATTCGGTCTTCGATTAAAGTTTCTTAATACCAGTGGAAAATTAGAATTGGTAGTTACACTTAGCTGGATGCAAGAAATTTGGAGAACTATACATTTTTTAATTATCCAACCTGACGCATTCCGCATTTGAGGCGAGTTTTGTATAGCCACGCCATCGAGAATATCATTTATTCTGAAATGATAGGCTTGCTAAGCCTCCATATCCTATGTTGTTCGCGTTCACACATTTCGGTACGGATAATCCGTCGTCCGACCTAATTGTGCGCGGGTTCTTACAGTACCCAGGGGGCTCGTTGATGGAAGTCGTTTCGAGCCATAACATTTCCCCGGACCAAATTATGTTTACGTTTTTTCATGCGTTTTAAATTATATGCAATTTAGGTTCAGTAAGCGAATTTCGTTTTACCTAAATATATTTTATGAGTGGACAATGTCTTTTAAATTATATCTTTTTTGTGGACTTGTTGACGCAGTGAGGGTTGGCTAGAAGAAATATATTTAAGGAGTTTATATCTAACATAATCAGGTGCATTGCTATTATTTGTGTTAAGCAGCTCAAATGGTATATCACTTTGATTTTATTTTGCTAGAGTTGTTTGGACAATATCATAGGAAACCTATAAATAACTTATTTGTACAGTAAAACGCAGTTTCTTTCATATTCACTGTTTCGAATTTTTCACTACCTCATCATAATTGTTATCAAGAGCTAAGGAGCAGACTGTTAAGGGAAATAAAACACAATACGCTACGATCTAAATGTTGTGTGATCTAAATGTGTAATTGCTAATTTAATGTATAAATAAAAAATAATGGTGGCAAAGGTTAAAGCTACCTTAAAAAGAGGTTGTATTTTAAGTATAATAATTATACGTGAGAAACTGTCACAATCAAGGTAGCAAAAATGGTAATAGCTTGTCAAATCAATCCAAACCGTCTGCTTATTTATTAGCTTACACACAAGCAAATATGTTTGCAAATAGGTCGTCTTGGTTGCGTGACTTTTTCATTTATGGACTGTTTTTAGGCCCACGGACATTTCCGCTTCAATATAAATAAACCTTGAAGAGACCACTTCCCTTTTCTATGGAACATTAATTCTCGCTAACGGATGAAAGAATGCATTACCTACTTAATTAAAACATGGATAACTAAGCGAGAAGTTGAAAACATGAAAACAATAACATTGAGTCTAAATATTCTGATATACTTGAACACATATCTTTTTATTGCCCTTTGAATATCCCAGACCTCATATTGTCGACCACTAAACATGTACTCTACATCACCCACTCTTTTAAATATCATCCTTCTTTATGACTCTAAAGTTAACAGAATTGGATATTTTCGGCGACAGCTAATATATTTTTAAGAAAAAACTGTTTTATTGATTGAATTGTAGTGAAACAGAACATTATTGTAATATTTTTCTATATAAAACTCTTGTTAGAAATTTTCTTGTGCTGCAAATTCTATTACATTATAAAACGAACAATGTTTTTTATATATTAATCTGCTGATGTACCATATAATAAATAAATAAATAAACATTAGTATACCCGCATGATATTTTTCCTTCACCTTCTTTCTACTACCACTACAAATATCAATCTAAAAACAATACGTGGAACAATGACAAATTTAGAGCAAACATTAACGAACAGAATTAGAATTTTCGTTGCATAGTTAGGCTATTCTAGATTTAACCACGGCGGAATAAGCTTCATTGTGCAATCACCGATTTAAGCCGAGGATAAAAATAAAATTTGTTCTCAATTAGCGACTGAAGTTTAGCAAATTAGGTTCAAGACACTATCATTAAATGGAATGAATTATTAACAGTTGTGAACTTTGAATGGTCAATAACACTGGTTAGATTTATCATGAGTTAATTGGAATGTACAAGCTGCCCATCATCATAAACGATGGTATTATTTTCATCGTTCCTGTTTAAATATAGACTTGGTATAACACTTTGTTTGTAATAATTTAAAATAGATCGACATGGTTAATTGTCTTCCACATCAATTAGAAGTAGTGACTATCTAACTTTTATGATGTCTACTGGATCTTTGGCTTCCCAGTACCTACCTAAATTATTATTTTCTTGATATTTAAAATAATACACAACTTATGCTTTTACAGTACCTACAAGAGTATGAGAGGAGGTCCTTAAATTGTTTATTTTTTTCTCAATATTTATTTGTATGTTTGTAATAAAGGTATTTCTTTTTTTAATTGAGAACCACTACCAATCTAGAATGTAACCTACATTCTAGATTGGTACACATTGGATACTTGTGTTTGTGTGTCGTAAGCAGATACCAGCCTATAAAATCTATCTAGGAACCATAATATTATGTCACACTGTTCGTTAATAGACGACCTTGTCCCCTAAAATGTATCTAAGCAATGATGTGTTAAGACAAGTGAGAAAAAGACACTAGAAAATACATATTAAGTCCTTTGGATATTAAAGTGTTGACCAACTGTAAGGGTTTTATATCCGAATGTAGTAATTGTTTTATTTCGTATATAATAACTGCCATGTTTATCGCCAGGAAGTACGCGCCAGAAAGTCTGGGTCTTATTATGAAAGTAATTTTACCCTTTTAGATTAAATTGTTTCTTGGTTTTTTTATCGGTTGTAATACTACATATTAACGCCTTTAAGACCAGGTATAAAATATTAAACATTTCACATTTTTGTTCATGATTTTGATTACCTTACGGCAACACGGGCCTGATGGCGCATATGGTAGTGATCCTTTCTAATTGTATGGCCACCAAAGCGTTTAGGATTCGATGCCCACCCAAAGATTTAGAAAAACATTTATATGATGATATTTGTGTTTGTTCTGTGTCTGGATGTTGAATATATGCATTACAGTATTATTTTTAAGATTCCTCTGTTGTCTGATCTTCGTAACACAAGTGCTTTAAGCGACGTTAGGTTAATGTATGAGACGTCAAACGCTGTATGAACGATGAAAATGTATCAACGCATAAATTTACAAAAATATTATTTCTATATCGGTGCTGTTTTTGGCTTTAGTAAAGTTATGAAACAAAAAAGAAACAACAACAGGTTATAAAATTGAACTTATAACTACAGAACACTTACAGTGATTAGACTGTCGCTCAGTTTTTTCTTGTGAATATAGTCATCGAATACCAATGGAAAAAGACAGTTAATAATGTCATAAATAATCATATACAATGACATAATATAGAAATTATATTGATGCCAATATATAGTGTTTAAATATACTAAAAAGGTAATGCCGATTATTTATTTTAAATAAGACAAAACAGTTGGTTGAGGGTCTGGAAGGGATCTAGGTTCATTGACCGCGGGTCGTTGGATGTATTGGCAATATTTCGGAGCGTCTAGCCATTATTAGGGATATCGCGCTTGTTCTTTGTTTTTTTTTTATTGAACTATTCGCAAACATTATGTCTATATTACAATTTATATTTATGGTATAATTTAGCCATTGGTCTCGTTTGTTGATCAAAAATATTTTCTGACTGTTAAAGAAAATTATTGAGTGCTTAATGGAAACTTGCAACCGATTGATAATTAAAATAAAAAATACGTCATATTTTTACTGATATGCATATACGTGAGAATTTAAAGAATCTATTCACAGAATATATATATGCAAATATTTATCTATATTATAAGATCTTAAAAGAACTTTTAGGTAGGAAAAAAAGAATAATATTTTGCGAAGATATGTCTTTGTCATATTTTTATAGGCATTTTTGTTTCGTAAACATAACCG
Organism: Heortia vitessoides; assembly: GCA_020976665.1. Lineage (NCBI taxonomy): Eukaryota > Metazoa > Arthropoda > Insecta > Lepidoptera > Crambidae > Heortia > Heortia vitessoides. The sequence goes on along the minus strand of JACJUM010002878.1, from coordinate 9,820,471 downwards.
GAATATGGATTACACCATCTCGCGGTTTATATAACTGTATAAATAAAGTTCACGTTTTAGTAGAGTAATGTTCGAATTACATGATAGTAATGTGGTTATCTTTTAAAAAAATATTTATTTCATATGCAATAACTAATAAATAAGCAATGTCTAGACTTATGGGCAGGCTGGGAACTTGTATTGATATTATATTATATTACTAATTGGACATAAAAAAGGATTTTCGTTATAACGTTTACGATGTACAGAGATTTTACGTTCGTGACCAGGTCATAAATGTTCCAATTCAGGATAAAATGGCTCAGCCCAAATAATAAGCATTGCCTGTCGTCCAAAGATTCCGATCGTATCCCTCATCAATCAAAGAGGGGCAGAGGTAATTTGTTACTTACAAATTGGGGTGCTTGAAATTGATTTGTTGCCACGGGCAGCCTCACGACGTTAAAAAAGCAGCCCACTACAGAACATTACAGATTAATTATTCAATTTTTTAATTTCAACGTTATTGTTTAACATCTGGCGAATAAATGTCTTCTGTGCACTGTTGTCCAAATAAATATGCCTGAATAATATGTGGAGTTGTATATTGTGTATTATTATAAATATTTTGTAGAACGAAAGAAAAGTACCAAACTTTAATTAATGTAGTTATATTATCAGCTAATTTTACGAGAGTACGAATGGTTCAGAGCACTGATTGGTTGAGATGAAAGGATCGAAGGTTCGAACCTCCGATCATCAGTTATCTGCAGGTATATACTCGTATATAATGCAAGTACAACCTATTTTACTGTTTATTTAGCCACTTCCTATTAATTAACTATAATATTAATATTTGTCTAATTGTTATCAACGTGCCAAAAACTGACTCCGAAAATTTTATCATTGTTAGAAAGCTGCTGATAATTAAGTAAAATGACATCAATTAAAACATTTGTTGGAAGTTTTCAAAACTACTCCACGACTCCACGTATGCGAAACCATGAGCTAAGGCTAGTTATTTTTGAAATAAAAATATAAATAGTGTTATGATAAATAATATCAGATGTAATATATAATCTGATTTACTAAATTGTGAGATATTATAACGACAGACACTTTTACGTACAACCATGTCAAATGAAAAATGGTATACATGATCAAAGGGAGAAAAAGCAAAATGATGAAATGTGTAATGTGACCCCGGGATGCCCTTTCCGAGTAAAGAGTGTGTTCGTTCTTGCGGAATAAGTTTCTAGGGCACCCGATTCACACTTTCTTTGTTCTCTTCTCTTAATTTAATATTTATTCTGAAGGTGAGTTTGAACACAGAAATATGGCTATATTTTGCTTTGTTTGGGTTACTTTCGACAGCGTCATACCACCTTCCATCAGTCTTGTTTATATATTTTCACATTGTATTTTTATATTACACAACGTAACAGAAAGTTACGTTATTCTTGTGTCTTAAGATTTAATAGGAAATTATATTACTTAAAGGTACAAAAGATCTCTATTAATGGTAGTAATGACAATATCAAACTATAAAAAAAATATTAAAAGATTTATATCTCCTGTAAAACGAATTTTAACCCTAGCAAATAATATCCGTTTTATTGCATACATATTTTGATTTTTTATTTAGATTAAGCCTTTAATGACATATATGATTATATATCTTATTGATGACATAATATCGGCCGTAAGATGTCTTCTACGGGGAGGTCTTTCCATGAGATTTCAAATAGGATCAAATGTATGCATCACGCGGTTCAAGATGGATTCTTTGGTGATAAATATATTATTTTTAAATAATAACACTCTAGTTAATACGTAATACATTTTACGTTCAAACAAATAAACATGATAGCTCGCTTCGAAAAAGTGGCATAAGAGTATAACAAAGATACGTTGCTAATTTAGTTTTACTCCTTTTACTTGCTGCGGTACGTCGCAGGCGGTCGTCTAAACAAAGCACAGTTAAGTGCTTGTCATAGTGGTTTTACGAGGCTCGGGGCTCTCTGGACGAGAGCACTCCGCGCCCGTCTTCGGCTCCTAAAGCCTCACTTGTCATAACTTTCACAACACTTAAGTGTGAAACTTTTCAAGGCCCTATACTGGCGTGATGTGTCACGCTGGCTTGAATAAAAGGATACATTATTTGCACGTGCATTTGCATTCTCAGTAGAGGTGTCATATATCTTTGTAATTACCATGAAATTTTGTCCCGTAAAGTTTGTGTCTGGAAACTATGTCAGGTACAACATACTATATGAAACAAAGTCGCTTTTTGCTGTCTAGCTTAGATGTTTAAAACTGCGTAAAAGATTTTGAACGGTTTTTTGACGTGACAACGTCTTATAATTCGATGGAGTCGGCTGCACGCACGAAAAAACATGACTCATGCGGCGTTTCCTCGCTCTGAGGCGTTCCGTTTAAGGCTTGAAGTGCAAGCGAGAGCGCGGGACGAGCGACAAAGAAGCACAATCGGCCCCGCATTTGGCAGCGTTCGACATCTGTCTCTCTCGATGCGCCCGAGTGGACAGCGGCTATAAAATAATACATTTTCATAAATAAAATTAAAACGTTCTTTCGAAAAATGCAACAGTATTTTATAGTATTAATTTTTAATATTATATTATCAGTATTTTCTAATGGCGTTGTCACGTTCAACTATCGTCAGTAAACCGACTTTACAGACAACCCATTTTTTGATAGATAAAGTGATTTAAGAGGAAGGTTTATATGTATAATACATGAATAATAAAATAGAGAAACATTGTCGTAAAGATGTCGTAAATCAACACTTTTTATGCAAGTTACATTGCAAACTTTAAATTCAAGGTTATGTTATGAACTTTATTAAACAACGTTTTCATTTAAATAGTTTTCGTTAATAATATTAAACTACCAAAACCACAAACGGGTAAAAATATTTGAACCAACTGGTCGACTCAAAGCGAAATAAATGAAAAGTAAATCAACCCTTGCGCAAATACTGTCAAACAGTTTACATTGTTAATTAAAAATACATAATATGAATTTTTCTAGCTGAATCGAAATTAAATAACATCAACTTTATGAGCACAAAATCGTTGTGTTGCAAGCTTGTGTAAATGGTATGTTTTTTCGATAGCAGATGTTATAAAATGCTGAGCTTGTGTGAGCACTGTGTTACATTGATACAGTCTATCCCGCTGATTCTGAAGGCTTTATGCGGCATACGATCTCTGCGGATGTCTGTATCTGTTGCAATAACTTGACATTATTGGAAAGTGGGATTTGTATTCTTACAGTTGAAGATCTATCATTTTTATACATTGTCAGTCCACATTTATACCTACAGTTAAAGTATTGATGGGGCCTTTGGATGCTGAATACACTTGAGGAATTGACATATACAATAACATATGTTGTTATTTTCTTTGCCTGTTTTCACTCTTGTACGAGTTTATGTAGTCGTAGTCAAATATTATGTCCTTAGCACTTTTTCGTGTTTTTAAAAATCGCCTAAATTACGTCAATATTATTAGGTATAAGGTACAAAATAATAAAAGCAAAGAAATTGCGAAATAAAGATAACAACGCAGTATGAGCGCACAAAATAACGGAGCCAAGAATTGTCCTTGTGTTCAGGATATATCGTAATAAATCCTCGTGTGTCTCGTTTATCATCCGGTGACGGATTATTTGTCAGCTTCAAGACTAGGCTGAACCATAAAAATAGCCTTTGGAACGATCGGATTGCCTTATACTTGGCATCTCTTTCAGAAGGTCATTTTTGTTTCGTATAAACTTTATTCACAAAAGTTGTTTTTTATTTAGGATCGGCAACGCGTAAATTATACCTCGGCGTTGTAAACGTTCATAGGCTGCGGTAAACGTTTGTCGTCAAACTCCTTGCATGCTTATTTGCCACCTTTATATATAAATATATAAAAGATTATTTTTCAATTTTCTATAGCATGTATATATTTTGGAAAGAGAATTCATCCTCATTACGAGCTAAGAAATAGATCAATTTGGAGTTAGTCTGTACAATAAAAAAAAACAGCAAAGGAGATTTTGTACCATAGATTTGATTTTAAAATTTTTTGATACATTTTTAATAAAAAATAGGAACACTATACTTAATTACTTATTTAAAATGCAAGCCTATTTTTGAAGATAAAGTATAGAAATGTGCGGTCGTCAATTCTGCAAGAAAAATACATTTATCATCGCAGATTATGATATTTTTACATATTAAATCTTTTCACTCAAGTTCAATGCATCATGTAAGTTTTGATGATATTGATAGTATGTACACATTAATCATCGAATGAAAATTCCAATTCATGTTATACATAAAACCCCAATGTTTTTTCCAACTTAATCGTATAACCCTACCTAACCAGTAATAATTTAATTAGTTTCATATATCTATCACTAGCATCCTGCGGTTTTACCCGCGTGATTCCCAGCACCATTTTTGTTTAATTGCCTTGGCCGGGAATTGAACCTGGAATTCGTGATCTATGTGACCTTAGGTGAATATATTTTTTTTGTTATCATATATTATTATCCTAGAAGTTAAAAAACTACATAAGAACTCAACAATACAAACTTATCACTTGCGGCCCGGCATATTGCAAAAGTTTCAAAACGTCCGTTTCGTTTCAGCCAACTCCTAACTCAAATTGTGGTAGTTTCTCTAAGGGCGTATTTATTTATCAAGTTTTACAGTATATTGTTATCCCTACTAATATTATAAATGTGAAAGTAACTCTGTCTGTCTGTCTGTCTGATACGCTTTCCCGCTTAAACCTCTAAACCGATTTGATGAAATTTAGCACAGACAATCTTTAGACCCTGAAAAGGACAGAGGCTATTTTTCAATTCAAAAAAAGGGTTGTGAGGGGTCGAAAGAGGGAATAAAATGTTGCATGGAAGTATCGCTATTTTTGGAGCTAGAAACTTGAAACTTATTTTTCAAGCCATTGATTCGATATAAATAAACATGACATTCAAAGTTTATATAAGTTAAAGTAAAGAGGTATGGTACCCAAAAAAAAACTGTTCCACGCGGACAAAGTCGCGGGCACAGCTAGTTCTTTTTAACCTTGAAATTATGGCACTTTTGGCTACCTTCACTTTTTGTTGGGTAAATAAAATGTCACGTAAATATTTCGATCATATTATTTTTAAATTAAACCAGAGCTTACCAATTTCCTTTTATGTGGCAAATATAAATACAAACGAACGTTATCCGAAATTATCATGACGTGATATAATTATATATTGTGTGTTATTGTAAGTTTCAGGATGGAAGATGGATCAATATGAAATCTTCGTGTGATTTTTCTTGACATTCTTTTATGATTATGTGGACACGAAAGTAAAGAAAAGCACGGCTGTATGAAATTATGTCATGTTCCTAGTAATTTCACTGGCTTTTGAAACCGGAACACATCAAGGCAAACACTGCGGTACTGCACTTTGGCGGTAGTAATAGGTGAGAGTGAGGTACAATCAGACGACCTTTATCTCATACCAACCTACCATGATATTACGATAGCACTGCGATAGTTATATCGAGGTAAATATCTCACTACAACAGGGCGAAGTATAAAAGAGCGGTTGGTATGATTGTAAAGTCAGCAAAGGACTAAGGCTGATCAAACTAAAAACGTAAAAATATTTCTGTTCATAACTAGAGCTTACGTAGAAAAAGAACGTCGAAAGAAAAAAAAGGAAGGAAGCATGTCATGAAAACAGATATCAATAAATCTTAAGCCCCAGTAAAAAAAGTTTTGAATGTCATCTAGCTGTAATCTGTAACGTATCCTTTTTCTTATAGTTATTCCAAGTTACATCCAGTTTCATGACTGGCTAAAACTAGGATATTTTCTTTTTTAATATTTATTCGCCTCTAATTAATACATTGTGTCTAATTAGTATTGTTGTCTAATAAGTACATTAATACATTGTACAATAAAAAATAAGCAAAATGATAATGGTTACTTATTATTGCATTTGTCTGTTCGTTTTGTGTTTTATATGAGTTTATTCTAAAGATGTTTACGCGTTATCAATAGCTAAAGTGCAGGTCGCTTTACGATCTTTCAATAGAAAAGCGTCCTTTGGACTAATACCATATAGTCCTTCTTACGGAGCGAAAATCTTACCTTGCGGGAGGTAAAAATTTATTTTCCTGTATACCTCTAACTACGTTTTAATTTTGTATTGTTATAGTGTACAAAATTCTAATATTAAGATGTTTAGTCCGATTTAATTTAAAACTCTATTTGGTTATTCAATGAAGTTAATTGAAAACAGTTAAGTAACGAAAAAGTTTTATTTTCATATTTAGATAAATCATAAACATTTCGACGCATATATCGTTAAATTTTATATATGTGAATCATTATGGCAGTTAATATTAATATAATGTTGTTACGTTTGCCTAAACGTTGGTTAGAGATAAGGGGTTACATCGAGTGTAAATTAAGGGACTAAATTGGGCACGGATGGGGGCTCCAATTTATAGCAAATGCTGCTATTACTATGAATATGTAAAGAACCAACGTACCAGACCTGAACGAGGCCGTTATCTAAATGTTGATAGAGTCAAACGCACCTTATGATATGGGAGGGAGCGATTATATAAATACCTACAACGATTAAAATGTTAAAAAGATTTTATAAACAGTATAGGAAACTAATATTTTAGGAATTGTAGAAAATGATTTGTTTCTGTCATTTAAGTATTAGTGATTTTCTCACGAGTCTTTGTAAACATTTCATTCATATCTTAGATAATGCACAAATAGTTTGAGCACATAACTATTACAATTAAAAAGATTTCTGTTCAGAATTATTTAGATATTATTTTCTAAAGGATTTATACAAAAATAACATCGTTTATAAATAACTTATCAAACAGTGGGCTAATAGGTAAGGTAATATTCTTTTAAATCCACGTAAGTACCTAGTTTCAATTTCGTAGAGGAATTTTGTTTTGTTTGTAGTCAATTACTTTAATTTATGTTAGAGTAATTGTTTGACTGTAGTTTGATATATTCACTTCGATCGCTTCTTATACAGGGCACCTGCCTTTTATCGCTGTATGCTCGTAAACCTCCTCGCCTTCTCTTGAATAATAAAACGTTTTAACAAACTGTATCATTGAGAAACTTTAGCTACTTTGGCCTATGTCAATTTCGCTATATTTACATGGATTAAAAGCAAGACGGTCTCAGTGGATGAAATCTAATTAGAAAAAGATCTTTGGATTCAGTCATGCTCATTTTAGAGATAAATATTAGTTTTAGTCTGACCCCATCTTACAATATGTGTATGTACAGATATTATAGTCGCTTTTTTTCCAAGAATATTGTCCTAGCACTGAGCAGATTACATTACTGTAATGACATTGACCTCCAATTTTCTCTAAAAAGGTTAAGGTTAATAATTACGTTAGAAAACAAGTCTTTTAAAGTGGACTTTTCCTTAAAAGGGCCCGAAGTGGGGCGACGGTGATAGCATAATGTGATTAGGGTGGAGCCGATGACATTTCCGCGGCTTAACACTGGAGCCTTTTTGAGTCGTGTTTTTGGTAACAATAGATCACTTAGTAAACATGGCGATTTGCTCTTTATGGTATATCGTTTGTTGAGATAATGGTTGTTTTAACGGTAACAGTCACATCATTATGTCAGCTATACTGTGTAAAATGTTGATTTAGTGCTTTATTCTTGTGTAATATATTTTAATAATTTTTGACAGATTTCAGTAGACGAGTGTTCGCATCTTTTTCCTCATTCAGAGTTAACATTTTCCTAATTAAGCTACCGGGACCTTAATGTGAACCTTAATGGATTGGATCAAAACAGTATTGACTTTTTTAATGAACAAACAGTACTTCTCATGTAATCAAATCGCTTTGTCTGTTTCTAAACTACACATACTATCAATGTGATATAGGTAGATTTTTAGGTAAAATACTGTGTGATATTTAAGAAATTCCCATTTGAACAAAAACTCGTATGTCAGCACATATTTTATTACGCAGTGAAGCAGTTTCCTATAGTAAAAGGCACTAAAACATGTCAAACGTTTCGGAACCGAGGGACGCGCCTAATGTGGTCGGGGAAACTGTTTAATGGATCTTCCACAGGGAACATGATCGGCACTTTCGGGACCTCTACTTTTATTAAAAGTGTGCTATATCAAAGTGTTCATTATGCAAATGGTGATGACGTGAAAGCTCTTAGTGTTCTTTATGTTTTTACGCAATTAGTCAGTTGAGCATTGCATTTCGTTGAATATTTGATTATTTTTCATACAAAATGTAAGACATAGTCATGGGCTACCGGCGGAGTAGAATAGCGACAGTGCAGATCCATCCAGTTGCGCCCCACTACAGTTGACTGATGGTCGAAATTTGGCTCTAATTCATTAAGCATAGCCAATTATGTTTATAGTGTGTGTAATGATTCTTTATTGTATATATAGTGAATTTTTGAATAAAAATTAAAATTTACTGCACTCAATCACATTGACTTTAATAACAAATTACGTCCGTCCGCGCAAGTCCCTTAAAAAGTGGTACAAATAGTTCGCTTCACATTTTAAATAGATCTACTTGCCAGTCTTTCATGATTTTCGTGTCTCTTCTACCACTATATCGGATTTAAGCATAGTTTCCACAATCATTCCATCTATTTATATCCATTGATCTATTCTCAAATATCTATTTCTGTATAACCTTATCCAATGACAAATATATTCTTATATATATATAATTCTGTATAACCTTATCCAAAGGTACATTTGGGGTAGTAGAAGGACCTCATTTATCACTTATACTCGAATGTTAACCATTACAAACCATTAATGTGTTTGTTGTGTTTTTTACAGTCACTATATAAATGGCTTGTACGAATAACTGACTATGGAGCAGATTTCTAAATAAATGTATTTATAAGACAATGTCTTAAAATATATAAACTAAGCAATCCAATTAGCTAAAAATGGTATAATACGACTTACTGGCAACTATAACGTTTTGGCACTGCGCCTATTGAATATTGCGACATTCTATAAGGATGTACTCAGTATAATCCCAGAGTCTATTTTCGATTACAAATACAAGATTTCTTCCCGATTACAAATCGCCGTATTAAAGAGGTCACACTAATGATGGTACTTCAAAACGTTAGGAGCTTATCGTCTAACATTATTTGTGTATAACTAGCAACTATTTTGTATGAGAATAATGTATCTTTTGTAACTATTTTAGCGATCTTCAATTCAAAAGTCTTTAATAAAGTCGTAATCGAAATCGTATGAAAGAAAACAGTAAACTGGAATTAGGACTTCGAACTATTAGAAGGCGCCACAAAAATTGATAAGTCAACTCATATCAACCGTTGGACTTCCGCTGTTGGACATAGGCTTTCCTAAGGAAGTCCTCTTCCTAATTTAGTCCATAATTGGGAAAGCGTTGTGGTAATCGCAGAGCTTAGCTGCGCGTCGCTAACGCTGCTGCACATCTCCACTATGTATAGCATCTGTACTGTTTGGAATATACCGCCATCTGTCGGTTCCGATACCTTGATCGCCTCTTATAAAGTCTGGTTCTAAGAAAGGTACTATAGGTACTATATGTTCTAAGAAAGGTACTATTTTTATCGAAACCTAAAGCAAATTATAATTTATATTTTAAATTTAGATAATAATTAAAATTGTGTGTTGTGTACATTAACTCATTTCTGTTTACCGCCGTCGTTAGTAGGTACAATAGAATTTCATTTATTTCGATTTTCTTCTCTGGCAAGAGGTTTTTTTTAAGAAAGTCTTCAATTTGGTCATCAAATGGTTTTCTAATTCTATCCACTCTATATTAATATCCTCACACTCGTCGTCGAATTAACATCATATGTATTTCATAATTTCGGGCAGTAAGAGAAAGATGAGATGATCGATGACTAAGTCAAGGAAGTAAAATTTTATTGTGTATAGCAAAAGCATGCTATGCATGCTATAACTTAGCCGCACTTAGCACTTGCCATCCCTAGTAAACCTGCGATATATAATTGTTATCTTGCTATAACCATTCACCACCCATAAAAAATTCTCTGAAATACATTTAAATTCCTTTCATTAATATAATTGTTGTTTTGTTTGTAGTAACTTGATAACCCTAAAGAATAGACTGTTTATCATCATACCTGTTTTATGTATACGCACATTTTATTACTTTTATTAATAAGTCCGTCAAACAATCGAGTTCCAATGCTCTAAAGATTTTCGGTAAATAGTACAATTAGAAAAACTATAGCAGCACACCACCAATAATTACGCCATATCTAGATTTACTTAGTTTAACAGTCATTGTATTGTCCTGCTTGTATCATTTCAGTATAGGCACCATTGATATTGACGCGATATAAAACCATCACGCAGTCCTTCCGGTACCCCAAACAGTTTACTATCCAAACCTAAACTGTATAACAATATTCCATTGTGTCTATTATACATTAGATATATTAAAACTTTGTCTAGTTAATAGAAATAGAACAAATAAATAATTTAAATGGAATGTAAGGCCAGCTACCAAGTTTTTAAATATTCTGAGATTCTGTAGCTTACTTCTGTACTTTAATTAAGGTTAATGTAGTTTTTACTGAATGTAATTTTTTGAGTTTATTTGTTACATACATACATACAAATAAATCTTTCCTCTTTATAATAATAGAGTAAGAGAAGTAATCTATATCTGAGTAGATATAGATTACTTCTATTACTTTCGGATATATTATCGTGAATTTAAATCGGATGACAGTGAATCATTCTAGTGAAAGATGACGCGGGCACTGCTTGTAGATAACAAGAATAATACATATAATCGTCTGACCAGCAAATCGAAACATTGAAGGGATAACTGCATCTAAGGCCTTATATTCCTAGTCTCACCCGTTCCTACATGTAGTAAAGCGTGATGTAAATTTATATATTATTTACTCATACGGTAACGCGAAAATATGTTTTTTTTTATATAGTTTCCTATAATCCGTAAAGCGCAACCTGTGTAAAATCTGTGCCAAGGGCGCGGCGACGTCGTACAAGTGGTTGAGGGGAAGCTCGTACGCGTTCATTGGAATTCACAGGAGTACGCGGTGTGGCAGTAATAACACGATATTATCGTTACTATTCATACAATTATGCCAAATTTTCACCCATTAAATAGCCTAAATACTTTATTTGGAAAGTTTTTTGGTGTGCTTGATAATTCTGTACAGGTTTTGTCAGATATTTCTGACCCTATAGCGTGTTATATTTTCTCTTCTGATAGAAGATTAGTATATTTTATAGCCATTTTATGCAAATCATATACCTGTTTTGATGGTTTATCTGCGACTATAACAAAAACTATGAAGGACTGCTAGACAAGTCTTTTATTATAGCGATAACAAAAATATAAAAATGAAAATACACCGGCTGTGAATATTTAAATAAAGAAAAATATTTCGTCCATTCAATTTCACTTGAAAGCGAACCCGTAAGTATATAACTCATTTGTATTCGCCTTGTTACCGCAGTATCGCATTCATGACGCGAGTAGCTTTAGCATAATGCGCTAATTTATAAAGAAAATTAAAAAGGTCAGTCTTTGTCATGGCCGAATCGTATGACTCTAATGAAACATTTTTTATGTTCATAATCATATTTTATGTTTACTTTTGTTTGGTGTGGATCTTTCTATTCTTGCAATATTTAAGAAAGTATAGCATGAAAATTTTTCGACGAAACACACTGTTTGGAATCTCATACGGCGCGCCCCTTTATTTAATAGTCACTATGAATTTTGTATGTTTTGCAAAGGCTATATATAGCAGCTATGTTATGTACGCCAATTTAAAAAAAAGATGGCACACACTGAATGCTATATGTAATTGTATGTTTCAACTTTCAAAGATTACAAAATGTCAATATATGAAAGATAAACATATATAGAGAAACTTTAGAAATATTAATATCTCCTAATATGTTACATAATTTAATTAACATTATTTTTCATTACTTTCTTCGTTGATTTCTTGGTATAAATGAATAAATATATTTTCGAGTTATAGAAGATGATTAATCTGCCTGTTGCAACACTTTTTAATACATGTTTAATACAAGTTCGTCATATTAAAAAGCCGTATAAAAATTGTTTTAATTTGAAGTGTGTAACATTGTGTTTTAATGCTGAATCCTCATATTGTATTATTTACGAGTATATTTCCCTAGCTTGTTATTGAATCCCTTAGTTTACATATCACGAAAAGTCCGTTGTATATTTAAGCGGTGTTATTCTTAATATGACAATGTTGACGCGACTGACAATCTTGGTTTGTCTTTGAAATCATGTCATTTCATCTTTATTCTGTATTTGTAATGGACGTTCTTAATGTAATTAAAACGAGGAATATTTTTCATAGCGCCCAGAATTATGATTTACTAAAACCATGGTTTCTTTCACCCCAACCCTGTGCCTTAAGTTTCCTATGATCCAAGAAGTTCTGGTAACCAGATTAGTCATTTAGTTCTCATGAAATTACAGCTCTGTAGATAGTGCGGTTTTCAAATAATGAAGGATTTGTTTTAAATGAGATCGGTGATTGCGAAGAAATTCTGATTTCCTGTAAGATATTTCAAGTTAGTCTCGTGAGAATTTGTAAACTACTCTACTACTCCTTTAGTTAGATGTGTATTAATGAAAGAATGTGAAAGATGGTACAGTATTAATAACAAAAATGTCTTCTAAAAATAGGTTCGACTAAAAATTCGGTTTCGTCTAAGCCTAGATATCGTATGTCATGTATGTCATATACTACTGGTAGTTAATTGTTATAAAACTCTAAAATAAAAGGCAGGGTGTCATACCACCATATGGAACATATATAGCACGATCGGGTGAAGCATGACCTCACCCACTTGCCCACCCGTACTACTACAAACAAAGTAATCGATTTACATGCCATTTAACTTTTCATAGTGTAATAATGCCCAGCTACCATTGTACGTTAAAAATGTACATAGAAAATGTACAATTTGCTAATAAACCGCATTATAATGCAGTATTGATTACACGAGCGGACGGGTGCGCTCTCATTAACAATTCAACAATGCAATAAGGATAAAGACGACTTTAATACGAACATTTACGCATAAGGCCTTACGAGAGGAGAAAAAATAAAGATGTTTTAGGCATTAAGAGATCTACCGATTGTATTGCTTTAATTGTTACATATATATGTTTACAACAAAAAATATGGCTGTTGTAGGAAATAAACTTAGCGGGCCTTTATTGGTTATTTTACTATTATTTAATATTACCAGCAGTGGCTGCGTGTTCGTCTGTGTAAAATAGAGACTTTGGGGTTACCCCAAGGTCCAAGTACATTTATATAAAAAAGTTATTATAACCAATAACCTTTTTCTATAAATGGACTATTCAGCACTGAAATAATTTTTCAAATCAGACCAGCGGTTTCTGAGATACTGAACAAATAAACTCTTCGGCATTATAATATTAAGTATAGGTATCTTTAATAACTAACGAAAAACGCTAATGATGAAGTCTATGTCTGTTTGTTGCACTTTTACTAATTAAACGGCGAGCAGTTTCAATGAAATCTGATGTGTACAGCTTAAAACCTAAGGTACTTAGGTAGTATTATATACTACCTTAGATTTTGGCATTAGGGTTTTTATCCTGGAAATGTTCCCGTAGGATGTGATTTAAAGTGAAGGTCATGCGGACAGTCTCACGACTCAGAGATTCTATAATATATGTGAATCAATAATAACTTACAACGTATTTAACATATATTTCACCTAAAGCATGAATTCAGTTAGCGATCATGCAAATGTGTAATTTCAAGCATTAGATATCATTATAATAAAAAAATAAATTCCACGTCTCGACCCCGCAAGTACATACCATTTATATTTTCCTTATGATGCCGAAATCTTATGGAATAACTCGTCGAGATATCTTTGCGGTCACGTACTCTTGATATGGGTCGACGCAAATCTTTGGCAATACTAAGAGAAAACTGTTAGTTTTCCCAAGTGGCTATTTATACTTTGGATAATAACAGAACAGAGACGAATGTATCGATTAAACGCGTCATAACTTATTTTATGTATTATGGCAACACTTGGATAAAAAATAAGATAGGGGTAACTCTATTAGAGATACTAGCTTTACGCCCGTGACTTCGCCTCTTTTTATTTCCCTGGCTAGAAAAAGCTCAAGCTGTTCACATACCAAATTTTAATGAAATATCCGTTTAATCGTGAAATGGTACAAATACACAGACATACATATAGAGACGTGGTATTTTATACCACGTCTCTATACCCTTTAGGTTATTGCAGTATTAGATTGCCATAGAGTTAGGTTTTAAGCCTGTAATAACTTTTTAAATCGAACAAGCAGTTCCTGAAATAATAACCTTAAAAAAAGAAACAAATCCTTCCCATTAATTATATTAGAAAATGAGTCTACATATACCATCACTATCATGCGTAAGAAGTCCTCTTTTGTATATAGGCCTTCCTAAGAAAGGAGAATTTTTGACCATAAGGATGACAGCCAATGGCAGAGCGTAGCTTCGCGGACGGGATGATGCAACTCATCCTCATTTTTCACATCTAAGCTGTGTGTTTTGGCTAATAAGACCCTCAGTGTATAAACTACTCTTTGTTCTAATATAACAATACCTTTCGTGTATATCATAATATACATAAATGCAGCAATTAATAAATTCAATCGTTGTAAAAGAACATCAAATCTGAAAAATACTTTGTACTGGCAAATCTGGCAACTAACATAGAGTTTGCATTTTAAGAACGTAAAAAAATGAATTCTGGGCTGTACCCAAAGAAAATAGTTCAGGGTTGTCTGTATACCTGGTCTTAATAGATTGCAGGCGTGTTTTACCGCGGTGTATGTGAACAGGTGCACTGAATAATTTACCGGGGCCTTTGAGTGCTCCTCGCACTAACAGCCTGTCGGTCGACCGACGTTTTGGTGTGGGTCTTTGGATGGTAATTCAGCCTTTGTACCACAGTTCTATACCTGCTTTTTAAGATTTTTCAAAGTAACAAGAATCTAGGATATTCTTCACTGGAACGCAATCGTTTTCAATATGTCTAATCCATAAACGGGTTCTTCTACTTTTCTTCTAATTCTATTAAAACAGTAGAGCGTCAGTTGAACAAGTGAACTTTATTTCATAGACAAAAAAAATGTTTACAAGCACAGATTACATATTCATATATTTATGGTTACATCATATGACACCAGAGGGCGCTAAGTGCATCATATCTTTTTATTTTTATATTAATACCTAACAAAACCAATGTACAGATCAGCCTATACAAAAATAACAATCCAATTTTAAATCCAATGACTCTTACGTCACATTTGTACAGATTTATTTGTCGCCTTGTATCATATTTAAAGCTTAGTTTAGTTTAGTTTTCCAGTTAGTTTTACAAATAGTAATCTTATTGTCTTTTCGTCTGCATATATTGCATACTACTATTGATAGAGAACAGTCTAATTTAAGTACTATTCAATGGATGGATCGAAAATATATTATTAACCTCAAATATTAAAAGTGTATTAATTATCATTCAGATTTATCTTAACCATTTGAATGTGATCTACATTTTAGTAGCACGATTAATAGTGTTGTCAGCATTTTTAATGGCCTTTCCATTTTAGCTCAAGGTCGAAAAAAACTCCTTGAAAAAATGCGGCAGCGGAGGTAATTTAAATAGCGGCAGCTGTCAAGGAACGCAGTCCCAGGGCGCTAGTAGGTATGTGAAAAGGCGCGTTGAATTATTGAGTACGCCTTTATTTAGTTTGAACGCGTTTCTACAAAACATTAATTACTTGTTGTTCAACAATGTAACAACCTGTTGTTCAACTAAAATTCAATCGATTAAATTTTCTTTGATGTTTACATAAACATATTTAAAAATTCCACGCAAAAATGCGACAGCGTAATTTAAATAGTGCTAAAGCCGTGAAGGAACGCATTCCCAGGCGGCGGTATGTGAAAGGGTGCGCTGAATAATTGAAAGCGTCTATAGGAAGCTGACCTCACGGTAACCCACACCTGGCACTATTGTTTCCTTCTAATCTGTTCACATTAACTAAGATTTTAATCCGATTACGCAGTCTGGTTATACATACCTATTTTAAGTATGTTATGGGTAGCCAGAGTTTGTACGCAAATAACGCTAAATACTTCAAAACATTTTGGAAGAAAAAGTGTTTACAAACAGACTTCATAATAAATGGGGCATGTAAATATCTACTAATGCACTGTAAAAAAAAATAATATTAGACCCATGAAAGAAAAGCCCATATTCTCCTTATTACTTGTGTGCATTGCGACTACGTATACGGAAATATAGAGCAACAACATTAGGCGTAAAGTTTAGTATAACAGTGTCAAAAACAAATAAATATTAAGGTAGATAAGGAATAAAAAAAAGTAAACGTGTGCCTATCCTATAAATATAACCTATGAATTTTGCTACGATTTCTTGAACTTAAAGAGCTCGCTACGCCGTATTATACGCCGACAAAGGTTGCCAACGCAGCATTCCTTAGGGAACACAGGGACCAGGTGTGCTGAATAAGTTACACCGCTCTTTGAGGCGCCCCACGTACCATAGGCTGCCTTAAGTTTCATGCTACTTATCAAAGTCTTAGAGCTTAACCATTCAAGATATGGCCTTACATTTATTAATACGTTAAAATATACTTTTCGTAAAATATTTTATTCCATCATATAGGTATATAGCCAGCTTAAGGGAATGGGCGAAACCTCTCATGAAAATAAAATTAGAATGAAATATGAAATTGATCTTGCCTTACCCCACTTTCATTTAACGCTAGTGCCAGACATTGTCTATGGCGCAAACCGACTGGCAGCCTTTGCGATTTGCAAAATGAAATAAAAAGAGTTAAAGATTCGAAGATCGCTTAATTTAAGAATAAAGTATGCGACTTTGTCTTAATAATAAATTTTATGTTCAATTGTAAATAGATTTTTTATTTTTACTTATTTTTGTATAACTTTTCACACGATTAATATGTATCTCTGTTTGTTATTATTATCTTTATCTCTTTTTACTAATATAAAAAAATACGTAAAAGACTAACGTGACGCGGTTGAACCTCAACTTCGTTCATGCATTTTGCAAATATCAATATGCTTTTGATGTCCACAGCCGACTCTCCTATGATAGACAAGCGCTGAAATATTAAACAATGTGATTTCTCTATCGGTAAAAGTCCTGTGGTTGGCGGAGGTCGTAGCAATACGTTTACCCGCGATAAAACAATAATAATAGAACCTTTGTGTTGCTTTGCAGTTGAGCGCACTCGACCGTTTCACATTAGACAGAGTGCTGTAGTCTATGACGTCATAACTCACGAGTTCCATGACATTAGTCAAGTTCTTTTGTAGCTAAAGCAAACATTATGAAACAGAACCAATGTAAATCTTTATTTCTATACTATTATTGATGTTTAAAGTATTTTTTGCTACTATAAAATACTGAGCATAGGTCTTGCTACTAGGAAGTAGAAAATTGAGTTTTTAAAAAAGAAGAAGTTTTGTAGATTTGTACTTTATTGCAATTGATTGGATTATTCTTTTGCGAAACTTAACTTGAAATACAGGGCGTCAATTATTCATCCTATACTAAATAAACCGAGGCAAACAATTGCGAGTGTTCTTAACCATCTTAATATAAAGGTTTGGATAGAAAGCAGAGGTTTATCAGGATTAACTGAGAAAACATTAACAAAATACCTTATCATAGGAGTACATAATAATGAATCACCATGTTAGAGTACATGAGATTGTTGAAGTGTATTCATAAAAGGAATTCACATGACACTCTAGCTGCTCCTAACGCTTCGTGGAAATTCGAGCACCTGGCATCATTTGTTACACGCGGAATCGTGATATTGTGTCGTGCGGGAAATGATAAAGAGCGTCGTAGTGACTTTGTTCAAATTATTTTGATAGCTGTGTCTTCGTAAGTGAATTAAAAGATATTAAGTTAAACAATTTCAATATTTTTTTTATGGATAAACTATTATTTCTTCAGGCTTTTCAAATAGGGCATATGGTGTTCAAATAACTTTATTATTCTTAAATACACCCTATTTGAAGTAAATACATTGCCTTCTAAGTATATATATACATTACAGATGGGAAAGTATAATATTACAAATTCATATGCATAGATATATACAGCGCAGGAACATATACACAAGTTATCTGACCTGTTAAATTATGAAATTTTCGTGTAATTAAGTGAGAAACGCAACCAAAGTTGTAGTAAATATTTTAATTACTTTAACACTGAATTGAGGTCGACAAAAGTCCCGCAAAGCTGATGCACAATGGAAAAGCCAATGAGTGTTACGTACCTCAAGGGTATATGCCGCCTTTTCTAGCTAGATACACTTTATAGTATATACAAGAGATTTTTAATATACCATAATATACAATACCAGGTAATGATAACGATGATGCGATTTATTTGTGTGTGACGACGAATGAGTTACTATTGAATAATAATTTTCACTCTCGTAGTAATTTCCTAAGTTATTCGGGTCAAATTTTTATTGGAACCGGGTTTTCAAAAAATATTTTTCGAAATAAAGTTTGTAGATACAGCCATAACAGTTTGAAGTAGGCAACTAATTTTTTTGTAATTTTTATTGATACGCATCCCCATTTATCGAAATCACGCATATATATAAATCACAGTCACAATATATATTATTGATTCGTGCTCACTTACTTTTATCAGATCGAAGTGGGACAAACTGGACGAGAAAGGTGCCTTCTGCTAGTTATAGGATATATTTGCATATAATTTCAAATCATAATACCTGAAACAAAAAGCATAACAATTCATTGTAACAACATTGTAATTGTACAACGGAAACCTTAAAAGTTTTTATAAATTGCATTTTTAATTCTACATTACCAATATAGGAAACGTTGATGAACACACTCGAGTATTAAGCAAGCAAGTAAATTGAATTGAATTTTTCTCTTTTTCAAAGTACATAATATCCTAACATTATTGTATGTAACTAACTCATTGTAAGAGAACTGTAAGTTTGTATGTAAGATAAGTTGATAAGGATACTTGTTTGATGATCTATTAGTTAGAAATACTATCAATACGTTCAAATTACCCGTACCTTTGCTTATTTATGCACGAATACAGGTAAACACCTTCAAACGATATCCTTTTTTCAGTATAATTAATGCGTGCTGTAGTCATTGTATTTATATACATGTATATCTAAAGGATATTCCGTTTCAAAGATGTGATTTCTTTATTAACTACAATTCAGGAACATTAAGCGAATGAATAAACTGGAAACAAAGTCTGCTTATTTACATAAAAGGGGAAGAAACCCACTTTTTAATTAAACATTTCCTTTTGTTACGTCTAACGTAATTCGCACTCTTTTTTACATTATGTTTTCAGTGTGTGTATTCAAGTTTTTAGGGAAATTTTGTTTCTTACAAATGTAAAAATGCCGTTTGTAGGACGATTTTGTAATAGCCTAAAGTCGCGCGAGGTCCATTTCTATTGGTATGCATTGGGTGTGGCTATCCTAGATCCTAGATAAATACGCCACAACGTCTAGTTAAAGTTTTATTATATTTGACCTTATACTTATAAATCTATTGAGCAAGTGCATATTGCATAATAGAAACTTAAACAAATTATTCTTTCTCAATAATGAAATATTATATGCGCCATATATTATTATATGCGGAAATAAATAAGCAAGGTTTTTCTGTAACAAGACTGCTCTAGGCAAAATTTCTAATGTGAAGTTTTACGAAATTTTTAGAGCATCTTTAGAAAGCCAGTGGATTTGGGTGAATGTATCAAAAATATAGGAAATTCCTATACCAACCTTTTAACCACTTTATAACCAAAGATCTTTCATATTCATAAAAACAGGGAATTTATTCAGTGACATGTATCGCTTGGAAATAGGTAGATATCGCATAGAAATTTAGATTCAAAGCAGCACGTCGTGCCCTCGTCAAGTCCTGACCACTATGTCCAGAAGTTGGAATATCTCTTTCAATTTATCATTCCGATCCAAATTACTTGGTACGTGATTTAACGATGATTAATATCGTGACTTACACCATAGTTACACCATTGTTATAGTGTATTCAGTTATAGTGAATTCCATATATACCTAATAACTATATCTATAATAAAGTATATACATACTTAATATCAAAGTTGTTTTTCCTTTTCAATTACTTTATTTGCACTTATTTCACTATCACTGACGCTGCCATCATGCATTTTTCACTTTAAAACCGCGATGATTTCAAAATCATTTCTGTCATCATAATGATAGATTTTACAGATAGAATACAACAAACAAAGGACTAATGATTAAGAAGGCAATGTTACTTCATCGATATTCCTTCAGATCTGACATATTTACAATTCATCACAGTGAATCACAATACTCGTATACTGAATTTGTTCGTCTAACAATTGGACGATTAAGTATGGATGTGGATCAGTTGGTCACGAGCCTGGTGGCCAACTTGGCAAGCGTCTTGTTTGTTAATTATATCGATCTATCCCATCCAATCGCGTGTTGTAACTGCGTCTGGCAATATTTACTCTTCCTCACTCCGTCATTTGTCCCTCCGCAAGGCTATGACTTCGGCGTGTATCATGGCCAGCTACTATCATACTTGAAAATCATCTAGTTTTATCTGTAGATCTTTATTTGGAACAATACATGTATCTGTATGTATGTCTAAACGGAAGAGCCGAATACATTTCAATTTGATTGACTAAAATTGTCTTCCCTTGCATCTAAAATTAGTGAATTTATTATAATATAAAGAAAGAAAATAAGTTTTGAGATTGAATTTTTCTGAAATTAGATTTTCAGTTTTACACTTGTTAAAAGAATTTAAGAAAAGGCAATTTTAAAACTACTTAAGTCGACGACAACAATTGGATAAGCTGCAGCACTAAATATTTGCCGAATTAAAACATTCTTTGATCAAACCGAATAAGAACTAAAAGTGGAAATGTTATATATACCATTTTACGCTTCAAATTTTCCCATTTTGTGTTACACACGGCGATGTTGTAGATGAAATATTAGAAACATTCCATTGTAAAATTGAACAAAAAGCCAATACCACACCACCGTAATATATTTGGGCAGTCGTTGGTTTGGTTTTGAAAAGGGGAAAGTCATGTCGTTTTTTAAATATAAACCCGCATGTTTGACATTATGGGATATTTTTTTACCTTGATTGTTTGGAATATATAATGACTTGTATTTTTTTAAGTAGCGAACATGATGAAATAATGCATACAATTTTTCTGCCGGCGTATATAAGTACCTTAGTTTATGTAACTGCATGTGTCAATCTTTTGTATCATCTCTTAAATTAATTTTATTATTTATGTCCCAAAAAATGCCTCAATTTTCTTGATTAAAAATTAACTTTTAAAACAGTACTAACCGTAAAATGCACAAATGAAGTAGGTTTTTCCATTTACAAGGGAAATGCCAAGGAGGCACTCAGTGATCCGCCCGCGAGCAAAGAAAACAGCCGTTCGAGGGTCATTCAGCGACGGGGGCGGCGTCTTCGGTCTTTGTTGCACTTTCCAGGCCGCTATTACACTCACTTTCTACTTACCTTTAAATTTAAATGCACGACAGCTTTTTATTATGTCCATCTTTTTGTCCTTTTATAATACGAATCTCTGCAGTTTGCATTAACAGTCCCTTTGCTATAAATCGGTCATTATTAGTTTAAAATGCTGATACTATATATGTATTTGAAAAATATACCAATCGATATGGTTGCCACCAGGCCTGCCCCACGCAGTAATTATGGGCAAAGTCTCCAAGAAAGAGAGACCTTTCTTGGGGAGGCCGGTAGCCGAATAATAAAATAATGAAGAAATAAAGCACTGGGTATAAAAATAATATGACATTCTATGGAATAAGTTGGTGAACCTAAAGGCACCGTATAGTTAGAGCACGTTTCTGTACAAAGTTTGCAGAGAAAATGCTTTAAATAGGTACAGATATGACTTAATCCTGGATAGACTCGGAGGTTAGAATGGTATGCCAGTTCGCTAGCATATAAATTGCATTGCAACTTCATATCGGTGCGCTACTTTCGCAGCAAAATTTATTTTCTACTAGCTTTTACCCTAGAGATGCATTAGCGAGGTATATATGTTATTTTAAATATGTATATAGTAATGCTTCTCAGTTAGACGTTGTTCTTCGTACCTCAGTTAACGTCTACCCTCCACATATTTACTACCTTTGAAGTGCATACTGTATGTAATTAATGTTCCTGTTATATTTGTTGATTCTCAAATAAAAATATGTTTTTATCACACTTCGCCGTTACTGAAACTATCCGAACTCTTCCAATTAGATAGCATTGATATATCGATAATACATAAAATTTGAGAAACTCTCGGTAAACGGGGGTTGTTGCGGTTGGGGTGCTAGTATGTGAGTATGATAGTATTATATTGATTAGGGCACCTAAGACTGGGCCAGTGATCATTGGTTACATTGTGCTAGAAAGAAGAGAAAGGAGAAATGAACTAACTCAACCAGTAGAGTTATAAATACATATTATTTAAAAACGATTTCCTATTTTCTTTGGTCACGCGTGAACGGCTGGACCGTATAATTTTTTTTGTGTTTATGTATAAAGTTTTTATAAAAAAATAAGGCAGTGGTAATTAATAAAATGGTACCGGCAGAGTAGAATAGTACCTCTCCCTGTACTGTACTGTCATTACCAACACGCTTACCCAGAGCGACAATTATGGATCACATCTTTTCTTGAATTTTGATTTTTCATCATATCAGTCATTGGAAGTCCACTGCTGAACATAGGTCTTCTAAGAAATGGTGAATTATATCTATAATTCTTGCGCTGGGCAGAAGTGACAGTAATCAGGTGGTAGCGCGTAGCTTCACAAACGGAAATACTGCAGCTAACCCTCGCTTTGTTGCTTTTAAACTACGCTGTTTCGGGAAGATATATCGCAATCTGTCTGTTCCAGTACTCGCCTCTTACAACTTTTAGTAGTTTTCTACTCTATCGGTACTCCACGGCAACAGAACGACGTAAAAGTGGCAAATAGTTTGTAAGACGGCAAGGGCGGTTTACGAACGTATTTTTGCTACAAATCCGTTACTAAATAAGTCGGCAAACCAAACGCCACCAACTGCGTACACTGCGTGCACAGTGGATTATCGTTATATATTTCTATAGAAAAACGAAATGGACGGGAACAGCACACTGCTCAGCGTTAACGTATGTAAATAAAATAAATATTTGACAAAAATATATAAAATATCATTCTGCTTATGCGTACAGGCTTACTTTTTAAACAATAAATTGAAATGTGGGTTCAACACTGGAGGTTACTATTTATATTATTGCTACATCTAGAAATGAACTTTGTGAATTTTGATCATTATGATGATCACTAATGGATGTCACAATCGTAATTTTAGGGATGAATTGTTGACGAACACCCATTCAATATTCATTAGACTCCAGTCTGAAGGGAAAATATACTTCAGCTCGCTATTAATGATTTATTAAGATTGCTTACCTTCCTACTATTATATACGTCCTTCGTTGTATTGATCAAAATCTTACAATATCTGCACATCTATACACAGTTACAATTTAAGTAGACAATAATTTATAAAACCCTTATGAAACCAAACAGAAGGTCTGTTCTAAAAATTAGTTACCTAACTTATCGCTGTAAAGAGAGAAATGGTGGCTATTTCCTCGCCGTTAAAAGAAAAAGGTCTGAGATAACGTTGATGGATATAAGGAGTTTTAATCTTAGTGTTTTAAAAGTATCGTTTTCCTGAAAACATGTCAGGAAATATTTCACTAGAGAGCAGTTTCAGGCCAAATCCATAACAATAATAATGTTGTTTTTAAATCTTTTATTAATTTAGGTTACTTGCCGCGAGTACAATAAAAAGACAAGTAAAATCAAGGATTTTTTTTCGTGGTATATACGAATATTATGTAGGTTTCAGCTAGTATTTCTTAATTAAGCAATCTTTTATAAATGCGTTTGTCTTACACAATTATGTTTAACAATTGCTTTATGCCACACGCAGTCAAATAGCCTGTGACGTCACAGTCCTGGCAAGATGTAGAATTCGCTAACTTAATTTGAAGTTAGCCCATTTACGGCCGAGCCGGGCCCGATATTTTCATACAAAATAAACTTGGCACGTTCGCCTTAGCTCAAACGCGGCGCTAACTTTACATTTGGTACGTTTTTAAAATAGCAATTGTTATCGATCCAGTCTAGAACGGGCACAGTTTAAATGGAACATCCGCAGCTGTTTAGCCGTTGGTCACTGAAATCAAAGCACACCATCATTTGTTAACAGTAGCAGTCGAATCTTCATCATTACATGGTGATAACTATTTCTAAACAATTCTTATATTCGTCATTTTTGGGTAGATATGACAGTTGTGTAATAAATTTGTTAAAGTGAGTCCACCTTAACCGGTATCATCTGTGTTCCAAAACTTCCGCACATTCGGGTGGTTCAATAAGTGAAGAGCGTGTCATCGTCTGCCAAATGTTAAACCTTGACACATTTTTTGGCGGCCATCCGAAATAAATGGATAGAAATAATCAATTTCCCCTGTCCACCGAATTTTGCATTCCTGGTATCCTGAATTTATTTCCTTCCTCAAACTGCAAATTTTTTAAAATGTCTATAAAAAAGTAATCTTATTTTTTATTGACACATCATTTTCACTCGGAGACAGAGTTTTTAAACAATTCTTAACGAACTTTCAAACTAAGAAAACGTTACCAAATTTAATTTGGTTTCGGCCTCAAAGTTTTAAAGACCTGTAGTTTTTTATTGTAAAAATCTAAGATAACTGTATGTTTTGGTAATTGCAGAGCGTACCTTTTGCAAAAGGGATGCTGCTGCCCATCGCTGTCCTGGGAATTTGAGCTACACTGTTACCGATGGATATACCGCCATCTGCCAGTCTGGTATCTACTACTACTATTCTAGTCTCCTGGTACCCGTCGGCGAAGATGCGTGTATAATCTACATTTTTTTATATAACCCCGTGATTGCTGAATGCAAACTACTTTACTTCACTTAGTTACAATGCAAAAGTTTCCAATGTAATCATAGAATACCTTACCAGGTCTTTTAACTTTTACATATGATATTGAAACCTCAAAATCAGCATATCTCGCTTAAAACGGTAGGATTATTTCGAAAGTAACACATTTAACATGTATTTTATACAGCGCCCTCTAGCCACGGGAGGTCTTTTATTAAAATATACATAAAGAGTGTTTTGAATGAGGCGTAACGAGACGACTGAAGCTGTGATGAAAGGACTCGTGGAGACCAACCTAATGAATAGTAATTGTCGCACCAATGTCATCTGAGACAATCTGTTACTTGGAATTTAGTCGGAAAAGGCGTCTTATATAAATAAAATATGACACTCACTGACTTGCACGCAGTGCCTAACTACTACTGAGACGGGAAACGGGAAATCTCCCACGGTTCCTCGAGTTCTACCTATTTTTTATCACAAAATATTATACATTGTATATTATTCATATACATATATTATACAGTATAAATTTTAAAAAAAATATTTTATATAAACGTATTATAGAAAATATTTTTTAAGGGCGAGGATTGTTCAGTTTGTTAGTAAAGGGCCGGTTGGATATAAACACCAAATCTGCTGCTAAGCGCACGAGGCTTTGTTACTTCATAGAAAATTATTATTAAATACTAGCTACTCACGAATCATGATTATTTATTTTCCATATTATTATCGCTCATCAACATTTAAATAGTGCTGCTTATATATTATAATTAAAATGTCGATAATTGTCTTTTAATGTCTAGTGATGAGCTATCGTGTCCTTTTATTATGCCTCAAATGATAAAGTAAAAACTGCGCATATACAGTATGTACTAGTCTTTTTATCTTTTATCATCGTCCAGGAAAAATAACGTGCGTCAATTGCCACCACTCTTTTGTTAAGAAACTAGATAGGACACATTGAAAAATCAAATAATATTTTCCATTTTTCCAATCTAATAATTTACATTTCTACTGCAAGTCTTCGTTAGTTGATTAGTTGAAAATTGGTTATGTAAACATATATCTAAAACAACCTGGTTATTGCTATAAGGTTACAGACAAATTATTTGCGAAACGGCAATCGTTTGAAGTGCTCGGCATTGCCGTGTAGTTCAGAAGCAATTAACAGAAAATAAACGGCCGGGTAAAATGTTTGGTGCAGCCGTAATTACATTTGACTCGTGTGTTAACATTTGCTTTGCTGAACTATATCTGCATAAGTGCATTCTGGGCTCTAGTCATCATTAACATTAAAATGGAATCTATGCTAATAGTGATAGGGTTTACTTTTCTTTGGACACCCAATTGTGGTTATATTCATACAATTATAAGCTGCTGTTTTGTATTTGAATGTTTGATTGGATGTTGACATTTGTTTGTACAGTGACATGAATTAATTTAAGTATGGAAATTATTTGATTTATGTTAAATATTTTTTTTACCTGCGAATTTTACAAACATATATATTATATGCTATGGCAAAGAAATAACTGTCTGCAATGATTTGTATCTTCGTAGGCAAACAATATAACCAAAAAAAAACACCTCCAATCAGAGCTAATTCCTTCTGTAGTGATTGTGAAGAGGTGCTTCTGTTAACTTGTTTTCGGAAACTTGTCGGGACTGGCTAGATTACACAAGGAATACAAAGGCAGATACCACGCCCTTGCACCGGCAATTGGATCGATTTTGCTAACCGTGCTGAACTGGGAACTAGGTTTGGTGGATTTTTGTTATGTGATCTTTGAAATCTGCTGTTTTGTGTTCTTTTTCAATGAAATTTTCCGATTTTAATCGATGTTATTAGTAGTCTTGGTTCACCCAGAATTAGTCCTGGCATAAATAATTGTAAAAAGATTTGGTGGTGTCAGTATAATTTCACCATAGTAAAACTTAGCATTGTGTGTTATGCTATTTGAAACTGAGGTAAATATTATGATATGCAATAACTCATTAATTTTAAATCGAAACAATGTTGTCATTTTAAATTATACAGACATATTGTTTTCTAGTACCTGCATCAATAAATAGGAAATTATTGCAAAATGCACGGTCGCTTAATTAGTTACCTACACAGTATTTACGAGTTTTATGTTTCTAGATACGATATTGGAAATGTTCAATGCTGGATATGTACTTTCTCAAAATGAAGTCGCGACAATATGAATATGGGATATATTTGCTTAGAAGGTTCGTACACAATAGCAGACAATTTGATGTCAACGTAACCAAGGACAAATGCAAACAAAACGTGAACCCTTGCTGGCTTATCATATCTTCAAATCTGGGGATAATATCACTAAACAACATTTAAGATTTGAGCCAAGCTTATTGCCATGACAAGGAGGATTTTTCTAGGGCTGCCCAAGTTTATAAAAAGGTAAAATATATTTATAAAAGATGTTTAACTGTAAAACAAATCATCTTTAAATTAAAATCCCGCAAATTTAAATATGCTATGAATATTACTGGGACGTGGGGTACTGTGGAGTCAAATAGTACCTCTCCTTGTATCAATTGTCGTAAGAGATAGTAGAACTGTCAGATGTCGGTATACCCTCGTGAAACAGCGTAGCTCAAACGCAATAGGGCGGGGAAGGGCAGCAGCATTCCTGTTGCAAAACTATGTTCTTCTATTCAGGGTAAAATTACAGTGGCAGTTGTCCATCAGTGGACGTTCTACGGCTGCTATAATGACGATATTGAATATTGATAATGTAAGTCCGATGGCGAGCCCGATGGATGGTAGTGATCTTGTCTTGTACGCTAAATGTCGTGGGTATAATCCCTACCCGGAATATTTATATAATGCCATTTATGTTTGTTCTGTGTTTGGATGTTAAATATATGTTATAAAATTAATATATTTGTAATTCCTCTGTTGTCTAATGACCGCAACACAAGTACTTTAAGCGACTTATCACAGAATCAGGTCAATGTAGATGTTGTGGGAGTAAAATTTTTTTATGTCTTCTAAATTTTTATGAAAGCTTTATAACTATCTGACATCGATTAATATTGTTGCTAAACTGAATTAGCGTCATAGTGACGACCCTAGATATGGAGATACATGTGAGACTACCGCCCCTGTGGCTGTAATTATAAACGCGGAATGTCCGGGATTAGAACCTGCGCAAACATATACTATGTTAAAGGAAGGCGTTCCACATTGCTATACCGTAAATTCTTACTATGTAGATAACATTGGTGGAACGTTAGGAAATAGGGTAATTTTCTATATTTAATATGATAATTTTGTTCTATCAGGCAGGAAGTAAGTTTACTATATCAGTGAGGATATTTTGTTTAGTACATTTTTTGGAAGTAGCAAGTAATTTTGAGTCGGTATTATAATAACAAATTCACACAACACCTCATACATTGATCTAATCCCGAGATAAATCACTTAAAGCACATGTGTTGTGGAAATCGAACACAAGAAACGCATATATAAAAACTTAGCTCGCAGCAAATGACCGGCGCTTTGACAGGGCCGACGGCGCCGATAGTAGTGATCCTGTCTTAAGCGCCAAAGATTGTGGGTTCGATTCCCACCAAAGAAAAATATTTACATGATGATATTTATGTTTGTTCTGTGTCTGTGCGCCAAAGGTCGTGTATTCGATCCCCACCGAGAACTAATATTTATATGATGATTTTTGAGTTTGTTCTGAATTTGCGAGTTGTTTATCTATGTATATTATCTGAGTATTATGTTTGTCTTTCCTCTTTTCTCTGATATCCTTAATATAATTGCTTTAAGCTATAAATCTCGGAAGCAGGTCAATGAGATACGTTTGGATTTATAATTTATTTATTTACTACCAATTGTGCTATCGGGCCCGTCCATGCGTTTTATGACAAGCTTCTATTAAATAGAAACGTTGGTAGAATACCGCTTTGACAAAAAATTGTGAGAGACGGTTAGAGCCACTCTATCAAAATAAGATAAGCGACTATAATCACACCACATTTGGATTTGTTGGATTCATCTTATAGTATTTTATCTCAAGATGATCCTAGGGCACGATGATGTAGTCGAAAAGTCATGAAAATCTGCAATAAACCTTATAGCATACATCTTTATAATAAACTTAAAAAATACATTAGGATCTAATATACACAATTCTCGTGATTTGTGTATATTAGATCCTTATGAAATTTTTATGCATATTCTGTAGGTCTAAGAATCGGCTACTATCTATTTTTTGAGTGATAAGAGTTATCTATAGTGACAACATTTTTTTTTATAATGTGGAATTAAGAATACATAAACCCCTAAATTTTCTCCTTTCTATTACCAAGTCCTATTTTTGGGTAATTTAATATTTTTTTTAGTGCAATAAGTGATAAAAAATTTCATTCAGTTGAATTGAGAACTTCCAGCATGTATTGAAATCATAATCCGCCATTTTACTTTTTGTCACTGTCAGAAGTCAACTGCTGGGCATATGCCTCCCCAAGATAGAAGGAATTTCGCCCATGATTTCCGCGCTGGGCAAGAGTATCAGTAATCGCAGAGTGCAGCTTTCGCGACTATTTATTTGAGCTACACTACTTCGAATGGTTATATCGCCATATGTCGGTTCTTGTAGCTTAGTCGCCTCTTATTGCACCTGGAATAGGGAGGTATCCTACTCTGCCGGTAGCTCACGGCTTTTTTAATATTTTACCATGTGTTAAAAAAAATAATGTTATAAATGTAATAAATTTGAGTGTTAGACGTTAGTGCGTGTTTATTTAATATTGTAAATTTGTTGAATGCTCTGTTAACGGATTGTTCCCCACCCTTCACACTAAATACACAGGCATGTTTAGGGGTTAATTTAATCAAGGCACAATGTACCACAATGTTTATAACTGTGGACAGCGGAGTAAGTTAACAAAGGCTGGACGTTGGAAATTGACAAGGGTCCCCGAAGTTAGCACTGCCCCCCATAAATTATGACGACGCGTTTTGACGACATGAGAAATCGTTTGTCTTACAAGTTATGTTGAGTGTACTATTCAATGTTCATTAACCGTACCAGCTTGCCAGTGTCATTAATGGTATCCTTGTCTCCTAAAATTGATTTAATCTTATATAAATATTAGGTATGCCAAATAATACCAAGCTGTGTGCTATTTACAAATGCAATATGTAAATGTTCTATAACACATTATAATATGTTTCAATAACGTAGTAGGCAATAATGAATCGCTATAAACATTTAATACAGTCAGCCATTTGTCTGGTAAACTACTTTTTGGTGTTATTAAATCACGAAATATTTGTGTATGAACCAAATACGATATAAACCTTAGAATGTCACAAAAAGTAATAGGTATCTGTGTTCATTTGAAATATAAAACAAGACTCTGGTAGACCGATAATAAAAAGGACTGCGACATAAAAAGGCAATTTTTCGTTACCAATAAATGGAAGGGATTTCGAGGGATTAGTCCATAATCCTTGTAAGCTTAGGTAAGAGCGTTGATTGTTTGATTTCACAAATCGTCACAGTTAATATACACAAGATGAAAAAACACAGAATATTCTGTAACGATAAGTTTTTTCATATCACATTTATCTATTGACTACATTTTAATATCAATATAGCCGGAGTAGAGCCTCCCTCTGCACCAGGTGCCGTAAGATGCTACTGAGGTACCGGAACCGACAGATGGCGGTATATCCATCCAAAACAGCGTAGCTCAAATGCTACAG
Source organism: Heortia vitessoides (assembly GCA_020976665.1). Lineage (NCBI taxonomy): Eukaryota > Metazoa > Arthropoda > Insecta > Lepidoptera > Crambidae > Heortia > Heortia vitessoides. The sequence goes on along the minus strand of JACJUM010002878.1, from coordinate 9,789,475 downwards.
GACGTGGATGGTCAGCCGTACTCCCGGTGCAAAGATATGCTCTGCAATTGCCACCACGCCTGCCCAGCGCGGCATTTACGAGTATTTGCAAAATTCGCCCTTTCTTGGACGTTTAGCGACTGCTATGGTGGTGATTATTATATAACAATAGACAATAGGAGTACCAAAATAAATATATTAATATTGAAATGCTAATTTAAGTCTGAGTCTCACCGGAATATTGAAATGTAATAATTGAAGAACCAATTGTAACATGAAAATATACAATTTTACAATTATTTGATCTGATCTGCATGTTCATGTAGATCAAATCAGCAGATTTTAATATCGTAAGAGTTTGTCGATTGTAGTTTTAATATCATGAAAGGCCCTTGAAATAAAACTATTATTTTACGAACTATGATGTTGAATTAAGTAAAAAAAAAATTACAATTCTTAAAATACAACATATATAAATGTATATATAATTGTACATTTTAGTCCATTACAATTTTATAAAATGTAAATTAGTGAATAAAAACGTTGCAAGAGTATAGGTGTTACTTCAGATTTAAATTATCTCAGAGACTTTTAAAAATTTGAATTCTTCTTATCTCGTTGGATTAAGTAATGTTGCATGCTAACAGCACCGTCTCTCATTTGCCGCGTTAATTAAAGCGATGTTTTAATGTGATACTAAGTATAAAGCTAACATATAAATATTTTTTCAAAATTCCTACCTGTAAATGGAAAAATATATATATATTACACTCTTACAGAATACAAATACCTACTGACTACTTTAATATATGTTTACTTAGGAAGTATATTTATGTAGGACACAGTATTTACTATAGGACACTAAAAGAAAAAAAAAGTAATAATTAGAAATGCTCGCTTTTTCTACACGTCTGAGTTATTTGTTACTGTATTAATGGCTTGCTATGTACTTATTTGTCTAGCTACCTATACATTATAATAACTGCGTGCCATGGAATACGCGGCTGCTATCGATCAGACAGGTCTTTAAACTCTTGTATGACTATACAACGAGCACTAAAAACTAACTTCATTGCTATTTTAATGTAGCCGTATATATTAATTTGACAAATGGTGAATTTATGGGACAGAGATTACATTTTGAAGACACAAAATATATTTGTGTCATAAAATATATTCCAGATTTATGGATGGCAATGTATTTTTATTTTTGTCTAGTCTAACTTGTTCAAAATTTTTTTATATGGCTTCTTATTCTTTTTTTAAATATATTCTTTGCATCGTTCAAAAAGTACGCAGCAAAGAATGCCATTTTATTCTTTTACTTTGTTTTTTATTCAGTTCGATAATAATGATTATAAAATGCAATAAAATAAAATATTTTCTAATTCACTTTTTATAATACGGTAATGAAAAGATAGGTCAGAATGACAATGATCGGTGATATTTGACTTTAAAGCTTTTATCCTGGAATAGGAATAGAACAATATACTGGTAGGTACACAGTGTTAAATATTTAAAAAAGCGTTGAAGTATTTTATAATACTATTGAGTACCTTTATTTGTATTTACATACGTAATATTGGTTTAATTAACGAACGGCATTCACACAACCGGTAATGGATTTGCTATTAATAAGTAGAAGCCATTTTAAATTCCGCATCGATCGGTGAGACCTACTTTTGCCCGCATATTATATTGAAAAGCTGACATGTCTCACGAAACCATGTTGTAACTTTGTGTTGTGGGTGAAGTAGGTGGCTCTATCACTGACGAGAGCATTTATTTTTTGTTGTCTAAATGATAATCATCAAGGAATTTATGGTATAGTACTAATAAACAATTTTAATATTTAATTAATTAATAGTTTTTTACCTATAAATACGTTCGCGCGGATTTTGCTCCGGCGGGAACTATCCCTGTATCAAAAGTATCTTATGTCCGTACATATATGCTTTGTATGAATATTGTAATTAATTGAAATACGCTAAAACTAATTTATATTGTATTTTATTCCCTGTCTGAAGTTTGTTTATCACAATATAACATTAAGTTATTAATCCTAAATAATTAATATTAACGTTTCAATGGTCACTAATTGACAATATTTCCTTCATTATGCTCTGTTATTACAATTTAATTATGAATTTCACTTATTGTACTTTTACTTCTACACAACATTCACAAATTGCAATTTACAATTAAATAATATATTTGACCTGATTTTGAGAAAAGCAGCTTAAAGCGTTACGGATATCAGACGAGACGTATACAATATAATACATATTCACATACAGGTACTTAGACGCAGAACAAACACAAAGTTCATTAAATAAATGTTTGTTGAGACCGAACCATCTCAATTGGTGCACAAGATAAGGACACTACTAAATGCACAAGGGATTTGTACCTAATTAGGTTAGTCCCAAATCTAATCATTCTAATAAAAGGTTAATTTTGAATCATATATGAGAGATAAACTAGTTACGTTATAATGCATTGGAAACGTTTAAAAAAAGTTGAACATGGTTTACAGGTTTATGAATAGTGAGAATATTTTCTGTGCTCTGGTTGGTCAATTGGATCAACTAGCGAAACAAAACACCATATGCCTTTGTCATACTTTTAATTAACTGTAAAATATAATGTTTTCACTTGTTAAACATCGGTTTAATCTAGCAGATTGTATTTCTGTGGTGCTTACAGAACAGCGTTTTCGTAGTCATATCTGCTGCGGTTTGGGATGCAACGAGATTAAACTTTACATATTTCAACGAGGCTCCTCGGATACAGTGAGAGATGAGTTTTATTGCCTTAAGGCGAAATCCCGACTTGGGGAAGACAACAGTTTAATAGTTAAATAAAAACAGAGCTATTAAAGCTCTGAGAAGAGTCATAATGGGTGGTCCTTTTTATTTTATTCATTGATACTGTGTAAGTTGTTGATATCATATGTTTGTTGCTATAGCACCCGAACAGAGCTAATGTTCTAAAAGAGAAGAAATTCATTGGTACTTCAATTTACATGTAAAGATATACCCGCATTTCTACTCACCCTTAGTATTTTAAAGCTTGCTCCACTGCGCTGAAATGTGTTGGACATTTTTATTCACACCGACTGATTAAATTTGTTGAGGTTTCTGTTACTTGGGGATTTCCCTGGGGACTACCTGAGGTGTTCACTGCGTGTAAGTAAGAAAGTTTTTGTGTTCGCTTAGTTTAGGACATTGGAAATTGCGAGTGGAGTCAAGTTTTTTTCGGCTACAATTATTATTTTATAAACAAAATATAATGTAATATAGCAAAAGATATGTATTGAAAAGGACAGTAACAATAGAAAACTATTTTGTGACTCGATCAGCTTTATAAGTGAAACCTTGTTATGCTAAAATACGTCTCAATCATGCCTCGGCACAAAGTAAAAAATATTATTCTACTGTATTTAATAGCACAATAATATTCTATTATAAAACTATCGTTAAACTTCCCGATAATTGGTACCATTGTTCAACTAAAGAGCAAAGCATGCAATTTCCTAGAATCAGGAAAACAGCAATCGATGCGGTATTACCTTCAAAGAACCACCTAAGAACTGACATTTCCATTGAAGTGGAGTCGTACCACCTAATTTACTAGCCTATTGATATTCTATGCAGGTGTTCCCGATTTAGAAATGGTGTTTCTAGCCGATTCATTTTACTATCGATTAGAAAAAAGGTTAGCTATGACGACAGTTACGTGTTTCTGTTCTGTATTCGTGTTAATAGCGGCCCGCCCCGGTTCCGCTCGGGTGGACATTTATTTTTTATACATTCTGGGATAAATGTATCTACGGGCAGTTTTTTTTAATAGCTATTCATAACTAACTTTTTTTAACAAATTACTTTATGTACCAATATAATTATTATTTTTTATTTACAAGTGGACAATTAAATTTATATTTATTTATATCGTATTTTTTGGGTTATAATTTTAGTTTACATTTATCTTTATATAAGAATATAATAATTTAATAAAATTTCCGTGTTGTCAAAAAAAATTGTCCGTAATGAACGCCTAAGCTACCAAACCAATTTGAATTTTGCTCACTGTGTGCAATTTAATCTAACTTGTGAGATCAGATACCAAGTTTATAACAATTTTTCGTAGCAATTTTTTTTACTAATTATTTGTTTATTATATAATAAATACGTGAGTGCCACAAGATTCTAGCAGATGGTGGTATAAGATAGTTCAATAAGTATCTAATACTACTATAATAATAAACTTACTGCAACGGGATGAGCAGGATACAATTTTCTATGTATCCGGACATTTAAAAGGTTGTTTAATCAGATAGAATTTACTGATTCGTACACGGCAACTAACGTGTTAAGAGACATACATTGTTGACCTCTTTAGTCACTTTATGAAGAACCCTATAATGCAATCCTCTGGCAAAACCTCTGCAGGAAGCTCATTTCACGTTAGCGTACGTGGGAGGAATTGCCTCTAAAACTGGGTGAACACCCTGTCGATGGCAAGTGGTGCCACGACAAAAAGTAGCTATTGGCATCATGTCAAACAGTTCTGATATTGTAGATTTTAACACGGAAAAGCTGTCCTTACGGATCATGTACAAATAACATTCGTTAACATATGTTTAAAATATATTTTTAATCGACAGTTCATCATAAAGAAAAAGTAATATTTCAGGACAACATTTTTTTTTTCATATTGAACGTGGTTTTCTCCTACCGTAGTCTTCTCTTATTTTAATAGTACCTATACAAGTTTTTCATATTAGGTATAAAAATGAGGTATCGGTACTGACAGGTAGAAAGACATCCACCAGCAGCTAAAATGCAACAGGGCGAGGATGGGCAGCAGCATTCCCGTCGTTTTTATCGGATAGGTCGGGAACAGCCGGTGCTGCAGTACAGTAGCTTAAAAATTGGCATGGATGACCAGTAGTATTATTTATTTTATTTTATTATTATTTAGTAGTAGTATTCTCGTTGTGGAGCTACACTTGCGGCGAATTTAGTTAAAATTCCTCTTTTGATTGGATAGGCATATCTCGAGCTGTAAACGAATAACGACTGGTCATTTATAAAAAAATATGTAATTTATTTTGCCCTACATCCATTTTATATGTAGTCTAAGGAAAGACATATGTATGAAAGTTAGAATACTAAAACTAATACTTAACAGTTATTCACTTTGTGCGCGTTGATTTCATATGATCTTCCCGTAGAAGGAAGAGCCTGACTTCCAGCAGGAAGGAATCTTCCTCCCTGCTGGAAGTCAGGCTCAAACGACAAAACCAGTACACTAAAAACCGGGCCATATTTGATATACCATCAAATATAATGTTACTCATACCTATTTACATAACTAAGCGCAAGTTTCAAATCAAACTTTTATTAATTTGTTATGCGTTTTTGCAAGGGTACTATTAAAATCTATGCAGAAAAGTAGGGCTAATCGTTAATTTTATCAATGAATATTCCAACCCGATGGATAAAAACATTTAGTTAGGCCGTATAAACTGCTTGACTATCAGCTATAGTGTTACGATTGTTGGCAAAAAAGAAATAATCTTTTTTCCGGAGTTTTACCTCAGCGATACAGTTTCTTGTTTCAATGCAATACATGTATATTTATATGCTAATTGTAGTTAAAAATAAGACATTTGAAGATACTTAAAATAAAAAGTGATTATATTCTGTAACTCGCTTTTTAATTTAATTTCACTTTTACATTTTTGAACTTTTCAGTAATGACGAGAAAACTCTTGAATACGGTAGTATAAACATACAAAAACTAAAAAAGTCCGTTGAAATAGTTTTTTATGAACCTTGAGTATGAGGAATCTTTAATGTTTAAAAAGTATTATGTGAATAAACTCGTATATTCATTTAAAGTATTTTCGTCGCATAAATATTTAGTAATTGTTTAGATTTTACCTTTTCATTTCAGAGATAAGTCTGAAACTGTGCTTATTCATATAAGCATCTCTTACAATTAACCATCATAGTGAATGTGCTTTAAGGTATTTGACCTTAAAGCACTTGTGCTACGGATATCAGGTAAGAGAATAATTACTTTTTACACAATATAATTACAAATTGCTTGAGGAAAATAGTGACACTAGCGAATCTAGCCCATCAATAATAACCATGCAATAACATTGTATGAATTGTGTACAAGAAAAATCTTTTTTCCGTTCCGTTTCAATGGTCAGATTCCCGCCGAGTTCCGTATATACGTCATCCAGGATGTTCCAGTTACACGAAAAACCAATATGTATTGATAGCTCAAAGAGCGACGAAATGAAAACAAGATATTCGATGACAACCCAGGCCGCAAAAGAGCAAACAATATGATTATTTTAGGGGTATTTTGTCTCTTAGTATGTTTATTGTAGGACCCTATGGCGTAGATGGTAGTGATCCCATCTCGTGCGCACAAGGTAGTAGGCTCGATACCCAAGATAATTTTTATATGCTGGTATTTATATTTGTTCTCTGTTTGGGTGTTGACTAAATGTATTTAAGTATTATATTTGTTACTCCTTTGTTGTCTGATGTCCGTAACACAAGTGCTTTAAGCGACTAATCACGGAGTCAGGTCAATGTATGAGATGTTATGTGAATATAATATAAAATATTTAATTGCCGTGAAAACAGTCCAGTATAGCTTGGTTGCTGTTCAATAAATATTGCACGATCTTCACCGATGTTACATTGCATCCCAGATTTATAATGTAATGGATCTGGCGCAACTAATTTTAGATGTCGCTTTGTGCTAACTGTGTAGTTGTATTTGATGAAAAATACTATTACTTGACATTTTTTATATTTGATTTTGCATTAATAATGATAAGAAATTAAATTTCAGTTTAAATTTGTTTTTTATTAAATGGACAAGTGTAATGATTTTTTCATATTTTTAGATTATTTGCTATTTAGCAGCGCTCCGTGGTTTTACTAGTGCTGTTTCATTTTACGTGAGAATGTGAAGAATTATGATACCTATGTTATTTGTTGACAATGTTACTTTGTATTAGCGAAAGAATTTTCGAAATTGGTCTAGAAGTTTCTTAGTTTATTCGTACCAAATATCCTAAAATATAAATCTTGCTTTCATAGGCACATTTTTGGTAGGGATCCCCAACTTAAAAAAATATAAAATGTAGCCTACGTTACTTGGTAAAGATGTAGCTTTTTAATATTTAAATATTTTTTGATATCAGTTCAGTACTTTATGGGTTAATTATTATTTTTGTGTGTTATATCATCTAATTAACTCATGAACTACAAAAAACTATGTAACGAAATCGAGTCTAACTTCTATTTAGTTTACTTTTTTCTTTTAGTAGATTTTTTCTAACAATTGAACGAAATATTACTAAATACAAATTACTCTTTTTGACATGCGCTTTTTATGTTGATTTAGATCTAAAAATGTTATACTGTGTTCTGCTTTATTTTACTGTAATTTTTTGTTCTACCATATGTATATGAAAGCATAAACTAAAAGATTAGAAATGTCAGTTCTTTATTAAACCTATGAAATTATATAGTTCCAAGTTCAACGACTTACATAGGCAGGCCCACATTGCGGCGATAAGCCGTAAGGATCCGGGGGGAATTTATTTCTCCAACGGAATACATTGTTCACACTTTGTTGTCGACACGCGCGTTTATTTATTCTGTTATGAAATAAATTTGTACTTATATAGCGCTGTTATAGATGTTGCGATAGTTTGACGTACTATGTAAGTATTAGATTTGTCAATTAATAAACGTAAAGTTCCAGTTATGTAACTGTATATTGTAAAATTGTAGCCATTAAGAAATCCAATCTCAAAGAAAAGCGTTGAATAAATTATGTTGTTGAAACAGAATAGATGGCTTGTATTATGGATATTATATATTTATTGCACAAAATATTACAAAATGTACAAATGGCGGACTTAATGCCAGTTGGCATTATCTCCCAGTCAACCATTATAATAAAACCATTATAATCTATGTATTTAATACTCTTCGGAATACGAAAAAACAGTAAAAATAATGTTATAGTAAATATCTATTGTACAATAAAACAATAACATCGTTAGCTATATTGTTTGTTTTGGTCACCTGTCTGTGGAAATAGAACATTACAAATAGCGCGTCACTCGACTAAATTGGTCGAATCTAGTTTGAACCGGAACAGTCATTACGCTACGCAATCAGAAATGTACTGTCTTTATTGTCAGATACACAATATGATGCTAGTATATTGTTAGATAAACATCTCTTTTGTTATTGTACTCGCGGTAAATATCAAAGCATAATTGAGCTTGCCAATTGACTAAATTATTGCTCAAATATTGACTCTGACTTATTTGTTACAATTGTCTAGCTTACTAACATTTTCATATTACCTTGCGGGAACCGTTCTCAACCTTGAGTAGAAATTAGTTTTATTATGAGTAGTAAATATTAGAAAATATTCTATAAAAATATTGTTTTCGTATCTTTAACTTGTGTTTTCTTTTTCTACACAACAGTAATGTGGTGAATACATTTCATAAACCACTTTCTAGCCATCCTTGAACGAGTGTATGGTCGGATTTATTATTGTAGCGAATTTAAAATACTCTGCTGAAACATAACATGTTTGTTTAGGATGCATTTGCAGCTGTTGTTGTATATTTCTACCGCCAAACAGCTCGCGTTATTGTGTCCCGATTTGAAGAGTGAAATTGTTAGATAATATGTTATACATCTTAGTCACCACGCGCTAGTGATATAATTGTACGAGTGTCTATAGGTTCTAGGTCGACGTAGTCATATTAAAAGAAAACCCCGCGGGTAAAACAATCGTGGGCTATCTTATGTCTTAAACATGCATCGGTTTGTGAGCGTATAAAATAGTCGAAGGTGGGCCTATGTCTAATAATAAACGTGTCGGGCTGTGTTGTCGAAAGATGACCGACGTAGCTCGTCGCTGCCTGACTGAACTGTCTTACAATTTGTTTTTGAAACGACGACATAAATCTTGGATTCAATCCAAATATTTCATAGATGCGTTTAATATGCAATATTGTGCTACTTACGGTGGCTTGTTAAACAAAATGTTAATCAGGCTTTTTTAAGCCGACATTACTCAGAGCATGTTAATTATATGAAACATCATTGTTGATATGTGGAGTATGATCGGAGTATATGGAGTAAGGTCGAAAGCTTATAAAGGAAAAATTATTGATGTTTAAGTATCAAACAACGGAAGATTTATAACTAGATTTATAACACCTTTTTCTACCGGTTAACACTCAGGTCACAAAGATGACAAGGGTGGTCGACGCTTTTGTGATATCATGAGGATAACACGAGCGTTAGCCATTCTACTATTATACTCCTATATGTAGAAAAAGTTATTGTCTTTATCTGAGAGAAATTTGTGAACGTGAAAAGAAACGCCTTAAACAGTGCAATAAATCGTGGAACTCTGACACGAGGAAATAGATAACAAAACGTATTTTGAGAAACTTGCATAAGAGGCTACTATTAAATCAATGTAGCTTTTTTCTCTCCAAACTTTCTAAGTCACTGATTTTACCTGTACTATAATAACATACTAGATCAAATAATTATGTTAAACAAGGAACCAGTTATATCTGACGCGATCTTCTAATTTCCCTTTAACCCACTTATCATCATTGCCTTTGAGAACTTTGAATCAACGTGAACTTCGCCTGAGAGACTTTGCGATAGCTCTCGTACTCTGACACGGGGAGGTATGTAAATGTGTGAATGTAAATTAGTCTTATCGCACCGTTTGATGTCCGCTGCAAATTTTGTGGCTCACGTGAATACGTTGGTGAGGTGAGGCACTTTTGACTACACATCTCACTTACGACTCTGCTGGTTTGTACATGTCTTCAAGTCTATGTTCAAATATTAAAATTATTATTGAATATTCCTTATCTGTCAACTGTATTATTTATCCAAATAAATTAAGCGTAATTTTGCATTGCAAAGCTTTTTGTAAATTGTCGAACACAAATAAATATTTGAAATCATAACTAGAATATATTGATTTCGGTAGTTTAGTGTTACACTGTTAAAATAAAAGTGTTATTAACTACTTTGGCAGAAACTTCGTGAGCTTTGTTTAGGCTAAAAGCGGTTTGAAACAATGAACAGATACAAGAACCGAATTACATCAATCTAAATTTATCCGCAAGTTTGCTCCTTGTCTGGATTTGTTTGAAGCCGTATTATATCTCCGCAGATATAGCAGAAACAAGTATATTTTGGTGCAATTAAGCTAAAAACGAGAACAAGGAATTAATTTGAATACAAATGTAGGTAGTATTGTAGTAACAAAGAGCAAAAGCACCCCTAATTGGGAGTAGCCTTGGGAGAACCGTGTCTGTATTATTCTGAAACATATAACGCTCTTTCTATGAAATATTTATGACTCTACAAAACGATGTCACAGGAATAATAGAAAAGCCTTTGTTAAATTCTACAAAAAGTAGCTACAAAGAGAAAACTATCTTTATAGCATAGAAACTTAAAAAACTCGTATATCGCCATTAAAATCCAAAGGCAATTATCAAAAAAGTATGTAAATTATATTAAAAATGTTCATCTCTGTTGCTTTACTATTATCAGATATCGGCTGCAACTCGTTTGTGGTGACGCAACGCATGATGGATCCATTAAACCTCTAACTAAACAGCAGTGTGCAGCTAAACTTGATAAAATATCGTAGTCTGTAGCCGCTACGGGATTTATACTACGACGTAGAGCTAAGTCCAAAGTATTAATAGAAAATAAGACGACGTAAATAAATAATTTTTTCCACTCTCTGTATAACTTTTAAATAAAAAAAAGTTGAACGGTCTGTTAAATAAAACAAACAGTCAATCTGGATGAAGAAAACTTTACTTTCTCCACTCCTTTTTTTAAATTAGCTTGACCCAAATAAAACACTGCTTGTGGCATGAATTGCTTTCCTCTCGCTGCATGACCATAAACACTGGCCTCAGGCAACATTCACTTCGCATATTGCACTATAAAACGTCTATGTACAGTCAGCATTGAATACTCTAGGATAGTCACTTTGGGTCAAGGAAAAAATGAGCCATATTCTATAAGAGTCGTGCAATTCTTTGTACACAATTTTGTTTCTTTCTCTATTCTGCGCAAGTAATGAACCGCAATTTTATTATATTGACAAGATCTATTATAACCAATATCTATTTTTGAAGTATTTATAATTTTGACTTTAAAGAGAAAAAATACCTAGTGAGGTGGCCTTCTCGCAAAGGATAAAATTACCAATTGGTGGTAATCAGTGATTATACTTACAGACATTTGCAAAACCAGAAGACCTGAGAATCTAAAATCTTAGTAGTCCTTTAAGTCTTAATATTTACATTTGCGAAAGTGCCATGAACATGTAAGATAACTATCATATTTAGAAAATATATGGTTAAATATTGGTTAGAAAGGGCTCAGCCTTTTCCTAATCGGAAAAAATTAAATATATATATAAATAATAAATTAAACAAAAAATTTATAAGAAGAAAAAATCATTTCAACATAATTATGACAGGTAATTCAATATTGGGCTTTTTTTATCAAATTAAGAACAAACAAATAAACTAACGTGAATCATTAAACAAAAAGTAAAATACTTATACTATAAAATTAAATTAAATAAGTTACGCACATGATGTTAAAAAATTGAACCCAGCTAATAGCAAGAATATACTGTTTGCTAAAAGTAATTCATCAAACTCTTAAAAAACTGTGAAAACGAATATTCTATAACATCACGTTTTGACCATTGTCTCGTATTACATTTAACTTTATAATATTAGGTGATATAATTATAAAGTTACTACTTATTAGGTAGTACTGTAAAACTATCGTTTACTCTGCATAATTAGTATAATGTGGCCCGTGAAAAAAGTTCCAACACAGTGTCATCAGCGGCAACCTAACTGCTTAACCAAATTCGCTGTGGCCAATGCTCGAGCACTCACGTAAGTAATACGTAAATTGTTTGATTCTTTGTTGCTGTAGTAATTCTGTTTGCGGTTCGTATTGGGTACGACTATTACACAATCGTCAATTAGTCGGCTGTGTCGACGGGTCTTACTTAAGGCCCATTAATGGAAAAATTAATAATTGGTACATAGGAAGGCCAAATAGAAAATTATTCTATTGTTGTAATATTATAATACTTGTGGAAGATTAAACATATTTTTAGTTGCGATTTATTATTACGACTGTAAATGATATTTATACATAATTAACACTATATTAATGTTAAATAAGTCTGTTATAACTCTAACTTTTTTCTAAATAAAAAAAAAATATATAGTAAAAGTGGATACAACGCTAAAATCACGGCAATATTTAACAAGTATGGATAAAAGTATTCTATCTATTCTATTAATGAATATTTTTTGTTTCTACGAATGGCCTTATTTTGCAATAAATACCACAAACGGCATAAATCAATAATTTTTTTTTATGTGTTGTTATAAAATGCAAATTCCGATGATCAAGATCATACTCTTTGGCCCTTGGCAATCCAAAAAAATCCAATACGCTATTGACCTTTCTGGGTCTGATAAAACAGAAAATTAAACTCTTTGTTTGATGAGGAACTTGGGGTAAAAATGTTATTTATGAGTGGCTTAATTTTTCTTATGAGCAGTAATGGTGGTTACCATATTATGATTCTAACATCTTGAAGTTATAATTTTGTTTGTTTCCTGGTTTTAATCAACATAAAATAGGCAAGTGCTAATATCGCAACAACCACGCAGAGGTTCGATAGCCCATTTTATTTTTACGATCTGCTTCGGCAACATTAAATGATGAGTCGCTGTGACCATAGAGCCTTTCCATTGGTTTAACAAGGTTTGGGAATGTAATTGTTGATTTGGGTAAAAATATCGAGGAGAAATATAGACAAGTAGTATTTCAGAGGAAAATTATGACATTTTCTCTTTTGGACTGAATCTTCCTATAATTATTCTTCTATAATAAAGTACCGATCAAAATTGTATGCTATGATATGGAAATGTGATAGTAATATTAGCTATAGTTAAATTATATAACTGTGTCTTAGTGCCGTAAACTAGCATGGTGCGTAGTCGTTTGTTTTACTCTATGGTCAGATTTGCGTTGGATATGTCCAACTGAACGTGGAATCAGCCTATCGTTAGCACGGTCATACCATTAAAGAGGCTAATTTCCATATATACGGGTAAAAACAAGCGTTGAATTATATAGGTATCTAGGAATACTATGAAAACTATATTATTTAACTATATTTTTAACGAAGATTAATGTTTTGAACGGATATTAATTTTACAAAACAGATAAAAATGTTATTTGCCTATTGTTTGTTTTATCTCCGGTGGTGATTAATATTTTTTGTTAAATGCGACTTTTATTTGAAGCGGGTTTAATACAATTTTTATTTTGTGTACAATAACTAATAAAGAGTTGTCTCAAAAAATTTGACTCACTTATCTGTTTGACGCGGCCGTACATGAATATGATGTTCATGATGATTTTTTAAATAAAATTACCAAATTGTTGCGGTGTTTTTCTTTAACAAACCATGGTTTTATGATTGGCGTCAAAGATTTCGTGTTGCTTGCTACAGACCTATATATCTGACCTAGTTTCTTGGGGATACGTCATACCTTGGCCATTTCCCAAATTTGGAAAAATAAATTGAATGTAAAAATTGTGTTGCTTCTACGGTTCTTGCATGATTTAAGTAAAATTTGTTGAAAATAAGAAATGTTGAAATTAATAAAACTAGAGAAGTGAAGAGAGAACCGTGCTTAAGATTTTTAAATATTTTGATATCTTAAGAACTGTTACCGCAATGTAACCGAAACGTCAAACAAAAATGTAAAAAGTTAAAGGCGCTTAAAAGTAGTTATATTATTGGTAGGAAACGCGTAAATGATATAAAATATAAAATATAAATATTGTAACACTCACAAACTTTTAAGCCAGGAAACATGTCGCCTCTGACGTAATATTGAACAATAATATTACAAGATACCATGTAACGTAATTTACCGATATACATAGTTGTTATAAATATATTACGTAAATGTAAATTTTTCTTCACGATTATATTACAATTATATAAGCTTAATTTTTTTTTGATAATTTGTAACAAAGTAGAATCAAATAAAATAGAGTAAGTAATACCAAAAAGTTACCTTCGCCGCTCCCACCGCAGTATCGATTTCCACCACCAGCGCAGCCCCACCGGCCGACCACCACTCGGCGATAAGCAAAGCAAAACTAAACAAATTAACACAGCACTTTACAACGTCCACACCGTTATGTACGCGACCGGCAAAAACCGCATCGGCTCACTTTTCGCAAGTCAACTTTGAAAACTCTAGGAACTAAAAAAGAAAAGCATCAAGCCGTCGTCTTCTCCGTCCTCGTTAGTCCGTGGTCTGAGGGAAGATGCCGGGGAGATTTTAAACGTTAAAAATGAAAAGCGCGCACCGCGGGAAAGTTTTATATCGTTTTCCGATTCTCCATTCCGTCGGCGCGCACGAGAGAAAGTTTTCAGCGGAGCGTTAGAAGGCGAGTGTGCTTTTGTTACGCAACTCACTGCGGCGCGGCTCCGCCAGGGGGCAGCGCGCCGACCAGTGGCGCAGTGGCGGGCATGCGCAGTGCCACTCCGCCGCCGCCGCCGTCGCCGCCGATATACGTACCACGGATCGCCGTAAATCTCTCCTTTCTTCACCTCTCCTCCGCCCCAGGAGACACTGCGCCGGTCCGCTTCTCTTTAAAAACTTACTTTGACGACAGCACCGAGCCTCGGCGCAAACCTAACAGCGGATATAACGCTTAACAACCCTTCTTAAATCTGACCTAGTTTAATGTTGTGACTGTGACGGAGGAAAGTCAATAGCGCTGGAGGTCAGGGCGCTAAGACATTGCGTGAATCAGGCATAATGGCAAAACGGCAGGCGAGCCCAATCAACGACCTCGCTTGTAACTAATCTGACAAGAAACATTAATCAGATTTAGCTAGCCCTATTGTTCCAACGTTTCTTTATTAACCCTTAAAAATACAACAATACATGTCTCTTTAGATTTATAAAGTTAGCCACTAGTAGTTGAATTACATGGAAATGAATATTCCAAAAATAGGTAGCATTCTGCCGAATTTAGAGCAAGGTAATGAATTGTTAAACGTTTGTTTTTGTTACTTGCAACGGCTGCTCACGGAATACCATATCGGAAATATTACCAACGCAATTTAATAAAGAATTTTTATATGGGTACAAACATAAATTCTTTTTATGGTATCGCAACAATTCAAATTATGTTTCCAAAATAAATAATTATGTAGGTGTACCGATTTGGTACACCTTTGAATAAAAATACACTACGTAAAATAACAACAATAGATGTGGCAATAAACTATTAAGTATCTATATTGTATTTTATTTTTTTTATTTATTTAACTTTTCTGCACAAAATGTTACAAAATGCCAGATTGTATAATGATGTTTAGGAGAGTTAGCCTTAAGGTACCAGCTGAGTAAAATGGTATATCCCCCTTTACTAGGTGTTGTAAGAGGCGACTAAAGTACCAGAACCGACAGATGGCGGTATCCATCACAAACAGTGTAGCTCAAATGCACAGGGCGGGAATGGGCAGCAGCATCCCCGTTGCGAAAGCTGCGCTCTGCGATTGCCATCGCGGCATTTATGGGCCCGCTAAAACTATCTATAATCATCCCTTTCTTAGGGAAGCCTGTGTGCACCAGTGAACGTTTTACGCTTGCTATGATGACGATGAGAGTTAAGTATTTTAAGATGGAAATCATTCTTCGTTTGGTTACACTTAATGAAGTGTATAGGTACACTTCATTAAGTGTAATAAATTAAGTAGTTAGAATAAAAATAGAGAGTGCCTACCTACATTACCCAGTACACGAAAACTTAATACCTATGTGGCTACACCAAACTATACTTAAATAATATTCCTGATTGAATTACTTTCCAGTTACAGCTTATAATGTCAGTTTAAAGTGAAAATCCCGTCATAACAGTTTCAGCCGTTACGGATACCCAGGTACCCAGTACCTACCTATATTGTTCATGCAGATAAACAATCTAATTATATTTATGTACCGAATTGAATATAGGTACTTACTTTTATATGCATTATAAAAACCATATAATATTAAACAATTTTGCACCTAGGTATGTAAAATAATTCGATTGACAGGATTACTTAAATTTATAGTGTTGTCTAGATACCTACTACGTTGCGCGTCGTTTTTATATGTTGAAGTATAATGATTGAAGGAACCGCTTAATATAGGTAGGTATATATACCGATAGTTTCCTTGAAACCAGAACTACATATCTACCCGATTAATTTAATTAAATTTATTTTTTATTGCCTTTGATTTACACAAAATATTAGGTGGTAGCGTGCCCTACAGTGAAACAGTCGGACACAATGAAACAGCTCGATATTTCAAAAACGCGACGTTGCGAAATAATGCGCTATGTCTTGTCCGGGCCCTTTTGTGATCCCCCGCGCCAGGGCAGTTTTCGTGCGCGCCCCTTGGAAGAGGACGAGTTCGTGGAACTTTTTGAGATTTCTCGACAAAAAAGTAAGAATTTTCTATTGTTTTTATACATTTTTTATAAAATTATGCAAGCATGTTCCGTATTTCCGAAAATAACGTGATAATGTACAAATATAAGTACAATACATTTACCTAGGTAGTATACAATGAAACAGTGTTTCATTGTATACTACCTACCTTGTTTTATTGTATACCACTGTCATAATTAATGTGGTTATTCATCATAATTTTATTTTTTTATGTTTATATCTGCTTCTTAAATTAGTAGATATCTTATGATAATCTTTTTAAATTAGTAAAAATCTAATTAACGGTGAGTGGAAAAATGGTAAATCTTTGGCACACACTAAAATTTGACCTTATATTAACGATAATTACACTTAATCATTTACATTATTTTCTTTTTTGCCAAAATTTTTACGCTCGAGAAGAAGTGCTCCAAATTGAATCCAAAAATACGTGAAAGACTGCACTTAAATTTTATGGACTAACTAGTAGAGACGTATGCCGTGTAGCCTACCAAATGGCGAAAACAAATAATATCAAATGTCCTGACTCTTGGGAGAAAGAATAAATGGCAGGTAAAGAATGGCTTCGTTCTTTCAAGTTAAGGCATGTAGATCTATGACTGAAAAACCTGTAGTTCGGCTCGTGCAACAGCTTTTAATAAAGAAACCGTCAAGAATTTCTTAAGCAATCTGAAAAATGTTATGAAACGTCATCCTGATTTTGGCAATGGATGTAGAGTATACAACCATAATGCTACCTTCACAGTGCAAAAACACCAGATACCAGAGTCTAATAAGAGTGCCATACAATTAGAGATTATTGTTTTGTTGTGACTAAAGGTCTGAAAAATATTATGTTATTAAATTTCTATTTACGTGTCTTACTGTGAATAAATATTTTCTGATTTATGATTAAATGTTTCGATCATTTACTTGTTCCAACATCAACATTAAATTCAAACAATTAGAATAAAATACTTTTTCATTGTTGAATAAAGGGCGTTACACCCAGGTGGACACAATGAAACATTTTCCGTTTTAAGGAAAGTCCTTTTTGTGAGTTTTGAATTTAATAATTATGAAATCAATTAATGCAATTTTATACTTAATTAAATAAGCTATCTTCCTGTATAAAACTTTGGTCCATATCTAAAGAAATTAAATTAATGTGTAACTTTGAATTTTTTGTGTTCAATTGTTGGACACTTCACCCTACTAGTTTGAAATAAGTGTTACATATTTTTATTAGAGCACTTAAAATGTCGATAGCAAGTTTTTTGATTGTGCGATTTCTTAAAATCAGATTTGATAATTATTTTTGGTAAAATAAAGATTTAATAGTCAAGCAAAATGGAAAACTTATAAACTAATAAATATAGTTTTAATTACATAATTTAGATGAATACACACTACGCTACGAAAGTGAAATAGGTAGGTAGAATTTGGTTTTGGTAGAAAGAAAAAAAGAATTATCATGAACATATAATTAAACTTAAGTGCATATTTTAATGAGAGGTATTTACAAGATACCTGTTTTTTTAGCAAAAAGTCATCAAGAACTATGCACTATTTTAAATCGGCCTATTTTTCGATGTTTTACCTGTGTTACTTGAGTTCACGTTTTTTCAATACTATGCTATTTCTACGCAAGTATTTTAAAAGTATGGGGGGTTAAAAAGATTCTGCTTCTAAGGTAAATTAATTTAATTAACTCAAATGTCAAATTTCTATATCCTCAAATCATTTTTTCAAACTAGGTAATATAATGGAGAAAGTGTATGCATTATTACTAAAATAAAAAAAACACATATTTTATTTACACACTTTATTGAATTAACATAATGAAAACAAACATTTTATTATATTGAAATGAACCTCAATGACAGTATACTGTAACCGTAAGTACAACATTTATAATTCATTAACATTAATCAATTCAATTCACAAAACGATTAGATATGTCGACAATTACAGTGATATTTGAAAGATATGACGAACACCTAAATTGTAATATGCGGGAACTTGAAAGACATTATTTGTGTGCCTTTCATACAAGCGTGGTTAACAGTGGTTCAGTTTTTCCTCTGGCATCTGAATTATAAGTTTCCTTTAGCTCAATTGATTTCTCTTTCCTATTCACAAATGTAAACTGTTTCATTATAAGTATATATTAGTATTTAACTAATAAGTAACGTGCACACATCTGTGTATAATTTCCTAATAAATGATTAATAGAAGTGGTGCCAGTTACTGAATGAATGTTAACATTTGTGAACGCTAGATGTCGCTACGTAATACGTAATCTAGACGAATTAGAACCAATTACAAGCAAATATCTATGCCAGGGGACAAGTGTCTGACTCAGCTCACAATGCTTCTAGTGGCCTGCGGTTAAATAAAAATACCGGGCCATCAATACGTAACAAGATGAATGTATTAATTTATTATCTACTTAATTTATATGATAAATCACACGCTTGTATGAACTCCTTTTAACTACTATTATTTTTATTTAAATATTACAACTATTTTAGCGTACGCCACTTAAGATGATAAAACTGCGATATTATGTATTACATAGTGTTTATTATCGCTGTAAACATAATTATTTGATTATAAACGATGTTTGTTTAATGTGCACGGATTACATGAATGTCTTGAGACCGTATTTGGCCTAATATAGAAAATTACGATAGATGTTCAATATTTCACTTATTATTAAACAACATTTACAAGTTAAACGTGCTTATTTATTTTACTGTGACAGTGGTGTAGAAATATTATTTGGATATAAATGTTCATTAATGACAGTGAATAAAAAATTAAATGCTCATTGAAATTGCAGCAGTGAAATACTTGACATTTGGTTGCCGTTTTGATTGTTTTTATCTTAACTATACTCAGTCAATAATTACTATTAACTTTAACACTAAATGATTAATGAAAATAGAAAAAATGAGTGACATTTAAACATTCGATCAAAATATACCGAGGTCACAGCAAGGTCATAGTTGATAATTATACATCTAGCTATGCCGGTAGTTTTCACTTCGGATCATTTTATAAAGTAGAATATTATTATACTAATATAACATGAGTTTTATTGTTCTGGTAGTTCATTTAAGGTAAGAGTTGAACAATGTTTAAAATATACTTTTAATTTATAAGCACTCAGAATACATTGATTTGAACTATAGGTAAAATTGTGTGAACTTATTGTGAAATAATATCAATATTATTTTACCCTGGTCATCTACGGTATGAATTAAGTTGAACATTTTGTAGTTCTAATTTATATGTAGTGTACTTAGAGGGACTGAAGCAAATATATTTTTTGAATATTGTATATGCTTAACAAATTACACAACCCTTTTTACCCAATCGTCTCAAACCTGTATGTGGATATATATATATGTATATATAGTTAAGAAGATAGCAAAATATTATTTTATCAAGTCGCGCGTTATTAATTTCACGTGTACAATTTACATTTGTAAATGTTGAAAGCATACAATACATATTTAAGAAGATGTTTACAATTTGAAAATCCTAATAGCCACATAATTCAATTGTGGGATTTTAGAAAATAGTGCAATAAGTATATCAAATTCATGTGCTAACACGAAAATTCTAAAAACAAATCACTATTACATTCATCAATATTCACTAAATCGAATTTAATTACACTATTATACAACGCAGTCTGACCCTGTCAATAAAGGCTAAATATAAAGTCATAAAAACGAAAAACATACACGTATGTAAGAAATAAAAAGGTGAGCTTTCAGAACAATAGGCACCGACATGTGTCTATGGAGATAGAATGCATCTCACCTTAACCTAACTAAATATAACACGGCACGAACTGCATTATTTGGCGGAAACAAACCAGACAGTCATAAGTAATATTTAGATAAATGTCAACTAAACATAGCTTTGATGCCGTGCTCTGCTGTTTAAAATATCAAAAAACATATGTAGATAAACATATTACTAACAGACCAACAAATCAAACTAATCATTTAGAAGCCTAGCTTACATAAACATTCAGAAAATTGAGCAAATCAAAACAACAGTAACAATATTGAACCATAAACTTTTCTAATATGAGTACATAAAGATTATTATTATAATAATGATTGCTGATTATAATCGAACATAACACCTACACGAGACAAATAAACGTGTTTAATACACTTAATAATTATTATTAGAATTGCATTGTACTAAATTTATTGACAACACCAATGAACTAATACTTGTTTAGATAAAGTATTTGCTTTTATCGCATGCAATACAAAATATATACTGCTATAACGCACGTGTGCGCACGCCCGCTCACGAGCGCGGCGCAACGATCACTAAAAGCGTGCGTCAGTTTTCTACCGCTATACATCGCCGTACACTCCTGCTCGCGCCTGCGCCGCCGCGCCGGCCTTTGCCGACGTAGCATTCGGCACAAAAGTGCCGAACTGACTCTCGACTTCAATCACAGCTATGAAATCTCTTCTCTTTATTAACATACTACTTCAATTTTCTCTTTAGTTCTATAGATTAATTCTATTTATACCTGTGTGGTACTTATTTTACAAAGCTCTATACATTGTCTTAATTGCAATTTATTATACTATAAATAATTGATTTTATCAAAATTTATTGCTAATTTATTTTAGCGAGACCACATAAAAATAGTTAAAACTTTGACACACACGAACAAAAATAAATAAACTTTGTAACCTTTGTACAAACGTAAACATACCGATCGAAATAAATTTTGACTAGCATATAATAATAGAATTTCATTATTTGTCTTTACTTTCAGAACAATTTGACTAGCATAAATCGACGATGTCAACGAAAATAATACTTCAAACAAATATCATTCTGCCGTATTCAAATCCTTGCGTAAATTTAGACACAACTTTGGCACAATCATCTTTTACTCATTAAAATTTTAATAAGATATTGAAAGGGAAGACTTGGGGAGAATATTTTATAGGGATATGTACCGAAACTATTTTTTATACTAATTGTGAGTCTTACAACTAGGGTGCAAAATTAATGTTCCGTGGATATTACCTCACTATAATATCTTGCAAGTAATCTCGCATTAATACCGTAATCGACGTTTTATGAGTAGTAAACATTTTTTAATATATCAGTAAAATAATACACCTTACATTTACGATGTAGGACATACCGTTTTGGCACTGCATTATGTCATTATTGTGGCACTAGATTTTCTTCAAGCAAATATTGTTCACTCGAAAGCTTTCAATACAGTGGTCCTAGAGTTATCTTATTCTATATTTAACCTAAGCTTTTTTTTAAGATTTTTTGGAAATATGTAGATTACCACAGGACTATCTATACTTTTGATCTAAGCCTAAGTACGATGAGCAGTCTGGAGAGGGTAATCAAATAATTCGAACGAACTGTCCTACGTTACATCACTAAACATTAACTATTCTCAGAATAATTTAGCATAAATTTGCAACATTATTAGTGTTAAACAAACTTCAACAATCTTTGGCTTTGATCCCTAGACCAATATGATTTACTCGACTCGACTTAAATTTCCAGTAGCCGATGTACACACTGTGTAAATATGTAAGTTAGAGATCTTATAGTTCAAATGTAAAATAAATTATAGGACTATCACATTTAGCAACACTATTTTTATACACCTAACGTCTTTTTAGTGATTTTAGACGATTGTAAATGATATAATGAAATGTTCACTTCACTTCTGTCTTCGCTTTTAATGTAAGATAAAGTTAAGGATTTGATCCCATCGGTTTCGTATCGCCGCGCCGCGCCATTGCAGCGCAACTGTTATGTAATACCTAATTTTCCAGGTTATTACGATTATTTTTTATTTACAAATATTGTCTTTAACCCTCTCACTCTGTTCGCTAATCTAATTCTACGCTACGCCAGCGATTCCGAGGTCGATAGTAACGCATCTACACCTACCATACGTCGACGCCCGTTCTATCTTATTTTGAACATTTTATTATGTGTGGTCAGTACTGATCATTTTGGAAAACAAATTCAATAGGTAATTGAATAACTCGACCTCTTAAATCCATAGTAAATTCGATCAGCTTAGCTAACTCTTGTTGCATACTTTGTTATAAACTCACAAACCTGTGAACGGTGAACGAAACAAAACAAAACAACATGTAATCATAATATCTATCCAAAACAACATTCGCCTAGCAGACGGACGTTCACCGCTCACCGATTACTTGAAAATTTTATCGTCAGTCATTTTTCACTTCGCCATTATTAATATTCTCGAGATATGCTTTCGCGTCTCTCGAATTTCAAAATTTGTCTTACACCACCGATAATCCCTATCCCAATAATACAGTGGAGAATAAATATAAGAATATCTAAAATACTTATAAACTCGTAACAAATGTAAACATACGTTCAGCACAATATCTAATGATTTGCTTCCCTTCTCGATAGAGATTTGGTCTTGATATTCACTTGAAGAAATATATCGGAGCCAGATTCCCGTATTGCGGCTGCATAAAGTGCGCGCGGTCACTGTTGTACATTTTGTACGCAGCGCTGGGAGTCTGACCACGGAGCCCCATTCAATGGATCGGTGCCTTCACGATGTGGTTGGGAGCGATGTAGTGGTAGCCAGGCAGCGGCAGACCGGCAGTCTCCATAGTGATCCTGCAACATATCACCGGACATCTTTCACAGCTGTCTATAAAAGCCAAACACGATCTAATACATATCTCCCAGAGTTTTAAATCGTACAATTTCGGTTGACATAACCTATTTGACACATAAAACATACAGGTTTTGAACATTGGATTGATACACAGTATTAAATTTACATTGTTTAAAAATAAAGAAGCAGTGTGGATTTTCTAGGATACAAATTGTAATGTAAAGGAAACTTCTTACCAGGAATTGGGTGATCCAGTGAGCTGTAGGATGTAGGTACTCGATGGATTTGGTCCAGCGTTCAGGTATCACGGGAATGTTTGGTGCCTGGGTGTAGGCAGGATAGTGGCGTGGGTTCTTGAATGGGAAGCTTTATAGATATTTACCTGCTTAATGCGTTTAAACAATAACTCTTGACTAGTATATTCGCGTTAAGAAATTTTACTGATTGAAATGCCGTCAAAATCCGACCATATTATGTGTTGACTTATCGATTGTTTTCTATAATTATTACGCTATTGCTAAAGCCAGTTCCTCTTCGCGCGAATAACTAATGAATGTTTAGCGAACTAAAATGAAAAGCACTCGGTTACCATTATTAGTTTTATTATGTACTTTAAAACAATACACTTTTACTTAAGGATTCTAGCGTGTAATATAATGCTGAAATTATAGGAAAACATCTATTACCTTAAAATTAACATGATTTCTTTTTTACAAATAAAAAGGAATTGGCAGCCAAATAATATGTTCCCTATGGAACTACAAGTTAGAAACATTCGAATTGGACCTCAATTTTAAATTCGCACTAATATATAAAACATTTACGGGCAAAAACCATTATTAATAACTATTTTTTTTGTTAAGATTACATTTACAGTGTTAAAGCTTTTTCAAAACTCTATCGATTTATTATCCTACCATTACCGTACGACCCAGTCTCAATATAGATAGAATTAGGGCTAGCTTTCGAAGCGACTGTTTTAACCTTAGACATAATAATGTTTTTCACCCGTAGCTTACCATTATGCAAATACAAACGTTCGAAACTACAGCTTACTGTCAAAATTCTAAGTGAATAATACGTACGAAGAAAGTAAACACGTAACGACGATAATAATTCATAAAGTGAGAAATGTTCAGAATCATTTAAGAGTTTGTTGCCTCCCAAAACATTAAACTTACACACGAAAGATTCAAAATTCAAAGTCAATTTTATGATGCAAAAACATTTAAATTCTAAACGTGCGAAAACAACGAAACAAATATATAATTAAAGAACTATGGCTGCGGGAGTTACGCCGTTCGTAAAGCGACTTAATCGAGACGACACATTGATATGGAATCGCACTCTTCATAGTTGAAAAGTATACGGTAAGCAGAGGAGGCGAGTTACAACATGACAGCAACTAAAGCAAACAACAACAACTTCACACGGAACAAATGTATTCCATCAAATAAATAGACTTTACTGCGACTGGAACACGAAACGAATACTGAAATAATCATCAAAGTGCGACTCGATTCGAGACTTTATCGTGCTCTTAAATAGGAGTAAGTAAGTGCTTCAACACTAGTGCGGTCTTATTAAATTCGTATACAGTTTAACGTGAAAATGTTTTTATACCAGTTTCACACGGGAGCACCATAGACAATTTGTTTAGATTCTGTGACTCGGCGGTGAATACAGTCGAACTGTTTTTTGAACCACATCCAGTTTTGTAGTGCGGTATGAATACAAACACTGCATTTGCATACGCCTATTGTTTTTTGGGAATCATGTTATTTTATGGGACATCTATTGGCAACTGTTTACTGGAGATCATCGAACGTTACTCACGGCAAACTACCGCAGCTTTTACCCTCAAAGCTCTTCACGTATCCTAATTTAAAGTCGATTAAATACAACCACCAATGGCTAAACATTGGGATTATACAAAAGTCTGTGACATAACAATCTAAATTTACAATAAAAATTTATATACAGAGTTATCGGTAGACATCAAACAATACTTCAATAATGTGGGTTCTATTTATTGCTGTACTTGGGAGCGAAACTTATTAGATTATCTAAGTGATTTAACATCGATATAACCTATATCTACTGGCCTGAAGTACGGCTTGATGTTTTCTCTAGACACCCTGTATTTCATTCTTAAATATGCTGTAAGGAAAGTGTGCCGTTTGAAAAAACCACAAAGGTATTGATATATAAAAATGTCGGCTATAAAACAATAACAGTATGGAAATATAGACAATTATTCAGTTAATTTCGCTAGAATATTTCTTAAACATTCATAAAACTACCAAATAGATACTGGATATAAACTGCGCCTGTGGGCTTTCGATACGTAATTACACATCTAGAATAATCTATCAAGCTGTTTATTTATACAACACCCTAAATTATAAAAAAAACTTGTTAAATTAAAAAAATCGAGTGCGTTACTGCGGTATATTAATTCAAATGATTTCAAATGAATAGTGTAAATACATTTATATACATATATGTATGTATATTATTGCACGACTTGATAAATAAACCTTCCTCAGAAATCGACTTAGGTTGACCAGTTCGTAGTTTTATACAACATCGGCACATTTACCCTACATCGTCCTCACTCGCGAAGCATCTGTATATACTACAGCTTTCAAGCCTCTACGTATTCCCTACTATTGTCTCGATCCCTAGTTACCTTTATCGTATAATTAAGATTGTGTTATTCTACCGCGGTAAACTAATTAATAATACACGTTTGTTTTGTCAGTCACTATTTATTATGATTAATGTTTGCATTAGTGTTTATCTCGTCGCTTTCATATTGAGATTTCTTTAATACATTGTTTCCTTATTTCGTCACAAAGTATATTTAATATGTTTACTTCACCAGTGATAAGTTCATATAAAAATAAAGTCATAACTGTAAAACTTATAATATTTTAATAAAATTATATTTAGTTTGGTATTTTTTACCAAGTGATTTACCAAGTTGGTATATATACTTTGTACCGGAAGACACGCAACCAAATCAGTATTAACCCTTAGTTGACAGAAATATAAAGGCGACGAGTGCCACAGCGACGCAAGGTATGCCTCACACTTGGTGCATATTTTCAATCAACTAAGTTTCCTTAAAACGTACATGATTTTAGAATGAAAAAACAACCCTTTCAGTGCTTAAACGATTTCTTTTCTAAGATAGTCACAAATAAATAAATTTCACTTATTCGAAAGTTCTCTTACTGGCTACGTTACGGATTGCTCGATCCCAAAAAATGCAACGAAACTCCAAAAATCCCAGCCGGCGGTGGCGTTCCGTCAGTCGGTCCTAGGTCCCAACTACTAAAATCATTGACCACATCGCAATTCAACCATTTTGACAAACCCACAATCATGACCTTTACTCTTTCTTATTATTCCATGATATAAATTAAAAGCGAATTGGTTTTTCAAGTATCGATTCGTCAATAAAACTGAACAAGAGCGGTCAAAAGAAACGCGATCAGTCCATATTTGGTAGACTGAGTCGACTATCGCGCGACTCGTTCGCGCCGCCTAATAAGGATTGTATTTGTTTCTCTCTTTGGACGTTTTGGTGGGCGTATCATCGTCCTGGCGACGCTGGTTGAACGATTTGTGGTTCCTGTGAACGCCCGTGGTCTGCACGGGTTGCGAGGCATTCGCGCCGCTCAGCAGGTCGGTGAGGCCGCCGAGTGCGGCGAGGGAACTGAGCGCGCCCACGGCGCCGGACTTGCTGAGCAGTTGAGCGAGCGGAATGGCGGAGGCGAGGGGGCTGGCGGCCGACCCCCCCGCGCCCGACCCGCTCGAAGTGCTACCCTCCAGATTCGCCTTCTGTAGCTCCACACTGCGGGAGCGGGACAGGAATGTTGTAAAGGGTCAGGCGTATTGATGGACCGATTCGAAGCGTGGGTACTGACTTTATACATTCTGACTTGATATGCTTTCATGTATATTATGAGATTTATACTTTTATATACATATACTTATATAATTAATAAGATAAGTTAAGTAAATGTACTTGTATACTATATATGGATACGATATACTATATATATGGTATGACATGTGATTGCCAAGCTAAATAAAAATACATACTAATGATTTGTTATGTTTACTATTACAATGCAATTAATATTTTTTAGAGATATACATACATAAACTTTAGTTCATAAATAAAATAATTGGTCGAAATTACGCTTCATGCGCGTTAGTGTGACATAAACGAGTCAATTTTGTTAAAGTACAAATAACAAGCATCTCGGGTCAGAACGTTTCACAATGCAAATCTTTATAATAATTATCAACGCGTTCGAAACGGCCCAAAAGGTGAAGACAAATCGGAGGAATATCATGGGATGTCAAATAAATCAATCATTGTAGGTGGAGGCATGATTTAAAATGGACAAGAATGGGCAAAATAATTTTCCGCTGGACGTTCGGATGGAGTTCAACGGGGATTGGTTGGCGGGTGGTAGCAGTATACGCGACTTACCTCATGTTGATCAGGTACTGTGCCAGTGCGACGGAGTCAGGGTTGCCTGAGATGGTGATAGTGCGATCTGTGCTGCCGCCCTCGCGCTCCTCGCAGTTCGATATCCGGATCATCGCACCGGATATCTGACGGATCTCGGCGATCTTGGTGCCGCCCTGTTGGCACAATACCGCATTTGACGTTCTAGTCAAATTACTTTTGTGCTTTACGCGATATATAAGAACTACTTACTGGTCAAAAACAAAACATACTCGATCGAAAGTGCTGTTAAAATGACAGGTATTACATAATCACTCGACAATGCATATTTTAACTATTCTGTTAAAGTTAAAGATATTTATAAGTAATTATAATTTATAAAGAAATGGGTAAGGGCTGCTTGTTCAAATTTAATATTTGTACTTTTATTTAATATAAATTTTATTTGTATTTATTTAATATAAATCTAAAATAAGAAAATATTTAATATACACGATTAAAATACGCCAGATTCCCAGAATCTTCAGATCCATATTTTCCTTAAAGTTTCCGTTATAAAATGTCAGTAAACATTTACACGTTGAATACTCAAAGTAAAACATTCAAACATTGACTCTGCAAAACAGCTATCGTAATGTAAACGAATCGTCAAAAAAAGTAAACTGCCTTTTAAAAGCCGTTAAAGATTTACTATTATTTACAGTTTTATTATGCATGTTTTAGTGGTCAATAATGAACTAGTTGATTATGCAAGCAATGTCACCGTATGATCGTGAACATCTTGAGTTTATAATCTTTCTCGTAAGTAATGTTCAAATATTGAGAAATTACCAACTGTTCCTATGCCATTAACTATTGAACGCATCACAATTAAATAGTCTAGTCTCAAGTCCAGATGTACTATAATATATATCTCATCCCTGGTGAACTCCTGTTATCCCGGAAAAAAGTTACTAAGTTATCGGAACCGTCACATGGCGGTATACATATCCAAAACCAATGTTTTAGATGTATATACCACTAGCTCAAATGCACAGGGCGGGATGGGCAGCAGCATCCCCGTCGCGAAAACTGTGCTCTGCGATTGCCAACACGCTTGCCCAGTGCGGTAATTCCACATTCCACCTTTTTTGGGAGGCCTTGTCCAGCAGTCGACTTTCAATGGCTGGTATGCTGTATGATGAAGCCAGACTTAAAAAGTAGCCTACGTGTTATTTCAGACCATCAATAATCTATCTTGACGGTTAAATAGATCTGAATTAAATTTGGCTAAAATTCAGCCGCTGCGGCGTGAAATCGCAATATATCCAACATCCAATAAAACTTTTGCATTTATATGGAGGATGTTCTGTTCGAGTTCACAACAAACAAAATTATATAAAATGTTTAAAATTTCAAATGAGAGCATTGAACTTTTCTGAGACATGTTATGTTCAAAAGTGAGCACCGACCTTTCCGATGATGCAGCCGATGAGTTCGTTGGGCACGGTCATCTCATGCGACTGCTGATTGGTGGCGGGCTGGTTGCGCGACTGGTTGGAAGTGCGCAGCTGCGAGCCCGCCAGCGCAGCCAAAGCTGGGAGGGAGGACGCTTGTTAACCATATTACAACTGAACGCTGTTCACGCTATTGTCGACATTAATTTATAAAGGTAGTTGTTGATATAAGTCTTCGTTTACCGGCAAAGTCGAATACCTCCTGAACCAGGAATATTAAGAGACGATTGAGGTACTGAAATCGATAGATAGCTGTATGCATATGCAAGCGAAAGCGTAAGTCAAATGCAAACGGGGCTGGGTATGACAGCACTCGCGTCGCGAAGCTACGCTCTGCGATTGCTTTCATGCTTGCTTAGCTTGACAATTATGGACAATATTCTGTGATGATATACATTGAATATATGTCAATCAATTTAAATCATTTAGTTAAACCCCAAATATACTGTGAAGTTTTTCTAAATATTACAAGCTTGAAGTGTGCGCGAATCGAAAACCTATTTATAACTTTTCAGATACAATTTACAAACGTTAATTTCATAAAAAAAAACGTGACATATGTAAGGATACTGTCACGTTTTTTTCATTAATTAAGTATTCACTATCAACCTGAGATCCTTTTTTATACATAGTAATAAACAAGCATGTAAAAGCACCGGGATTTCCATTACCACAAAGCTTATTTACCTGCAGGGTTTAATCCACCGGTGTTAGCTGGGCCCAATCCACCAAGTCCTAAAGCTGCAAGGCCAGCAAGAGGCGATTTGCCAAGACCTCCCATCTAAAATGAAACAACTCACTTAATAGTTTGTCGTGTTGTCCGTCACATACTAACACTAATATTATTTTAAAAACCAAGACCAACGATAACAAATAAATAAAGCTCCAGCTGCTTGTTTTCATCTTCTCTGACATAGCCGGGATGGGATCGCTGGATAGGGTTAACCTAGGTAGAAAATTTTAGAAAAATAAACCGTCATGTCATTCAAGGAACATTCGCGTAAAGTTGGAGGTGTGTCTATGCGCCGCAAAGAATCGTAGCATAGACACGGCTGACGAAGCAAATGTTCTCAGAACTGGACCCGCTAAAAATTTACCACATCGTGAGTTGAGTGGTGCTGCCCGAATACAAAATACACACCTTCCAGTTGAGGAGGCAAAATGTCACTGAACTTGAACTAGTAAATTAACTTTTATTTTTAAGCCATGCGCTTCCATGGTTAATCTCGATATTAATTGTGAAAACACAAATGAAATAAAAATAATAAAAAATATATTGGAAGAGGCAAGGCAAAATAGGGAGAGGTGCAAGTACGGGATTTATGTAATCAATGTTGAATGTGCGTGAACATTTGTTGAAGTAACAGTTGACAAGGCCTGGAGCTCGGCGATGCCAGAAAACAAACAGATAAAGCTTCGTAGGTTTGTTTCTACACATATTTAATACTATAATACATTATAATTGTGACAAAATTATGATAAAAAACTAACTCTAAAGGACCGGAACATATATATGCTAGGTTGTAAAGAGAAACGCTACCACAGGGGTTACGTGCAAGATAGAATACAATGAGTCTCAAGCTTAGGGGTTCAAAGGAACGCAAAATAAAATATAATCATTCCTACACTCCACAGCACCGGGGTCTAATTCTATTTAGGTATTTACAATACATGTTAATCATATACGCTACTGAAAGGGATTCGACACCACACATCCAAACCAAGATCAAGGGAATCCGGGGCAGCACCAATCACATAATATCACTCTGTACTCCACACAACCTCATAGAGATACTTTAATACGTCAAATGTAAAATTTACTTCTTAATGATACATACTCAAAAATTACAATTTTCGTTTTTGGGCGTCTGGATAAAGGTATTGAAGGAGAGAAACATTCCGGACTTAATTGGCTACAGGTATAACTTACATTTGAGAGCATTGGGAAATATAGATAAGGTGAAACAGTAACTATATAGTTCAAAGAGACCACGGCACGATACTATAACGACTAAGGATAAGAAGAACTCATTCTCAATCTGTAGCCAGGTAAAGAAATATGATCTCAACATAAAATAATTAAAAAGAGCTGACAACTTCACAATGTTTGTATTAGTGTAAAATTATTAAACTTATTTATTTTGATTCGATGTCTAGAATAACATAATTAATAGATAGGTAGACTCCATGTCATATACTTTTTCCATTTAAAATATTTCTTATTTTAAGTGCTTGCGATTAAAAATAATTCATAAAAATAAGAAATCTACGTAGACTGGTATAATATAAGTATACCGTTTCTTAAACGTAAGCAAGAATCCAACCCGGAAACTTCTGATTCCAAGCCACGTAGTTTTTTAAGCATTGCAACAACATACAACTATACATAACTAAATTTAATGATTATTTATAGAACAATCAATTTGTATAAAACAAAAACAGTTAAGTGTGTCTTGAACGTCGAAGTACCAGGTTTGCTACTACATAATAATATATAAAGATACATTTAGAAAAGAGATATATACGTAACAAAAAAAATAACTCTTTTTGTCGAACACTGGTAAGGGGTTTTAAAGGGATTTTCGGTCTTCGATTGCTGATTAAACTTACTTTTATAAGAATTAGCGTATTAAATCTCATGAACTAAATCTGGATCTCAACAAACTGCCCTGTCACCAGTTAGTGCCAAAATATTAAATGAATTTAAAATTAGACATATACAAAATACGGCATATTGCAGTAAACTTTCCAAACATTTAACAGTCGTGTTTTAACAATACCGACAACAACGGGGTCGGATTTAAACCTAAAACACAATAGCTCGGTTGCCAGCTCGGGTCAATGGGTCTAGGAGGCCGTAAATATAGATCAGTGGAATATTAACAGGGCGTCTCTATGAGGTCGGGCGGGCGAGCGAGACTCACGAGGTGGTGTTCGTGCAGCGGCGGCGGCAGCAGGTGGTGCGGCGGCAGCGCGCCCACGAGGGGCGGCTTCACCTCCAGCAGGGGGAACACCGGCGCGCACACCGCCTGCCGCATACAACCTTCACTCACTGATACAAGGCTCCGGCGTATTTACGACTAGCGCCACTTATTTAATTACTCTTAAACGGTGCAAAGTAGGTACGTATTCTGTTATAAACGCTCTTCCCGTTTACAAATGATAACTGACGTCAGACGGCAACACCGACGTCTCTAAATATATCCAGCGTGTTTCAATGACTTATCACTAAAGGCTACATTACCGTCACATAGGAGTTGTTTCTAATATTGGCATATAAAATGGCAACCACTCAATGTGTAAGCATTAAGATTCTATTTTTTGACAGTTTCTTTGTTGGTGTCATTGAAACTGTACTTGTGTACCGAAATATCTACGTTTTAAAAAAAATAGCAATATACATTTATTTTTAAAGATAATGTTCAAAAATTGGATTTCATAAGGTTTAAATATCCTTAAAACATTTCTTAAAAAATATGTTATTGGGATCACGTAGTTTCTCTTTTATTTACAACAACCGTTAGATCATGAAAAAAACAAATATATTTTTTGCACATCTCCTACATCTACCTGTTTCCGAGATAAGTAGCGCAAAGTAAAGTATTACGGACATCAAACAGTAGAATACTCACAAATATAGACATTAAATGCATATCTAACACTCTGATACAGAACATACACAAATATCCATCGTATAAACCTGTGTCCGTCCCATCAGCATCATCATTAACTTGTGAAAGTCGGTGGTATATGGAAAAAACTGTTTTCGGTCTCATCTCTAATAAATTGCAACTTGTAGAAATAAGTAAAAAGTAAAAGTAGAAATAACTACTTTAAATATTACTGTTTGCCTTTAATTCTTAAAATGTATGTTCTATACTATATATGTAAGATGTAGAGAGTATGAAAATACTTGTTCATTGCTAATCGGTTTCTTGATGAAGTTACGTGCTGATGACACGTATTTGATTAAATTAATGACCGAGAGACTATTGTTATACACACACACACACACATATATATATAGGAAATGAAAACTTCTCAATAACGATGTAGGGTTACCCCTACATAGTTAAGTTTGGCCTACTTGTAAAAGTACTTAAAATTTACCTATATTATTCATAGCAAACAATTCAAAATATTTGTAATGAATAAGAAGTGGACGTTAAATACTAAAGGTGGACTTCAAACAAAGTTTGTTTGCATTGGTCCGTCACGCACATCCCAACCTCACTCTCACCTATTTCTACCGCCTAAACTCTTCACATTGCTGTATTCCGGGTTCAATCGTGAGAGACACAGTGAAATTACTGGGTAGTGTGACATAAATTCTTAAGTCACAAAGTTGGCAACGCGTAGTGATTTCCTTGTGATGATACGAGCGTTTATTGATTGTTTATTTATCGAATTAGTCCTGTAAAATAAAACTATGGGGATATCTTTGCCGCTTGTAGCGTAAGTGATACATCATCAGCCCTTAGTGGTAAAGCAACCAGCATATTCAATGGCACAAAGTAATGTCTTACGACTAATGTAACTTTTTAGTTATAACATTGGTTTTCACTTTTGTTCTTTTTTTCGGTCTGATATATTGTATCACTCCAATAAAACCATTTATTATAAATACTGAAGTATTAATTACACAATAATTAAAACATAAATTAATGTTGGATATATCTCGATATTTTTTAATCCAAGATGTATTATATAATCATAACTATCATCATTTCCTATGACATTTTCTTCGTCCTCCCAAATGTCCTCCCAAAGGTTGCCGGGAAGAGATCGCTCTGGGGGATGAGGCGGCCAATTGTATTGTCATTTGTGAGTTTTATTTTTTCTTTATGTAATTTTCTGTGTACAATAAAGGTTATAATATAATATATTATATTATATTATCACTATAATTATTGTTATATATCGCGGTCATAAATAAGAATTGTATCATCCAACACAATATTTTCGACAAATATAGATTTATTCGCTAAAATTGAACTAAACGTCAAATCGCTACAGGAAGATTACAATAAACAACAAGAATGTTCTTTCTGTATCCAAATCATGGACAAATGCGGCCATTCGCATTACTTTCGAAAAGTGTACATAAAATTACGGTGTTAAAAAAACAGTTGCAGATAGATTACATATAAAAGGTGAAAATTCTTTATCAATTTACAAACGCACTAACATCACAAATTGCTTCTATCGGCAATCAGTAATTGAAATATGTTAATGGGACCATTGGAACGAATCGGCAGTTTATCTAAAGATCGTATGTCCAACTAATTATACTAACAAGAGCTATTTAACATTTCACTGGATCCAAACGTGACTGTGCACGCACTACGGCAATAATTGCCAGATGTGAGCCGTTTTAATACGAGGAAACGCCAGATGCTGTCGCGCTGAGCATTCATATGATAATAAACTTAAGCATATTTAAATAACGGAGGCATTTGTGATCCCTGCTACGAGACAATGACTCGGGTGTCAGCGGATGCGTTTGAATCATACTTGTTTTTTAGCACGACTTTCAATCGTTATTTTATGTTTGCGCTTGTACAATCATTGATATAAATAAAACACGTGTTCATGAGTTTGACTTATAATTAATTTAACCATATGTCCTTAATTATATGTTTTATAACCTAGGTTGCTTGTGATATTATTGACAGTTATCAAGTAGACGGCTTATTGTATTTGCTTGCAGATGTTAACCGATTAGTATGTTAAATAAATAAGAAACATTAAGATTAAATAGAACTTGAAGTAAGATGCTTTAGCGTAGTTTATTAAAGCCAAGGTAACGCAGCGCCTATTTTTTCAGGCAGCGATTTTATTACTAAACACTCATTGTTCGGTCATGAGAAGTTACACTTTACGAAACTTTAATAAATGTTACATTTCATTGAGTTATATAGTCGCTCACGTACTAACACTGCGTAGGTACATCGAATTAACAACTCCAATAAACAACATAAACATAGTTTAATGTTTAACACATAATATGCAGTTAAAACTAAATGTACAGATCGGATTTAATTTGAGTAGTTTTCTTGCATTATACAATTTAACGACTCATTTCATTAGTTAGGCGCCGATATATAAAAAGTTCGCATTTCTCGGGCATAATTCTTATGTATTATGAGAGTGTAAAAAATAAATACTTACATCTTGAGCAGGCACGGCATAGTTGCCTTGGATGGTGTACGCTTGCCCGCCAGCGAGGATCACTGGTCCCGCTACATTAGGCTTTGGTCTGTACGGAATTGTAGCTCCTTTGGGTGGGCTCTGAAAGAAAATAATTAGGTATTATTTTAATTAATACATTTTCCAATAATTTCTTGTATACCCTTGACGCCACCGCAATGTTGTTATTTTATTTTCATTCTTTTATATTTATTTATATAACGTGACAATTTCGAAACTAAACTTGATCTGAATTCAAAGGAAAGGTAAAAATAATCCATATTAAAAAGATATATTTTTCAAATATAGGCGATATTCATTCCTTGTAATCTTGGAGCTTTTTTTTAATTATAAAAATTTGAAAAAAAGAGTGTTTATCAAACAAAAGTCAAAAAGCTCCAAGTTAAAGCGCAAGAGTCTTTGCCGATATGATATAAAACTGATAGCCATTATTTTCAATCACACATTACCTCTAGCATGACGCAACAGATGTGGTAAATGCATTGTGTAATCGCATCGCAAGTGCCGCTGATCGTGACCGCCCTCTCAGTGGAGTTTGGCAACATTTCACTCGCCACCTGTAAACAATCACATGTAAATAATTAAAACACCCGACGCAATTCGGTCACGAAACATTACGGTTATGATTTATATCTATGTTATGTCTCCTTATAACATTTAAGAGATTTTTAACTGTTTAAAAATGGTTATTTTTAGATTTAATTGGGGACAAACAACACATAAATATTTAACTGGTTCAAAAAATTTATTACATGTTTGGGAGTTGTTAGAAAAGAAAATCCTTCAAGATTAATCGCCATTGGGAAAAGCAACTCTATTAATTAACTTGGCACAGATGTTGTTGCATGTACATTTGATAAACACATGAATCGATTAGAAGCGACACTTTCAGTACATGTCTTGTGAGCTCAATTAAAATACCACGCTTCTAGCTGTAAGAACCTATATAGAAATAGTTTTAAGTTATTCTTGACTCACGCCCAGCTGATATTTCAGATTAATCTTGTTTCACATATCTAATAAAAACGATATATAAAAAAATTTAAATATAAAGCAAATCTCTAACTATCCTTCCACATTTCCACCATTGATC
The DNA here is from genome assembly GCA_020976665.1 of Heortia vitessoides. Lineage (NCBI taxonomy): Eukaryota > Metazoa > Arthropoda > Insecta > Lepidoptera > Crambidae > Heortia > Heortia vitessoides. The sequence continues at coordinate 9,752,849 of JACJUM010002878.1, read as the reverse complement.
GCTACTAACTATTTTATGTTGTCTTGTCTGGGCTTATCGTCCTGGGGATCCTTGACATGGGAGCTTCTTAGAGAAACATTCCCTTTTATTCTATATTCACAAAAAAACGACCAAGTGGAATGGCTCTTAAAGATAATATCTATCTCATCATTTTGTCAGGTCTATATACGTATTGCTAGCTAGTCCAACGGCTGTGTTAACTTGCACGCACCTGTATGTTAGCTCCAGTCACATCGCGAATCTCCTTGATTTTGGAGCCGCCTTTGCCAATAAGTGAGCCGCATTGCGAAGCTGGCACGATGAGCCGCAGGGTGATGGGCGCGCGGGATCCGCCGCCGCCGCCACCCTCGTTGAACTGGGAGCACCACTAAAAAGTACCGACATTCATCAGTCATATAACATCGACTTTCTGTTACGGTAGATACGCGGTATTGTGACAAATCATTTATAGGGTCATTATCGTCTATCGAATTTGTCAGATTACAATTGCCCTGAACCCCTCGGAAATTCTTTCACTGGAAAAATGTACATGGGATTCGTATTTTTGTTCGGTTTTAACAAATAAACTCAAACACTATTGATTTTAATAATGAGTTTTTCACTAATATAGATGTATGTTATCAGCGAGTTATATAAGCTATATTTATTGCCTGTTTTAACGGAACCAGAACTGCGCGAGTGAAACCGCGGAACGCTGCTAGTTTGTAAATAAAAGCGTACTAAGTAATCCAACAAATTGCTAATCAAAGTTTGTAAATGAACATGTATGATCATTAACGAAATTTCACCAATGATTATTTGTGGGTCCAATTTCGTGCTGTTTTGCCTTACACACTTGCAACCGAACATTTTAAGTAGGCAAGTATATATATCATAGACGCTTATGACGCCACGCATATTTATTAGTGGTAGGAAGATAGATGGTTTACACGGCCACTTGAACGTAAGAAACATTTCAACTCACGCAACCACAATTGGGAATTGAGTTACTATGATATCGATATTACGAATAAGAGCTGATTCGCATTCTACAAGTTCGCACAGTGTGTGGTTAGTGATGAGAGTACAGCATGAGTGCGAGCGAATAGACATGTCAACTCCGTACTGTTACTTCCTATCGTACTTTTCTTAACACAAGCGTGTACCTGGCATAGCTTATTTCGATCATCATGGCAGTTAAATACATTTCACAATAATTCTAGTGTGTACAAAGAATGATCGTCATTTACGTCACGCTAGTTTTAAAAGATTTTATGTAGTAGCGAATAATATTTCGAAGATAATATGGATGATGTGTAATGAAGGTAATTGTATTGAGCTTCTAACTTTAAAGTTACAATAACAATAGGAAATTTTACATTGATCAACCACTTGTGGCATATTTAAGTTATTCTGAAAATACTCTTGCTTCATTCGACCCCAGAGTTGAAACGCGGGCTTTTTAGTCCGTGCACTGAACTTAAATTACAGGGAGGAATAGCACACTGCTGCTTGATTATTCATATCGAGATAGCATTCAATCGTAACATTTATCATTAGTGTATTGTATTATAATGACTTTGAATAATTGCATACTAGAAATCGGGCTGAAATATTTTTGAGTATTAACAAAAGCTCGGGTCCGGGTTTATAGGGGAAATACAATTTTATACCTCTTCGAATTTCTTGCAAATAAGTGTGAAGGCTTTGAATATAGCACTGGTGTTGCCAGTGACAGTGACGATACGCTCTGGGCACGATCCATCGGAAATGTTGATTTTGGCTCCAGACTGAAATAAAGAATTTTTTGGTAAGCATGCGATTAGTTGATTATCCACTAGTAAAAAGGTACAGTGGTATTTTATTTCTCGTGATAATAAGCGCCAACTACATTATCAACACGCTATTAAGTTATAAACAATACTTTATTACAAGTTGATAAAAAAGCAGAATTATCATAACAAAACATGTTTATTCTTAACATATTTTAAATGATTCAATGTTATATAAAATAGTTACCTCTTCTCTAAATCTTTTGACAATCTCTCCTTTTTTCCCAATAATGCTGCCAACTTCCTGCAAACAAGAAAGGCATGCATTTAGCTTCACGTACTACTCCTTCATAACTTATTTCATTAAAGTCAGACTGAAAATAGCCTCTAATGCTGGGACATTGGCAAGTATTGTGCAATGCGCGCAGGCGTAATTAATGCAGACCACTAAGATTTATAGTACAAAAGATTTCCTGTCTGGTGGCCAATAATAGTCACAGCTTCGATTCTTTGCAGCATGAGATGCATTGGGGTTGCGTCAACCGCGTCAAGACAGTTTTAGTTGGCTGTAACGTATTGGTTCTTTCCTGGCAACAGGGCATGTTGACCTGCGCAGTATGTGAACAATGCTGTTGCGTGTAGCCGTCGATGCGATGCGCTTTGAGCCGACATAAATAGAGCTGACTGATGAAAGTAGAGGGTTCAAAGAACTTTGATACGGCAATAGGCCCACATTAATTGCGGATCTTTTACTATCGGTGAAAGCAAAATATGTCGATTACTAATGCAGTATGATTTGTGTTTTTGTAATGTGCTTATTTGCTTTATGATAACGGGCTTGATTTATGTCGCTACTAAACGTATTTACGTATATTCTGCGATATGAAGTAATCGGTTTTATTCAGTGTGTTTTTGGGTGTCTTGCTTGTCTAGATTGTTTGAACAATTTAGGTATATGAATTATTGTTTTAAACATTTCCTATCAAACATATATTATATTATTTACACATAATTATACTTTCAATACATTCGTATTAACGACATGAAGATGCCATAGATTGTGTATGACAGTATTTTTTTACTAATTTAGCTGACTAAGTCAGCGTCAGCGCCGACCATTTTATTTACTTACTTAGCGCTACTGGTGATGTGTGATTAGTATGCAAATTAATAATTAGTTGCTTTTACTAAACTACAAAAACCTCTTAAAAACTCTTGGGTTCTCGACGAGTTTAATGCAATGACACAAAGTACTCAATAGCACGTTACCTCTTATTAGTAACTATTAATAGGTTTTAATTTGACTAGTAGAACTAATAATTAATCAACACGACTTTCCTCCCTATTTGATATATTTACACAAACAAATAGTTTATAAATAGCATGAATGTTTTATTGGATTGAGGACAGTTTAAAACTAATGTGCAAATAGATTGCCATACGCCGACTAGTAGAAATGTACTGCATGTTTGTTTTCTCCATGATTTAATATATTATTGCGCCTTTGGTTTGCATTAAATTTCAGTCCTAAACCATTTCAATTAGAAAAAGATACAAATCGACATGTTTGATGAACAGGGCGAGTGCCAATACCTGGCGGGGTGCCAGACGTACTTTGTATTGGATTACAGCCAATTAAAAGTATGTATCTGTATAGGTAATAAATGTTCATGTGTGTATGGTAATATCAATACATCTCTCGCGTCACGACAACTATTGTAGACGCGTCTAGGAGGTATAATTAATTTTACAATTAAGCATTACAATATGTCAATATGCGTATTATTCTCATATACTTAATTCTCATATACTTATTCGATAAATAAATAAATATAGCCATATTATATTACGAACATGCATTAATTTCAGACAAAAAAATAAAAATAATGACTAAAATTCTACAGACGGAAATTAATTTAAAACTTTATAACAAAAAATAATACAGTAAACCTGAATGCTTCTTCTAAATAGTTATTAATCTACAGTTTTACCTTGACATAGTCAATTACCATGAATCAATATTTATATTGATTCCAATAACTGAAACTTGATACTACATTCCTTCTGATACTCAATAATATGAAAGCCTAGTCACAAAGCATGCATACATGAGTAACAAACAGGATCTAATGTAATGCAACCTTTCAAGTGTGTTCTTTAACAAGATTAAAATACCAAAGTCATATTAGATTACCTTACTTTCAAACAAACACAACTCTTTCATAAACAGTTACATGCTAATGAGGTTTTCTTTCTATAAGTGGTTGAAGCTTTAACATGCCTACTAACTGCTTAAATAAATTTAAAAGATAACATCAATGTGGTAGGTTTAATGATTCCGTTATGATTTTTAAGTTAAAGATCTATTTTTGAGTTATTAAGGCAAAGGTTTGTGTATAATCTAAAGGAACGAAATGCTTTAGCCCAAATCAAAAATAAAATAATGATAGACATTAGTATAATGCATATAGTCTGAACAAAAAATAAAAATTAACACCAGATTACAAGTTCAGTCACAAAGTTATTTGTTAATGCAAAAATTCACACAAAATTTAATAAATCTAATAATGTGAGAGGTCCGTCATACCATACAACTTTTAATTAATAATTTTATGCAGACTCATTTATGTTAATATATTTGCAGAGACAAAAGTTAAATTAAAATTAAATAGTTGATTGTTATTGGATTACATTTTCACATTTAATTGAAATGCAAAAGTTAAGCTAATCAAAAATAAACATCCGGCAAAAATAATTAATGAGTAAAAAGCTTTGGTTACTAAGTAAAATAATAAATGCAAATGTAAGAATAACTGTAATAGGAAATGTATTTAGAAGAAGGTAAAATATACACTTTCACAACTTAAATAAAATGAGAATAATTTAAGTAAACAAATGCCAATCTTTAAAGAAGTGTTTTTTCTTACCTTCCCCTGCATAATCAGTCTGATAGTGAGGGTAACTTTGGAGTCTTCCTCTTGGAGATTGGGGGCTTTCTCCAGTTCCATGCTGGAGGAGGTGTCCGTAGTGTCTCGCGGAATTTTGGCTGCGTACGGGTCTACGTGTGGGCGGACACAGGGGACACTCCACTCAATCTAATGGCTGGGACTCTGGGGCTCTTGGCACGCACTGCAGGCAGGGTAAGCTGGAAAACAGGCGCACGTCTCAAAAGGACTGTCAATAGGTATCGAGCGTACTAAGGTGTAGGGCATGGGCACTCTTCCACTTTAGATGCGAAGCTGATTACCGAATATTTATTTACAGTTGCGGACAGTGGCAAGCGTAACGGAATAAGGGCGGCAAATGAGGATCTAGACGCTATTATAAACCAACTGGTCCTAGGCCCGACCGGATTCTGCAGATGTAATGCGAGTCGGCGTGCTCCGGCTACCGGCACCGTTACTTGAACTCCGATACCTGTTCGCTACTCGCGACATAACCTCAGCGTCGCGCCTCATGGCTAGCCGACCGGGTTATCGATCCCGCAAATCCCAAACAATTCCATTTACAACCTCAGGATTTACCTTACCTCGTTTAGTTTTCCACTGTGCAACAATAACATAACAATCCTTATCACTAATATTATCACCAAGACGTGTATAAAAGTTACACTTATCACAATTTTCTTTGTCACTAATTTTTAATTAAAAAATTAAATAAAATCCGACGGTGACGCGTCGGTCTGAAGCTTGCAAATGTCAAAACGCCATAGACAATAGAGTAGCAGCAACATTGACACTAGCGCCCCTAGCGGACTTGAACCGAATTCTTTTGACAGTGACATTTAATCAAAAGCAATGTACGTATTTTTTTATTAGGTTTCTTTGTTGTCAGAAGTAAACTGGGGCGGGAAGAATATATTATTCTTAAAGAGTTTCAACTCTTAACTATTATTAAATATATAATGTGAATAGTAGGTGTGTTAAAAGGTATTTTAAACAGATTATGTGTTCAGGTAATTAATTAAAAAAAATTTGAATATGCCAGGATTTTTGAACATTATGTTGATTATAGAAGTAATGTTACTCTAGATGTTCTAAGATTGATTTATATTATGTTAACTTATCTACGCATGTAAATACCATGTTATTAAGTAGTTTGCACTATTTCCCCATGTTTCATTTGGTTTGTTTTAGTATAAAATATAACGAAAAATCCTCTGAACTTTTGTTTTATTTTTTATAAACGTTTACATGGCTATATTGAAACTGGAAGTGCTCTGTCCCATGCAAATTCGTTCATCGGCTTTTTTGACGTCAGTGAACATGCTAAGGTAATTGCATTTTATGAACCGGCTATTGAAAAAAACAATGTTTGATATTGTCTCGGATTTTGCCACATGAGTATCTTATCTGTGTTTCTATGTATCGTATTCCATTGTCAATACAAAAAGTATAAAAATCTTTTTCGCGAGTGCTTGCTGTACAATGTTTTTGCTTTGTTTGATCCTATTATGCAAAATGTGCGCTACCAATAAAAAAGGCAAAAATTCAAAAGCTCTTAATTGAATGTTGCCGCGAGCTATAAAAATGCTAAAGGCTCTTAACAGGAGCTTTTGATTTTCTTTTGGGTTTCAGGAAGTGCTTATTTGGATTTTGTAAATATGTAGTTTAGGTTGTGGTCATATGAGATGAGAATTGCAAGTTAACCTCTGATTATAAAGCTTTAAGATGAACATTTTTTAATTAATTATTATTTAAATAACTGTGTGTACCTATCTATAAAACCATTTATTTTTTAATTTTCTCAGATCTTTATTATAGTAAATAAAAGATAGATATAGATATAGATAGATCATGGCTTCATATGGGTTAAATGTTTTTACCCATCCTTTAGGTTTTAAAAATACTAACATAAATATATTAATACTATTTTTACTTTGTTTACATAAACGTTTTCCATATGTACAACTTTAGAGATTGAGTTGGAATGGAATACGAACTCAGCGTGAGTAATTGCCCCCAACAGGGTAATAAAATACTACTCCAGACAATCATTTTTTACATACTTCCGTTGCTTCCTTCAAATGCTGGAATGTATAAGGTAGTAAAACTTTTTATGATAAACCATTAAAACGATCAATATGCCATAAATTATAAAACGTCAGGACTTGGTATGTTGCAGTTATGAAAAATTAAGATTGCAATACATATTGTTTTCTGTGAATAAACTAAAGCTTTTAATATTTCTAAGAATGGTAATAAATAGAAAGTATAGAGAGCAAAAGAAACCGAGAAACAAAGTCGTATTTTAATCACGCGTTCCTCGCAAAATGGCGTGGGTAATAACCGTTTTATTCCAGGTTATTTAATTTGTTCCAGAGAGTCGAGAGTGGCTGTACTGTCTTCAATTGCACAGCACTATCGTTATCTGAAAGCATCCGAGACATTTTTAAGTAGATACTGTTGAAGAAAGGTGTTTTCTTCAACTCGGCTTGGAAAACTGATATTCGGTCAGATTTAGTATTTTATTACGTTACAAAGTAATAGTCATATTCCATGAATTTGTTTCATTAATTTAAATATGACATAAATACTGTACTATCGATCTCTATCAATATGACATAAATACTATACTATCGATATCGATCTCTAGATAGATGAATTGTGGAGGAATGTTGGTGGACGGAAATTAGGACTATTGTCTGTGGCTTTATAAATAGAAACCAGTCCCCCAGTCTCCGTACAACTAACAGTGTTTATATTACTATATATTTCTGTTGTGTAATATCAGCATTTATTGACACGCTCAACATCATTTGTTATTCTTAAGCCAAAATTGCAAAAAATATAAATTTCTTACCTGTTTCTTTGTAAAAATTACATCCATTTGCTTTAAATGTTTATCTCGTACAGTTTGACAAACTGAACAGGGGTACGACGACGATATTGTTTTATATAATTAAGATAAAAAGTTAAAATGCGTGTAACATTGCCGTATCAGTTTATATTCTTTGATCAAGTAAGGAAACACATATATTAACTAAGATAATAATCTGCGTCCAGATTGCATGTTGAGTTCTAGATTAGCATTATACTTTTTATTTTCTCACACATAATATCTCATACATTGATCTGACTCCGAGATAAGTCATACTTATGTTATGGCCATCGGACAACAGAAGAATCACAAAAATAATTCTTATATACATATTTAACACCAGACATAGAACAAACACAAATATTCATGACATAAATATTTGTCCTGGTTGATGATCGAGCCCATGACTCTTGGCGGACAAGATAGGATTCTGGGATTCTAAACGTAAGGTAAGTTACCAATAAGTGTGAAGAACCGACTAACGGCAGTAAAACATCTTTGACAGCGGAGCTCAAATTCGGGGACAGGTGCAATAACTCCGTCGCTTTGCGATTGCTAACATGCTGTCCAGTATGAAAATCATTTGCCTCTTATACCTCGTTTATTCAGGCCACGGCAAAATATCAATAGTTTAACGTTTAACACAAACAAAACGTTTGATAAAGTTAATCTCTGAAGTAGATCGTTGCTAACAAACATTTTATTTAATTTTGTATAGTTAAGAATGGAAAAGAATTCTATCATTGCAGTGAAAACTGCAAATAGTAACTGTTACAAACTATTCCGTCTTTTCATCATATCAACCTTTGGAATTCCACTGCTGGGCAGAGGCCTCCTTAAGAAGAGGAACATTTTGCCCATAATTCCAAGCTGGGCAAGCGTGTTGGCAATCGCAGAGCGAAGCTTTTGCGACGGGGATTCTGCTACCCATCTCTGCCCTGTGTATTTGGGCTACACTTTTTCAGATTTTGACCATCTGTCGGTTTAAGTTTTTTATTATTATTTAATATTCTCGGAAGTATTGTTACATTACTTAATATTTCTATAGATAACATCTATAAATCATTGAAAAAACAATTATTCAATGAACTTTTTCAATGACTTTTGAACTAATGGATTCCAAATAATTCATATTCCTGTAGATGGGATCTGAAGGAAAATAAAGAACAATCGTTTTTAGATTTGAAATTACATATAAACATAAAATTTTAAATGAAAAGAACAATTACATTTCTTTGACAATGTTCAAAGAAAAAGTAGTTAGAAATAGCTTAAAGGAATTGGTAAATACTATGACTTTTGAGTTAAAACCTAAATAAACCCCATCGTGTTATGTTTAACGATTGTGTCGTTTTAAGGGATTTTATTTCTCGAGATAAAGAGAGGTTTAATATAAAAAAAACGCAATGGTAAAAATCCGGCAGATATCCGGCTTGCGGGATAAAAATAGAAAATTCTCTAAAAGTACGTCGGTTTTTATGCTTTAAAGAAAGGATTACACGATGAAGGCTCATAGAGATGATGCTACCTAAGGGCAGGCTATTTCCCGATGCGTATTACTTTAATGTTTGGACTGGATGAAATATTACCTTCATTGGTCCATTTTAATCTCTTTCGTGGGATACATTAATATTTCTCTGTTACGTGGGACAAGAAAATTTCATTCAACTTTCACAATGTCGGCTATGTGTGAATCCTGTGACAGCTTCATAATAAATTAACAAATAATTATTATTTATTTCAAATATTATGACTTGTTTTGTTTCTTTTATATTATATATATTTATGGATAAGGCTCTCAAAATACACAAAACTGAGTTTGACATTGTTACTTATATATTAAAACGATATATTTTGATAGTATTCATTACGTAAATAAAAGTAGTACATTTATTAAAAATAATATTCCTCTAAAAATAAATATATCCTTTTAATATATTATTACATTCACACGTTTACATTAAATAAAACTGTTTATGCGGATTTTAGACGCGTTTTATAACATGCAAAACTTAAACATAATCAAGTTAATATATATATTGATCATGCGGTAATTTGTATTTGGTATTCGAAAGATTTCTATCTGAAACGTTTTCTGTCGCTGCGTTAATTGTGTGATTATAATAATTACAATGTTTTGTTGCAAAATACAATCATAAGTATTCAAATACGGTTTGTATTTAAACAATGAGAAAGAAAACACAAAACGAGCAGCAAGACCGTTGTTAGTCGTTTTGCTGATTGAATTATATTGATTCCTGCTGACAATTAGAGAATTCACTGCTGCATGGCAATCAATTACTTTTAGTATTTATGAGAATTCGGTGATCAGCGCTTTATTCTGTAAGTAATCTCATGTTACATCAATAATGCTTAATACATAATTATTACTTGTTACTCTAATTAATCATTATTAACACAATTGTAAACTATTTCTATATAATTAAATAACCACTTACTTAATTCCTGGATGATTATTTAGTTTATGTTTACATTATATTGTTATAGGTAGGTATGACTGAACCATCATGCCTCATCAGTCATTAGGTATTATAATGTAATAAATAAATACTCAATGTACTGCTGCGATTGTACTATAGGTTTTTTCGTTATTTATATTATTATAATAAACGATACTAAGAAGCCGTGAGGTATCACCGGCAGAATAAAATAGTACTTCCCCCTGTGCCACGTGTCGTAAGAGTCGACTAAGGTACCAGAACCGATAGATGGCGGTATATCAGCCTGGAAGAGTTTCGCTCAATAGCACAGGGCGGGAATAGCCAGCTGGGTCCCCGTCGCAAAAGCTACGCTCTGCGTTTGCCAACGTTTGCGCATCGCGGCAATAATGGGCAAAATTCCCTTTTTATTAGAGAGGCCTATGCCTAGATAGCTTGGACTGGTCCAGTGCAAGTCCATTGACTTCCAATGGCTGATACGATAATGCGCCATCTATTTCGAATCAGCTTTTGGCATAACTAACTTGGTTAATTACTGAACAATAGCAATCACGTTTACGATATAGACCTACTTAGACAACGCTAATATAAACAAGACTTCATGAATACATTAGGGGTTTGTAACTAATAAAATTACTTACATGTTATTCCAGATAGTATTTACAGCTGTTGCTTATTTAATGACAATCTGAAACAAAGAATATATTATCAATTAACATTATCCACGTTTTATAGGTTGTTATTTACAGAAAAAGCAATACGTACAGGATACGAAACAGCGTCACCAAATTAATATCTGTACGTCTGTTAATTTATCTATTGACTTCTGGCATTGTGCAGTGATAGAATATACAAAATATATTACTCGAATAGATAAAAGGTGGACCTCATACAAAGGTGGTTTGCATTGGTACCTTACTTTTACCTATTTCTACCGCTAAACAAAAACAAAGGGTTGAAAGTGGCATTGAAATAACTGGGTAATGTGATAATATATTATAATATTAATAAGATGAATAATAATTGAACTAATATCTGCAATTTATAAGTTTGGCAACGTGCAAGCTATAGTACCTACTTAATATAAAAACAATAGTCTGAAATAACACACACTAATTTTATTTTAGATAAAAACCGGTACTCGTGATAAATTTGTTTTTTTTTGAGGTTATATAAATATAAATGAGGTTTAAGATTTTTTATCATAATAGTAGATTTTTATCATAATCGCAGAGCGCAATCGCAACGGAGATATATATTACACCGCCGCCTGTCGGTCCCGATACCTCGGTACCCTCTTACGACACCTGGTGCAGAGGGATGTACTATTCTACTCCGCGGGTACCCCACGGTGCAATATGCAAATACCTGCTTGGAGATTTAAAAAAAAAATACGCGTTCTAGATAAATAATAAAAGGCAGGAATTGTGTATTCCTCGTGCATGATTTATATATCATTTTTATCTTACAACTTTTTATAGTCTTTAATAAATAGTTATTTCATGATATTTAATAATCTTTAAATGTTAATAAATAAATACTTAAATGTTTCTTTATCAAACGGGCTTCAGCTATTAAACTTACTTCATGTTAATAATAATTTGAATAAATAATTTTTCCTTTTTTTGGCTTTATCATGAGTAGCCAAATTACAGCGGTAATTTTGGTAAGTTGATCCAATTAGCTTTAAGCTTTTCATTAGGGGTCCCTTAAGAGGTTTCAAAAGGCCAATATGCCGCGATTTTTTTTATATATATTATATGTCATAAAGGAAATAGTGTAACCCCATTTATTTAACAGGTATACATTCTTTGCGTAATATTAATAGTATGAAAAGTTCATTTTCAGAATTTCTTATACATAATACATTACATTTTATTACCTTGTTCAAGAGGTAACTGTTACTCACAAAAAATAACGAACTCAAATAAAAAGTATACATTAGAAATGGAAACATTTTATCAAGTTGATAACTCCGGTTTTAAGTAGGTATTATGAGAAAAGATTTTAAGTTAATTAAAAATATTCCGATAGGCTTGCAAAGAAAGCAAAGACCGAAGTTATAATAGATTTAATTACACAGCAGTTCTGAAACCAATTAAACTTAATAATCCCTTATGTAAAACGGCCACTTTTTAAATTAAGACGCCTCATTTTCATATTTTAGGTTGATCTTTATGACACTTAAATTGTGAAATAAGGTTTTAAAAATAACCAAGAAAATATTAAAAATGTTTTTTATTTATTTTTTATCTTGTCACGTAATAGGAAAATGTAGATGTTAGTAAATATACCTCTATACATTTCAATGCATTTTCTTTTTTATATAAAAAAATCAATATTATTTATTTTATATTATGCAGTTTGTATTTTATCGTTTACATTTGAGAATAGTACAAGAAACAACGGTATATTATTATATTCTTTCAAATATACTAGTAATACACTAGTCTATTTATTTAATTTCGGACTCGCTGTCAGAAATAGTTATTCCCTGTACGCGTGTTGAATGATCACATTTCACATTTCAACAGAAATTAGTAATTGAAGAATTAGTCACATATTATAGAGGCAGGCAGGCATTTCACATATCTGCCAATGTTAGCAAGGGTTGCCAAAATATTTTATATTTAGTTGTTGTTGCATGTTTATTCATAATTAACTATTACAGAATTTCTAAATAAAAAATGACTAGAAGAAAGTTGAAAGCGAATACTACCTTTTTAGTTCATTGTACCGTAATTTTTTTTTACATGTTGATATGGAAGTATCTTTTTATGTAGAATATCTAATACCAGTATTTCCATATTTTTTATACAATTATGATACTCATATGTTTGCCTTGATTAGATTCTACTATGACGCTGTTTGGTATGAGAAGTAAAAAAACTAATCGTATCTCAGATTGTTTTAAATGTTGGCCCTTAGAAAATGTATTATTATTTTTTATTTACTATTTGCCGTTTAGAGAGATTGTCTTACAATAATTAGCATATAATAATATGAAGATGTCTTTATTCATTTCAGGGCCACTATTGCAAACAGTCAGCCCTATTGAGATATTGATATCTCATTGTTCAGGTGGCAGGAATCTGCGTGAGCAGCCAATGCTGTGTTGGTATCTCGCATTCCTCATTGATATGGGTTATTGTGAAATGTGTTACACTCCAGGTTTTACTATTAATAGTATTAAACTAGATGACTGGTTAATTTTATTACTTTATTATTTAGTAGTATTGATCCAAAAAAAAATCACTTAATCATTGTTACAAAAACTTAAACAAAGTAACTATGATGGCTATATTGATTTCCAGTCAGCACTAAATTGATGGATCGAGCAGGAAAACAACAGATTTTCCGAAACAAAAGTTGCCCCAAAAGGAATTGTTATCGAGTTCTGTTGCAAAATTGATTACTTTTGCCAGTGCCTCAAAAGTTATTAGCTTACGGGAGCAAAAGTTGCGTGATGGCGTCCCGCGGGGTACCTTCGGCGTGGGTCGAGACGTTTGATTCCCAAAACACAAAGCCCTACAAAAGTAAGGTATCAGGTAAATAATATACTAGCCCATTTCAGTTAGATGCTTAAGTGGTATGCCTTTTGGTCGCAATTTAGCTTTTTACATTGTTTCACAATACTCATTTAATATTTTAATAGTATTAAAATATTATGTGTTTATTTATTTCAATTACTTTATTTAAGCGTGGTTACACTAATGTGGTAGTGAGAAATATTTTATGAAGATTTCAGAAAGTTGGATAGACTAGACGGCATTTTGAAGATTTGCATGAATGAAAAATAAAATAAGGTCTATTTTTTAATGGAATAACCATGCACAATAATGTATCTTATCCATTCATGTTAACGCAGTGAAAAGAGAAAGTTACGTATTAAAAGAATCCTTTGTATCTTTAAATTCGGTCGAGTTCCGAACACATTACGGTAACCAAAGCCTTTCAAAAACCACCTCATATTTCTCAGAGAAGACGTATTTTCCACGAAATAATAACAAAATACATTCAATCGCTATAACATTGAAAACGTAGTGGAAAGCATCAACTTTTATCATTTTATTGCAAACTCGCCGGACCATGCACGCAAAGAGGGACGCCACAATATTGGAATAGTTTATTTGTGTTTACCTTCCACTGCTCGATGTACAATGCATATCCCTGTTTTGTTTTTGATGACACCGTAGTTGGTCATGTGCGAAAGTCATTTCAGATTAATCTATGATTTTTTTTTGTATAAGTTAACATGGCACGTTGCTTTCAAACTTTAATCATGTGTTTCAATACTATTTATGAAAAACTAAATACGCATTTTAATAAGATTTTGCCGCGGTGATTTATCGGGGATAAATTTCTAAACTACTGTAACGATTTTAATAATTCTGTTGCTACTACACTTAAATCCAACTTGAGAGATAGGATAGTTTGTATCTCAATTTAAGATTGGTCTGTCGGCTCAGCTACTTAATAGTAATTATGTAATATTTAAATAATTATATAATCATTATACAAATATTTTGGCTGTGGCATGGCAAAATGTACTTTTAGCAACTATGGTTACACTTAGATAATTTAAACTTTAGTTCCTGTTTATCCTTTTAGCTTTAGTGATCACTATTACTCCAATAGCATCACGATGTGTATGTGTTGATAAAGAAGACAAGAAACTCGATATTAAAATAGCATAAGAGCATCATAGTCATAAGAAGAACCAGCTTGTTTTTGACCTGTAGAATGTAAAAAGAACTTTAAGCCAAAATATATAATTTTTCGTTAAATTGTATATTTTAAGTATTTTTAGTTTATTTTCTGATCGAACTTGCTGATAAACAATAGATAGAGTTGAACAATAAATTTTACAGACTAAATATTTTTGTTTAATTGGTTTCTACGGTTCAGCAAGTGTCATTCGCTCAGTCTGAATTCTACCCATTCATAAAATAATTTACCATCTCCTGCGAAAAGGAACGCAGCGCTAAGTTTGTGTTTTCTTGCAAAAATTCACAGCTCGTACGACGTCAGTCCTCTTTTCAATCGGAATACCTTCGCTTTTATGCGACGGTTTTCTAAAGAACTTTCCGGTGTAATATTTATGTGATAATTTTGGAGCATTTTGCCTGATTGTAACTAGTGGATTGCCAGTTTTACGATATCTACGTAACGGCCCGCTTGGGAGCCATTTCATGAGAAGTTTTAGGGTAAAAGCTTCCAATTTGTCAAAATCGTATTCAGTTGCGACGTCCCCTTAACTTTTATATTTGCACTGGCTTTTGGCGATAGTATTGCTGGGACCACATTTTGGATCGCAGTAAACTTTGCAATGGATTGGGTCAAAGAAGTAGTTTGTTTCAGAACTGGATTGTAGGTAGCAAGATTTAATGTTTAATTACGTCGTGTTGGTATTTTACGCAAATAGCTGTGCCCGCATTCTACTAGTTACTTATTAGCACAAATATTACGGATTATTAACTTTATGCAACCAATTCTACCCGTCCCCAACCCTTTACATAGGAGTCGGTTCGCTTCATAACAAATTTGATAACTTACAGTGATATTTAGTAAATTAATTAAATAACAACGAAAAACAGTTTTTTAATTGCTTGTTGTAATTAACAATCAAGAGGTTTTACCGAACGATTAATAATTAAAAATCATTTCAAATGACGTTTTTAAGTTCTTACTATGCCCTTAATATATTACTGACATAAACACCTTAGAATTGTTAGAGAACTGTTACTTTAAACAATGGTTTAAACAAAATATATCCATTGTTTTGGAAGATATAGTAGGTAAGAAATCAAAATTCCTAAGAGACACAATAATATATTAAACTATAAAACAAATAAACTAAGTATTTCCCAAAGACACTTAATCCAAGTAAGCTCTAGAGGATTTTGATAATAGCTTACCTAAAACATTCTCTTGGGTCTTGAGTCGTAACTATTGTTGTTATCTTGTTTTACTTGAGATAAAATAGGTACATCGATTAGTTGATGTATAAAAACATTTCTGGTATATTAGTAGCTTAGTTCTTATTGGATTTCCCGGATTGTGCATTTTCATCTAAGTTCCGTCATATTTTTACATTGTTGGAATAGCGTGTAAAGATAAAATTACGATATATTTACATTACTTTTTAAACAAAGATTTAAAAAACATGTCACGGGTAGTATTTTATCCACGCAGTGGGGGACCGGCACATTAAAATAGTACCTCTGCTAGTAAGATGCGACTAAGATACCTTATCCATCTAAAACAACGTACTTCAAATGCAACAGGGCGGGGATGAGCAACAGAATTCATGTTACGAAACTACGCTCTGCGATTGCCAACACGCCTGCCCAGCGCGCCAATTATTATAGGCATATTCCCTCTTTCTCAGGGAGGCCTATAACCAGCATGCACGATGATGATAAAAATTTTAACAGTTCCAAGATATAATACATTTAAAGATGTACATAGGATGAATTTTTACATAGGACATTTTAACGACAGTCTTGTACTTTGCATTGGTATTGCAGTAAAAAGAATGAATCGGTCTTGAACAATTAACGTCTGCTGACGTTTAGATTGTCAGTTTCAATACATTAAGTCAACATTCATAACAAACTTGCCCACTCTCTCCGAAAACAGCATCTGTTTACCGCCGAGCAGATTGTATGTGTTTAGACATATTTCCCTCGTGCCAGTACCCTAATATCACAGAGTGTAGTAATCCGATTAGGAGCATCGTACGACGGAGTCACCAGTTAGGTGAGCCCGACATGCCCTGCCAACAAGATACAATGTCCTTACCTCCAGTCGTAGTTGCATATGGCTGTACTTCTTCTTGGATTTTACATGAGCTAGTAAAAACATGCATCCGATACATCAGAAGAGAATCGCATAACGTGCCTCGATCAATTGGAGCTTGCTGGTTATATAATTTCTTAGCGTGTAAAAAACCTGTACAGATTAAAATCCATCTAATTTACTATCTAAAATCATAGATTATGGATTCGTAGGCAGCTACTACAAATAATAGTTTTAAACCGGACAGTGTAGTTTTGCTACGACATTTCATACTTTGTATTTACCTGTCTCTCAGTAGTTACGTAGCTCTATACTAGTAAAAACATTTTTATCACATTAATGATGGCACTTTTTTCCCATGGGAATGTGAAAAACTGTTTTGACTGTTATTTCTATAGGATTCAATTTTCTTTTAATTGAAATATAAATAAAAAAATATCCCATTCATTTAATATGCCTGCTGATAAGATCCGGGAACAAACAATAATATTTATTGCAACGGCGCCTTTCCGTTCCTGAGAATCAATTTTAAAACTATCCATAACATTTTTATCATGAATATTATGTTTATTCTGTATCTGGGTGTTATATGTGCTTAAGTCTCTCTATTGTCTGATGTCCATAACGCAAGTGTTTTAAGCAACTTATCTCGGAGTCAGGTCAATGTATGAGATGATGTGTGATTTTATATTATAAAGAGTACTTATAATGTATTCAAGTGTACATATATGTTCACTACAATTAAGCGATAGTATAAGTAAAATATATAAGTTTTTACCTTATATTTATGAAGTATCAAAATGAAATACTACTTGTATATAATGTTTGTTGCTGTTTAGCCGTTCGATGTAAAAGCCAACAGAAAATTCAAATGTAGGTATATGATGTGGTAGCACAGCTGACAGAAAGCATTATATTCTCCGAAATATCGTAGTTAGAATAGGAAATGAGCATGAGCTGCCCAGTGTGGTAATTATAGGTAAACTAGCTGTGCCCGCGACTTCGTCCGCGTGGAATTGTTTTTTTTGAGCACCATGCCTCTTTACCTTAACTTATATAAACTTTGAATGTCATGTTTATTTATATCGAATCAATGGCTTGAAAAATAAGTTTCAAGTTTCTAGTTCCAAAAATAGCGATACTTCCATACAACTTTTCATGCCCCCTTACAACCCCTCACAACCTTTTTTTCGAATTAAAAATAGCCAATGTGCCAAATTTCATCAAAATCGGTTGAGAGGTTTAAGCGAGAAAGCGTAAAGACAGACAGACAGTACTTTCACATTTATAATATTATAATATAATATATAACATAGTAGGTATGACTTCTAATTTTTTTTACCCTTTCTGATATCCCTTCGTAACCAGTTTCATATATCCAATTAATTACTTTTTTGACTTCCAACTATGACTTTTTTTGGGAATATAGCAAATATATAAGACGTAACATTTAAATGAATTATTGGTCTGTCTATAGTATTTATAATGTTTAACAACTCGGTACTTGTTTATAAGGAACTAATGACTAGATCTAGATAGACTAGATCTCATACAAAGGTCGTCTGCACTGGTAACATACTCTCACTTCTACCGCCAAACATCAGTGTTCGCATTCCGGTTTGTACAGAAGTAGTGAAATTATAGGGTAATCTGATATAATATCGTCAAGTCACAAGATTGGCAACGCGCTAGTGATATCCTCGGGATAATACTATCATCTACAGACTGCGGTGACACTTACCATCACGGGGGCCGTATGCTTGTTTGTCGACTCAGTCTAAAAATAGTTTACACTCACAAAGATGTACATACACACACACACCCTTTCATGATTATTAAAACATCTTTTGAATTAATTGAGAGTTTAGTTCACTAGTAAATATCTTACCAAAATAATAGCCTATTCTCAGGCGAAATTACTTTTTGGCCACCCGTAGTTTTATACAATATAGCCATGTTACTCTGATGACGAGCTTATACTATGTAAATTTTCACTAAAACCTATTCAGTAGGATTGACGTGAAAGAATAACTAAGAGCCATAGTATCTGAAGCATTTGTTTTTCACGTAGAGGGTTCTCAATTTTTCTGAATAATGAGAATGTCTGTGCCAATACTAGTATGGCGAGCGGAAATTTCCAGCCTGGTCCTTTTGACCTTTGGCAGAGAACACCTAACGAACTACATACTTATGATCTATTGTCAAACTTAATAAAGTCCAGAATGACGAATACGTCATAATCAAATCGGAAGTATCATATAGTTCATCGTAATCATGTCAGGCGTAGGATCTTCACAGCTGGAAATAAATAGATATTTATAATAAGATGTTTTAACTCAGATCATATCTATTGGGTGGACATCTTACAAAACCGAAAGATGGCTACATATTCATTTTTACTTGCGTATCTCAAATAGGGTCCCCACCCTATGGGCAGTACGCTTTGCAATATGCCTGCCAAGAACATGTAATTATTGGAAAAAAAAAACTCCTTGATTATTGTAAACAAGCAATTAATAGTTAAATAACATAATCAAAATTAGAAACAGCACCATTCTCGAACAACATTATTCTGCAAAGCTAAGCCAAAGGTCGCGATTGGCTGGAGTTGTTTGTTATTTCGCATCGAACTCCTCCGCCGCAAGTATTTCCGTAGTTCCCGTAACAAGGATGTTAGCAGGCGTGCTCTCTCGAACATTTCCGAAGTAAATCTAGTGTTACACTCGTGTTCCAAGCTTGCATGTTATTCGTTAGGAACAACAGCGTAGTGATACATATCAGCTATACATTATCATGGTAAAGAATATTACGATTTAGAGCCGTTGTTCATTTATTACAGAATAGTCTGGAACATACCATAATTAATCGAATTAACCCATTATCATAAACATTGATCTTACCACAACTAATGATTTAAACTTTATATTAACCTGAAAAAATAAGTTACTTCAAACACCCAAGCCATTATTCTTTAATACAACAGTTAATATGAATTAAAACTGTTCTTGGATTTCTTCAAAGTGATGGTAATATTTTTTGAAATCTTTGTGTTAGTTACCAAGAAAATATTAAATGTGATTGGAATTCCCGAAAGCAATATGCATATGTATTCCAATAAAGGCACAAGAAAATACGTAAGTCTGAAGAAAGGAAATTCGTGGAACTATTGAAGTTCGAGACAACAACATTATGCACAGCAAAAGCGGCGATTCGCTTTGATGTTTAAGGATCGAGCTAGACTCGAGTAGGCTCTCAAGCTGGTTTTTTTATTACCCGCTACTTACAAGGGAAAGACTCAATGTAGTTTTGAAACTTGGTAGTCAGAATTGGTGTTGTCAGATAATTGCAGATTTTGAAGATAACGTAAGCTGTAATATTTTTTAAGATTAATCTTAAGATACGCTTCCACTATTCATTATAAAAACACGGTTTCAAACGCCGAACGTCGACCAAAATGTAAAAATGGTATAAAATCATATTTTAAAGATTACGTGTTGACACAACATTCAATAAAGTGAAAAATAAATTATTAATAAAAAAAATTGCAAAAAGCAAGTATAATTCAAAAATCCTGACTTGTGCAGAAATTAGCGAAAGACTGGACACCTCCAGTCTTTCGCCAAGTTCGCTCTTGGCGCCACAATATACTAGTCTCATGACGTTTATCAAAACCCTTTGAAAACTTTCCTAAAGTGGTGATATTTAATGTGAATTAAAACGAGCGAGGTGGGATTACGTTAAAGGTTTTTAACAAGTTTGGAGAAGTATGTAATGAAAGGACAGTAGATTAATGCGTTTTTGAGGGTAAAGTTTATCAACTATGCAAGACGATGTCTTATGTATATTAGATTTATACAGTTTTGCAGCTTATATCAGTCCTTGTTTTAAAAAAAAATGCATTTAGGCGTGAAACAATATTGACATTGTTATATCGAGAACATTACGGCAAGAATATGTAATAATGTTATTATGTTACCGGCGTAGGAAAATACGTTATCATCGAGTAATTCAGAGGATCGTAATAGTTTGTTATTACTGGGTTAGAAACAGGCATAGAGTAACAATGTTCCTCTAGTGCCCCTTCTAGATTTATAGCATATATCATTTGTTTGCCTACAGAAGACTTAGCAAAAACATCATCATGTAAGATTATGTCTTTTCTAGATTTATTAGTCAAAACTACTTTAAATGGCAGTTATAAAAACATTAAAAATTAAAAATATTTAAAATACCTAATTATATTGTGTAAGTTTCGAAAGAAATTAGTGAAGCTATTCTAATGAAATGTCCAATTATTTCAAAAGAAATTGCTTAAGAGCTTCTTTCGTAGTACACAGAGGCACCATAGAATATAGAAGTTTAAGTTTCAGCGCGTGCGCTCTTTCTGATTTCACCTAAAAGTGTTTTAAAATTTAAAGTCTAAATGAGGCTGGCAATTGCCCATAGGGAAGTTTAATTCCTCCAGGAAAGGAAAAGAAATGAACAGACACCTCTGCCAAAATGAAAAGCGCTTGATTTACACCCTGCGTAAAGCTTCGCTCGGATCCTATTAACATTACTTTTTATAACAAGGAGGGTGTTAAATTGTTACAATGTAGACGGAAATTTAATTAAAACGTCTAGTTAGTGGATGTTAACTGGTGCCTTAAAAATGTATGCCCTGGTTAATGTAATCTTAGTGGTCCTGTTTTATGTACAAAACAGTGATGTATAATATGCGGGTGGAATTACTATCCTATGTCTTTTGATGATAGATCAAATAATTCTGTCATACATTTAGACGTTTAAGCATTAGTGTTAGGACTATATCTGTATTGAGAGTCTGAAATAGTCTTTTTTTACAATGAGTGTGATTTATTGAAATAAACAGGATCTAAATATGTATTTATAACGTTTTACTGCATACATTTTACATCTATATTTAGATTATGATCTGCTATATGAAAATTAAGCAAAAATGCAAAACAACAGCATTTGCTAAACTGAATCCACTAAATATAACTTCACGGTCCACATCAGGTGTGTAATTCAATTTTGATAGGCAATTTGTGTCCAATTCCATATACGTCGGACTAAAAGTATCCGAATTTATTTATTACGTGAAAATAGAAATTGGGACAAAGAGCGACCGTCTGGGGCGTATAATTTGGAACGGGAGCCGGCGGCGAAATGGCTAGCCTGCCCGAACGTACCTACCCAGTATATAATGTGGCTTTAATTGTGTACTTATTTGTGCTTTGTTACTGTAATGACGGAGTATTAACAATACACATATTAGAAATGTTATTTATGAACCTATATAGCATGTTATTTTGTGATTTAGGAGTAATTGAAACGAAATAGAATTGTAATTTGTATTGTAATAAATATATTAACAAGTGAAACGAAAAAAAATCTATTCTTAAAGTAATTACGCATACGGACGAACGCGAAATTTGACAAAGTTAATGGATATAAATTGTATATAAAGCTTTTCATATAAAATTAAGTAAACAATTATATATCTCTACAGCTTTACCTGCGATAAAAACAAGAAATAAAGTAAATTTCGAACTTTTATGAGTGATGGTGGAAATTTAAGACAGACAATTTTTGTATTACCATCTTGATATTTTATAGCTAGTTAGTTACGTTTAAACTGAAACAGGATTTTTATCAAACATAAGATATAATTTCCATTTTCAATTGCCCGATCCTGTTATCTTTCTTGGAAGTAAATAAAAAAACTATATAATAAACTTTCAAACTACAAAAGAATATTTATTTGCCGTTTTAGGTTGTAACGTGAAATAAGGTGAAATAGAAAAACATAATTTTATTATTTTCAAATCACTACGTTGGTATATTATCATGATATTTTACAGCTGAAAAAGCTTAGTTTAAAGTTTGACTAACCCAATGATGCAGACGGTAGTGGCCCTATCTTGTGTCGGGTTGATCAATGCCCACCCAGGACAAACATTTATATGATTAATATTTGTATTTGTTCTGTGTCTAGGTGTTAAATTAATGTATTTAAGTATTATATTATATTTGCGATTTGTCATCTCCGTTCCACAGTAAGATAAGAGATGTGGTGTGTAAATTATTATAGCAAGTAAGAAATTCTATTCTTTGATTTATGGAGTAATTTACAACGATCAAATTTACTTTCTCCCAGTGAAGCTACGCTATTACGGATGAATATACCGCCATCTGTCGGTTTTGGTACCTCAGTCGCCGCTGACCACACTACACCTGGTACAGAGAGAGGTACTATTCTAATCAACTGATCTAATGAAAACACTAACAATTAAGTTACTGGGTGTATAACTGTAGTGAATTATTTTTTAAGCCCTATGCTGTAAAATGGTATATATCGAAGAATTTACCTGCGATAAATATGACGAAATTCGAATCTTAACATATTTCATTTTCCTGTGCTGTTCCTTGGGAGAAATTTCTGAAAGCAACGTTCCCAGTGAGTGAATCGTAATTTGTCCTCGCCTTTAGCTTGTAAAGCTCTCGTGAATGTGTCGACCCTTTCAAGGGCTGCTAAACGAATGCCTTTGTGTTAGCACCATCAGTTTTCAACGAACTTCTTTACCGGTCCCTCATAACCGCACGACTTACCTTCATATTTTTTTGTGAAGTGTGAGGTTTTCTTTTAAAATCTTATCAACCCTCTAGCGATTAGTAGATGAGTAAATAAAAGTTTATCTATTTGAAACGTACGTTTGTATATGTATATCATCGAGATATTTTAGGAAACTAACGATTTTTTAAAGTATGTAACTTAGTATCGTTAAGAAGCTTTATGTAGGTGAGAATTTTAAGTGTAATTAGAGATAATATAAATTATACATATTGAAACAAGTGCATTTCCGAAACATGGCCACACCACAATCTGAATCCAACCTTTTCCTGTGTGATATTTTCGAAACAGCACTTTGAAATAATTTTTAACGAATTATCCAGCTTTGGTCAAATATGTATGTTTTAAAAAGTTTACCCCACACAAAATTATAGGTTAGCTAAGCACTTAAAATATACTTTTTTACAAGTTTGATCGCTACTGAACCAATAAATATTA
Source organism: Heortia vitessoides (assembly GCA_020976665.1). Classification (NCBI taxonomy): domain Eukaryota; kingdom Metazoa; phylum Arthropoda; class Insecta; order Lepidoptera; family Crambidae; genus Heortia; species Heortia vitessoides. The sequence goes on along the minus strand of JACJUM010002878.1, from coordinate 9,728,946 downwards.
AAAAAGATATAGTGACACGAAAGTATGAAGAGACTGACAGGTAATAGCATTGCCGACACGACAAGGGTAGAAAAGGGTCCGAATAGAGACAGATGTCTACTGCCGAATAAAGAAAAATGCAAGCAGTTGATATAAGTGTTGGGATGGTAAACATACATTAATTGTTATAATTATTCACGTTTTTCAACGAAAATAGAAACGTAAACATGATTGAAAAAAAATGTGTTAATTATATAAAATTTATTTTGTGTTTCGGGAAATTATTTTATGCATTTGTGTTTATAACAAACATAATGTTTATAAATCCATTTAAAAATTATAACATTAAAAGAAATGGTCCTCAAACATATATTTGTATTATATGCAACAAGAGAAATATATAAGAAAGTCGAATATGCAAGGAACAGGACATTCTATCCATCCATCTATTTCCATTTCCCATTTCCGAATATTAACATTTTTTTTCTGTAATATTTTAATACTACAATAAACGATTCCTAATATATAAAAACATTATATGAAATCCGTATATAGTTCATAATTAGGTTAGAATATAGACAAGCTTTTCATAAATTTTACGAATTATGATATCTGACTATTATTACCCAGCGAGTTAGTGAAAGTATAAAATAATATGAGAGATTTAACCACCACATCCCATTCACCAGTTCGTGGAATCATTTTACATTGTTGAATCAAAATTGGGAAAAAGATGAGACGAAAGCATGGGAAACAACAGATGGTAGGCGTAGGAAAAAATACAACTATATGTCTATAAAAACGAATACATATTTTTTATCTTCTCACTTTACATTTCATACGAAGCTTAAATAAATATGCGGATTTGTTACAGTAGATACCGGGATAGTTGAACATTTGCAGTGATTCTCCTTTACGTTAGAGTCAAAGAAATAAAAATACAGTTTGCTCAAGATTCCTACAAAGAAATACACTATAAACACATTGTAGAACTTATAATGTTAAATTTTGTACAGTTTTGTTTAGTTCTCTTTGAATTTTAAAACTATAGGTAAAGTTGTTGTTATATTTTTATTGATTGGTTTAAGCTCCCAAGGGTGTTGAGTATTCTGTGAACTAGAAATTTACCTATTCCTTTCGGTGTAACACCAAACGCCCGGACCAAATCAAATTTCCAGTGAATTTCCAATTTTTTCGTTTCTCTCGTGCTTCATACACAAGCGATTTTGCTTAAAAAAATACAGCTAGGGTTGTGTTTTGAGAAATAGTGATGTCGTTAGGACATTTTTTTTAACATAATACCTAAAAATACTACCTATTTTTAACAATCTCCAATGTTACACTTGTAGATGTAAATATTTGTAAAATAGGATTTAAAGTATTAAGACAACAAAAATAAATAAATTTTTTCGTTATTATATATGTAATTTTGTACCTACTACCTACAAAATTTCAAATGGATGATTACTAAATATAATAATCTTTACAATTTGAATGTTACATACCATTTATTCTGATAATTGAACTTTTACACAAAGAACATAAAGACTAAGCAAATGGTAGTGATTCTATCTTGCGCGCCAAAGTCGTAAGTCTGATCTCCACCATTTTTATATGATGAATATTTGTATTTGTGTCTAGGTGTTAATTCTATGTATCTAAGTATTGTATTTGTATTTCCTCTGTTGTCTGATATCCGTAACACACACGCTTTAAGCTACTCTTCTATCGGATGCTAGTCAGATCAACGTATGTAATGTTCGTTCTCCTATTTATCCTCTCTGAATCCCAGAAACAGTATTTGATTAATAATGTTGGTCCCAAGTGGCAAATAAACCACACACTGTGGCTTAAATTTAGTGAGGGAAATGTCCAGCAGTGGACGTCTGTAGGCTGATCTGATGATCGTGCTTATGCACCCAGCTGTACCCAGCGGTTTCTCCCACCGTGTACACCACACCGTTTTTCACCACAATTGAAACCGGACAGGCGATGAAACGCCTGTCCGGTTTCAATTGCGGTGAGAAACGTTTAAAAGTTTCAGTTTAAAAACAATTAACTTAGTTTTTTATTTTTGTATATCCTGGGCAGGCGTGGTAGCAATTTTAGAGCGCAATTTGTGACAGGGATGCTGCTGCCCATCCCCACCATGTTGTATTTGAACGGCGCGGTTTCGACTTATACTGCCATCTGTCGTCTGTCGGTTTTGGTAGCTTAGTCGCTTCTTACGAGACTTGGTAGTGTTCTGGTCTGTGGGTATCCCACAATAACATGTATGCTTTTTAGTATCGTTACTAGTACGGATTATTTTATTAAATAATAAACAGACATGAAAACATGCCAATTGACCAATACACTAACAATTGTGTTTATGTGGAAAAGCATAATGTTGTTTTTATTTAGCAAAGCGTGGGTGATGTGGATAGTTTTTGCCGTTCGCGTTACATAATATCGACTAAATTTCCAATATCCAGCGTTTGTTGTATAAAACTGCAGTTGGCGGTCCCATTTAATCCTCTCTAAAGTCTATAAATGCTAATTCTGACCAAACTCTGAAACTAAAACAAAAATTCACCCTCTTGCAAACTACAGTTTCTTACGGAATTTTCTTGTTTTGCATCGGTTTGATTTTGGCTCGCGAGTCAGATTGATTAGGAACTACGTAAAGTACTAAGAAATGTTGTACGTTTTGATATATAAATGACTAGCAGCGCGCCACGGTATCGCCCGCGTGGTCCCTTTTCTCTAAGAATATGGGTATATAATATAGCTTACTATCAATAATTGTTTTGCAATCGGTATACCATTTTCGTTATTGCAAACGTACAAAAATACAAATCCTGTTGACATATCTCCATTTTAGGTAGGGTTATAATTTTTTAATAAATATAATTTAGCTTTTATTAATCCAAAAGAATGTACCTTTCCATTGGTGAAAGAATTTTCTAGATCAGTTTAGTAGTTCTAAGACCTATTACAAAGAAATATATATATATATATATATAAATGCGGCTACTAGTGATTTTTCTATAAATTAGTAGCTTTCTGCAGGCAGCTTTGTCCACGTGTACTTCACATGCACGAAATATTCAGGAATAAAAGTCATGTGCCCCCCAGGCTTTAAACTATTGTCATATCAAACTGAACTGAATCCGTTAATACTATTCTATCAATTTTTTTCGCAAACTGTTGTTTGGGACATTCAATTATTTTTTCCATTTCTATTAAACATTAATATTTAACATATAATATATTAACTTTTATTATAATTCTATTAACATTTGTTTGCTAACCATTGTTATGGACCACCTATTTTTACGTACATCAGACACAACAGAGATAATAAACGCAAATATCGTCAATTACATATTTATCCTGAGTGGGGATTTAACCCACGACCTTTGGTGTGCAGATAGGAGTAGTACCGAATGTGACATTGGGCCTTTGCTATTAATATTATAAAGAGATAGCGCAAGTAAATAGGCTAGGTAAGATAATTTTGAATATCAGACAGCCACAATGCCCTAGAGTAATATGAAATCTAAACTGTTTCGAAATATTCTTAAACTCTCGGGAACAAAAGACACGGAACACTATTGAGATATACACTCAAACAAAGATGTTTGTGTTGGAAAAGCTAGAGACTTAATAAATATGATAAAAAGTAGGATACTATAATATCTTTTTTGCACTCGAAAATACGCCTTCAAAATGTGATCTTTATAGTAAACACTGCAAGAAGTAAGCACTCCTACAGTGATATTAATAATATTAAATAAATATTAATAGATATTAATACTATGAATTTAATTGTGAACGTCAAATGGGGTGAAGAAACGTGGCATAATAAATTGTGAATGGGTGCTCAGTTGGGACGTAAAATGTCTTTGATGAAACCGTTATTACGCCCTTCTAGGCACTTGAACTCGTGAAAATTCATGTTCCTTCCATGTTTTATAAATCGTCAAATTTCAATTCGTTCTCTTTGGGTATTATTTTGATTGAGTAGTTTCATACCTGACTCTTTTGGTAATTGGAGTAGGACGTATGAATTTCATTGTGTAAGTACTATTTTCGACATTTTGACTTCGAAATACGCATGTTTTAATTCATCCTAATTCATATCATGAGCGCGAGTGCAATAACGTTCTTTATCTGAACGTTTTAATACTATAACTATAACCAAAATCCGGTTTTAATGAAATTTTGATTGCTGAAAAGATAGGAATGTAGTAGTATTTAGGCAAAGCTCGCTGAAGACGGACAACACTCTGGGTTGGAATCCCTGAATGACTTCGAGACGCAGTGGGGTACTGGCGGAGTGGAATAGGACCACTTTCTGTACCAGATATCGTAAGAGACGATTAAGGTTCCGGATCCAGCAGATGGCGGTATATTTATCCGAAATAGCGCAGCTTAAATATTAGAGGGGGAGGATGGGCAGAAGCATCATCGTCGCGAAGTTGCGCTCTGCGATTGCCACCACGTCTGTCCAGCGCGACAATTATAGGCAAAAATCCTATATTGGAGCGTCATATGTCCTACAGTGGACTTCTTATGGCTGATATGATGAAATGACAGGACATTAACTCATAATAAGAGTTTATTACCAGTTTCTTTAAAGGAAGTTAAAAAATGTTCAAATTATTTTTAATGAGAATGAACTCAAACAATTAATGCTGTTACGTGAAATTCATGCGTTTGTTATTATTTTTATTGACATATTTATTTACTCTTTCATTATAATATATGCGGAAGTAATATGAAAATGTGCATTAAATCTGATGTACTCAGACCACATGCCTCACAGTATTCATTAAAAAATAAATGTTATCTTTTATTACTGGCATAACAGCGCGTTAAACCACGTAAGCTGAAAGTAATTTTAAAACATCCCCGAGTTCGAGTTAAAAGCCAACAAAATTTTATCTCTAGATTTACATATTAAATCAATTATGCGTAGAGCAATAATGATGCAAATTGGCAAATAAGCTATCGTCCCCGCAAGCCCCGATCCCTAGAGCCCGTTGAATAAATACCGACCCAATAGAGCGATCATTTTCAATTGTAACCGAGACCTGTCCATGCAAACATGTTTAATCCCAATTTTCCTGGTGTTTTCTCTCAGAATACTTATGTGATATTCTAGATTTTTTTACTTAAGATGCTTTAGATCTTGCAAAGTTTCTCCTACAGTACTTTCACGACTATGGCTACTCTGTTGTAAAATAACCGTCTAAAACAATGAGGTTGCCGTAAGGTACCGACGGAGTAGAATAGTATAACTCCTTCTGTATCAGGTGTTGTAAGAGGTGACTAAGGTAACAGAACCGACAGATGGCGGTATATCCATCCGAATCAGTGTAGCTCAAATGCACAGGACGGGGATGGGCAGCAGCATCCCCACTGCAAAGCTGCGCTCTGCGATTACTACAGCTATTAGGAGCAAAATTCCCCCTTTTTTAGGGAGGCCTATGTCCAGCAGTGGATTTCTAATGGCTGATATGATATAACCTGAAGCAAAGACCCTCCCTTGTTCTCCTCTTTAACTAGCTAACCCGACAGACGTTGTCTGTGTCAACTTCATATGATTATTGGAAAAGAAATATTGCAACTATAGATTGAGATATAAACTATACTATCTCTGAAATTGGATTTAACTGTACTGTAAAAGTCAGCAAAAAAATATTAATATCGATTTAGTAGTTTAGAAGTCTCGGAAAAACAACGTGACACGAAATTGTTATCCGTAAAGGTACTTGCATAATCGTTTTAAAACGCAATTTATTTAACTCTTTTATTTTTTTGTGCTTGACATTCGTTAAAGACTGAACACTACGAATAGCTAGATCTTACACATTTATATCGGAAATCGAATCTACGTTCCTTACGTTTCAACTGGTGCTGTTAATCATTGTAACAACAAAGCAGCTGCAGAAAGTTCACTGCTGTACAAATAGACAGAGCGTAGCTTCGTGACGGGAATGTCATCCATCGCGTCATGTTGCATTTGAGCTACTCTGTATTTAGTGAAGATACCGCCATCTGTCGGTTTCGGTACCTCAGTCGCCTCCTATGATACTGACCGAAGGAGACTGCACCACTATACTTTGCCCGTTCTCCACAGCGATTTATTGTACACAGAGTGTCAATTTCTAAAAATAAGTTTTGTTTTTTTTAAGTATGTGAATGAGAGACTGAAATAAGCGTACACAAAAAGATCGTCGACTACATTAACCTTACATTTATTAAGTCCAAAATAGGCTATTTTGTATGGCAGATCAGGAAAAAATCATTTCTGAGGAACTAACAATTTATCAGGAAAGAATGTAATATATTACCTGAGATAAAATACACACATATTTCAGATTCACATGTTCACCGTTATCTACAAAGACGGTGTGTTTGTTTTATAATATATTAATTATAACGACTTTTCCTGTATCTATTACTATTTTTTTTTCTGGTAAATCATATGCGTTATACAAATAATAAAACATTGTTCATTTGTATATATATGCCAAATTAATGTAGTTGAAGCGAATAAAATATTGTATCACAATTATTTTTTTAAGTTGTTGCCGTGTGGTATTGACGGATTAGACTACTTAGGAACTAGAACCGGCAGATGGTAGTATATCTATTTGTAACCTTGAAGCTCAAGTGCACAGTAATATTTTTCATCTACGGTCCGTGATTACCAACACGCTTGCCCAACGCAGCAATTATTAGCAAACTTCCCCCTTTCCTGGGAAGGCATATGTCTAAAAGTGAACTTCCAATGGCTGATATGATGATGACCTTATTTGTGATCGCGTTTACACCAGCGTGATAGAAGCTTATTTTATTGTTATCAAATTTCAATAAAACAAAGTCAAGTTTTCTTCAATCTATTCAATTCAATTCAATCTTCAATTTTTTATTTAAAAAAATATCCGATTATTGTGCTCTGATAATTACAAATGCTGTAAACGGACAGAAATATCTTTTGGACTCATTCATTTTATTTTAGGTTCTATTATATAATGCCTGATAAGTAAAGTAGGACCCGCCATGCGTTCTTAACGACCCCTGAAGCAGTTCTACGCAGTTGCGCGAAAAAAAACAATAATTCACACAAAAATACAATGCTGATAGGTAATGAAAAGAAGACAAACAGAAGAGCTCATTTAGGCCGCTTTAATTATTAATTGAAATTAGAAGGGAAGATAATATTCACTGGAGCAAATTATTAAACATTGGTCATAATGACGTCATTATAAGCATCGGGACATCTTTTGAATTTATATTACAGGGCCGTTTTGCTGTTTTGTGATTCTTGTTTCTATTAAAGTGCTTATTTTCATTTCATTAGTAGTACTGAATAAAAGTGAGATAAGAACTCACGTAGTTCCTTGTTTTATTAACAGTTTAAAAGAGTTTTCTAGAAGATATACTTAAGCCTCGATGTAGTTGCTACGATAATTCAAATTTACACAATATCTCATAGATTTACCTGACTCTCAGGTCTCATAAAGCATTTGAATTAACTGAAAGACAAATATAACACTTAAATACATATTCGTAAAACCCAGACACAGAACATATACAAATATCCCCGTACAAATGTTTGTCCTGGCTGAGGATCCAACCCACGAACCCTGCTCATAATATAGGATCACTACCATCTGCGCCAGCAGGTCATCAGTCAAAGATATAAATATTCCTGGATATATGACATAAAATATATAAAATAAATATTCCTACATGTGTTGTATATTTACTAGAAATTATGAATTGATTGTATGTAATACATTTTTTATATATATATTTTGGTGTATGTAAAATAAATGTGCTAGCAATTAATGTGTGTGCTTTACCGTTCCGTTTTATATAAGAGTATAGAATAATTATGTTCCGTCTAACAATTCTTGGATATTGATCTATTGTTTAGTATAGCTGAATATTTTTAAATTGGCTGTGAACTGCATAATAATATGTTTTTTTGACAAATCACCAACAAATACTTACTTAATTTTAAATATACAACTGCGTAATTTACAACAAAAAACAGACGTACTCCGTTTTGCCTGACAAAGTTTAATAGTATAGTGTATGCTCCAGTTCATCATAACTTTTAAGGTTATCCTGCAGTTTGAAGTCCAATCTGTCATTGTTATTACAGAGCGATGAGCTAGGTCGAAGGTACGTCATTAGAAAGTTTTAATTGGGTGGTTTGTAGTTAACTGGTACACTCGTTCAATAGAGATCAAGTATTAGAATTAGGTAATTAGTTTGTTTAACTTCATTAACTAAACTACACATTTCTGCATCGAACATAATTAACTTAAATTAATAAACTCTAGTTTTTTGACAAACTCTTTTACAGTGACAGCTATACGACTCTGGAACGAGCTTCCGTTGAATATTAAGCAATCCCCAAACAAATTTGACCTGAAACGCTGTCTCCGTACTTTATTTACTGATGCTGCTTCTCTAACTTCATAACCCTATTTCTGATGTACGTTATTTTATGTATATATATATATATACATATATATTTATATTTATATCATATGCATTTATTGCGTTTATTTATACAAATATGTATGCCACGTTTATTTATTTTGTATATATATTGCCTGCACCACTATATATATATATTTTTCAGCTTTGTGTAATGGTTGACTGGGAGATAATGCCATCTGGCATTAAGTCCGCCATTTGTACATTTTGTAACATTTTGTGCAATAAAGTTAAATAAATAAATAAATAAAATAATTACAATTTATTGTTTATGCTAAAGATAATTTCCTCTACTTTCTCTCTACTTTCTTTGTTGCCGAGTAGTAATGTCTGCTCTTTATTCTTGCTTGAAGGGCGAGCGAGGTTGCAAAATGTTAACAATGTAACACAATATCCTTAGGTTGCAACCTCAAAATATGGCTAGTAATATCCTTGCTGCACAAAATATATAAATCAAGCCATGATTATTTTTAGTTATCACTAGTAATGGCGAACATTACACTAGTTATATAAAAGTTAAGTCGCACTAGAAAGTATTTAAGTAAAATGAAGATATAACTTTATAATTTTTTTAACCAGCCAAATTTTCAACATCTTACAATAATATTTTTGTTTATCATAATTTTGTAGAAAAGTCGCGTGAAGCTATTACAGTTAAACTCTGCAATATATTTAGAATGGTTTACAATTGTTCTGAACGTACAAGAGCAATGAGTGTAAATAGTCAAAGAGGTTGTGATCTACGGGGGCCGCGAAATGCAGCTGGGCCAGTCTTTGCGGCGCGCGAATATTGCCGCTATTAATCAGTTTCTGTGTGCAAGGTGAGCAATGGCACACCAAACAAAACACTATCGCCGCTGCCTTCCAACCGTTCGCGAGAAACAACTGACAGTAATGTATCGTGTGCCCGGATCATAACACCGGTCGAAAACAAATTTAATGCATAAAGCATTATTGCATTCTCTGTATAATTCATACCTTCCCAATACAAAACAATAACTATAATCAGCGTTAATTTTTTAAGTTATGTTATTAAAAAAATATATGCTAGTGATAATATAGTTATTATTATAGATTTAATAGAATCAACATAAAATTAATAAATCTCAGTAAAACAATATGCTAGAAATATAATTAAAACGTTAAAAATAAAGAATAGATAGCAATTAAAAATTAAATAATACATTTTCAAATAAGTATGTAACATTGTAAGTAAGAAGATTTTTACAACTTTGTCATTGAATTACTCAACAACTGACTTGATCAGTATATTTTATTTACCTATTTGTTACATCTAAATTAATATTTAATATCTTGAAAAAAGTCTTTAACACATTTTGGTTTTTAGTTGCCTTTGATATTGTCGCGCACAAAATGTAAGCACAGTAACAAAGTTACTTTCCGGCGATCATATATAGAATAAATAAACATTAAAAAGTTAACAAGTATGTTCAATTTTTAATGTGTCAAAATTGAGATATCCTAAATTACATTTTTTTTTAAATTTTATCTTAAATTAAATTATCGCTAAGGGTTCGATCCCCATCCAGCATAAATATTATATGATGATATTTGGGTTTATTCTGTGCCTATGTTTGTAAAATATGAATTTAAGTATTTTATTTGTGGTTCATCTGTTGTCTAAAGTCCGTAATACAAGTGCTTTAGGCGATTTACCTCGGAGTCGTATCAATCTATGAGATGTTGAATTGTTACACAAAATACATTATGTTATTATATAAATAAAATGTAAACAAATCTTTGCACATGCTAGTTGTGAACGTTCAATGCAAAAATCAGTGAAACCATGCAAGATGTACCCGGTTAGAAATAGATGGCAGTGCCATATGGAAGAACAAAAGTAGTATGACTGAGCGTCGTGGCATAAATGTACCGGTCATTAATCAGACTCCGTGTGCAAGGTGAGGGATACCGAACAAAACAGTGACACGGTGCACGTTTTCACATTTGTAACAGACAGGTTATATAAAATAGCATACACATTTTTAAGTAAAACTCATGTTTTCCAAGTCATATTTTTAATTTAAATTCCATCTATTTTGACCAGCGTTAAGAATATATGTTAATTCTTGGTCTATTTATATATTTTTATTATCGATTGAAAGCTGTATCTAGTATATAGGTATACATCTGTTTATTCAATTCAATCTGCCGTGGGGTACCAGCAGAGTAGAATAGTATCTCTCAGGTATCGTAAGAGGTGACTGAGGTATCGGAACCAGGAGGTGTATATCGAACTCTCGCCACTATATATCACTATATATCGAACCACTCGAAACACAGCCGAGCTTCAATGTATTAGTGCTGGGATTGGCAGCAGTATTCCCATCGTGACGCTACACTCTACAATTGCCACCACGCCTGCTCAGTGGGGCAATTGTGGGCAATATTCCCCTTTTGGGGGGACCGTAGTGGACGTTCTAAAACTGCTATGAGGAGTTACATAGAACCACAATTGTTCTACTATTATCCATTAGTTTTACATTATTTTAGAGAGAACAACATTGTCGGTATATACTTGTATGATATATTTAATTATTCCGTAAACCGTTTCATATGTAAATCATTTTCGCAATACTTAGAGTGTAAAAGTCCGTGATATTAGTAAAAATATGTTTCATTTACTTTGGATTGTAATTTATGTATTAAGATGGTTTGGACATGTAAAAAGAATGGATGAAAAAATAACTGCACAAATGTATAGAGCGGAAAGGAATAGAAGGGCTGATATAAGATGACCGAGGTGAACATATTGCTTACCTCATTAAAAAAAGGGCCAATTCAGAAGTACCAAGAATAAACGAACATGTATAAAAGGACTAATGCGAGTAAGGGAGAGGTATGCCAAGATCGTAGTAAGTACAGATCCATAGTCTCTGTCTACCCCTGATGGGACACAAACGTGATGTATGTATGTATGCTTTATTATAATTTATGTACAAAATAGCGTTTATCCTTTTTTGTAGTATTAAGGTGTCAGTTATGTTGTACGGCTATTTATCGCAACAAACATTCGCCAATTCGTCGGCCCAAATCCAAAGGCTCATGCCGTCAACGCGTATTTAACTCGAAGCATAATGTATTGGCGGTGTTGCAAATACGAATGGGTTTTTAAATTTAACATTTATATAAAATTTAAATCTGCATTTATACTAAAAAAAATTGCACCACTGCAGTCATAATATGACAAGTAAAGTTTTACTGCAATATAATTGAAAACAATTACTGTAACTTACCTAAAACGAATTAATTAAATTTTGTCCGCGTATATTAAAGCTTATTTTCTCAGCTTCGAGGAGACTAGACGAGCTGTCTCGCACAGCGAGTTAGAAGTACTCAGGTCGCTCATTAATGAGCGATCTTGACTACTCCTCCGGTGTAGATGGAATAGACGCTTAGGTAATCCAGTGTTAGGTTTTATAAAAACAGAGCCTAGTGCTTATTTTGGATAAATAACTAGATCGCAGCGAAAAGGCTTTACAAGAGCATTTATAAAAATATGTAGATTAAGTATCAAAATAAACCTATTTTTACACGGATGAATTTGTGAATACCAACTACATAGTTAAGTCTATATTTCATACACGAAAGTATTGAGTGCAAAACAAACGTCGCGAATAAATCAAAGTAAATCAATGTTTCCAATATTTTTTTATCCAACCATTTGGTTTATCATAGCAAAAATTAAAGTCGAATAGTGTTTTTAGTTAAATTAATAATTACAACTCATTTTAGTCTGTTTGTTCACAAATAGTAAGGTTTAAAGTTAGGTTTAAACCGAATTGCTTGAATGTTCACTTAGAATGAGATTAGTTAACGCATGGTATGTTACTTTGTCGGCGCAGCGCAACGCAGCCGATGAACTTTCTACATGCACGACTCGACCAAACACTAAAAATATAAAAGGTAAAGACTTCAGTAATTTATTAACCATTATAAATAATAATTTTTTTACATAGCTCTCATTAAAATCAACAAAGTTGATAGAATAGGGCTAAAAGTAATTTCATTAAAGAAATTCGCTTTTTCGGAACATTGTTCGTGTTATTTTATGGATAACATTCTCAAGAGATTAGAAAGAAGAACTAGAAGGTAATATTGCAAATTGCACAGTCTCAGCAATTGTTGTTTGACTCCGACGAGAAATGCTGATGCATTGTAAACAGGTCGTTAATATTAGCAAATAGTACATGTTTTAGTCTGCACTTATTTAGCAATTTGCCAAATACCTTATTTGCTTGCATTCCGACTGTATAGATCCGAAACTAATTAACTGGTAGATGAGAGATCCCATCTCATTTCTATTGGCAGTTTACATAACCACATCTGTAGTTTTATTGTAATTTTTACTTAGTTTTACATTGGCGTAACGGACGGAATAAATGTAAATGTAGCTTTATTTTTTATTACCTAACAAAACGGTGTCACACAACTTGTATGGACAAACCAGCTAAACTGTGGAAACAAGAAATGTTTTATATATAATCTGCGAACAGACACTAGAAAACCTGTCAAATTGAAATAGCCTCATCGCGAAAGTTAATCAATTCCACGGCCAAACTTACCTGCAGACTTTCCGATTAAGCCAACAGAGGCCACCACATATTGGTTTTGAGTAACCAATTAAAGTTTTCATCGGAATAGCGAAACTAATTTTCAGTAGTTTGACAAAGTCAGCCATTTGTTCGGCAGGTAAGTTCGGGGCGGCCAGCGCGCTCTCATCAATTTAACAACGACATCGACAGTTTTAATTTGGGCCACTTACTGAGCTAAATTGGTTATTGAAACTACTCAGCAGTATAGGAAACTGTGGCCACTACTGTTATGCAGTGAGATGCAACCAATTTGGAAATTTCTCTCCCTACTCTAGTTTGTATATAAGTTATGTATTCATATGAGTACATACTCATACAGATTACAAATCTGTATGTAACACCAACAAAGTCAATGTGACTATAGAAAATTGTTATACAGCTTGATATGTTCAGTGACTTTCAATAATATGCTTTTAATACCTTGGCTAATGTAAAACCTTCTAACATTCTAGCCGTGTTTATTTTTAAAAGCCTTAATCAAAAGCAGGCGTTTGTACCTGTGTATTTGTCACCAAATAAACAGTTACTTCCAACCAGCTTGGTGCAAATTAACTTCTCAGTGGCGGGTCAAGCGCACTCGAACATTTCGGTCGTTTTGTTTCAATTAAAATTGCGCTGTAGTTCGCATTTCGACTAACAAATAATTATGGACTCGTTTGCTCGGCGCGATGAGAAAACTTTGTCCCTTCCCGACCAAAATTATGAGCTAATGTTTGTGGTATGTATTTGCATCAAAAAGTTACAATCAAAAGTAGTTGGCATATATTTTTTATATTAAAGTGGCTCGTTCCGGTTTTGCACGGGTATTTAAAATATATAAAGAAATTTTGGATGTTCTTTATTATTTAATTTAATTTTTTTATTTTTTACATATATAACATATTTATTTTCATTGCTATTATTAGTAATATGTTAAGAAATGAAATATATATTTTTTGTTTTATTATCAATAGTTTTTACGGGGCACGAAATGTACGAAATTTAGATAAATGTTTACAAACTTGGGTTACATTATTGGAGCTTTAGTATGGATTCCTGATTGTTCAAATAAAAAAAGTATAGTCTATGTTACTTGCGGATAATGTAATTTTCCAAAAGTGAAAAAAATTATCAAATCTGTCAGTAGTTTCGGAGCAATAAATCAAAAATTGAAACCAATCACATCTTTCCTATTTATAATATTAGTAAGTCACACAAATTAAGTGTTAAATAATGCTTGATGCTGCAGTTAATTTCAGAGTGAGGCTTCGAGTAAAGCATGTCAAACGAACCGTCCGCTGATATCATTGAGAGTGTCATGCGCACGTCACCAGCGCAAACTAGAAACCCATCGTATTGAAATACACGATACAATATTGAAACTGGAACGAACGGAAGCTTTTACAAATCGTATAGAAAGAGGTTCGTAATGCGATAGTCTGCTGAACAGATGTCGGTGGCCATTGTTAGGCATAACGGCCAGCACTCACGGAAGCACTTGTCACTGTCAGAAGGCACAGAGGACGCCATTGAGATAAATGTTGTTGTATTACCAACTGCGGTATTAGACTCTGTCACGATATGACGCCTAGGGAGCGGCTATTTCCGACGTAACATACGTGCACTAAGAAATGTTACTTGTGGTTGTTGTTATGGAGTGATGTGAGGCCGGAACTGTACCCTCGTTAGATCTTAGATAGTGATTAATGACTTTGCATTTTAAACGTAAAGAGCGTCATTGTACATTTTAGATGTATTGTTTAATGGAAAATATGTAGGGTGGTAAACAGTAAACCTGGCCGTATTTGCGTACATTCTGTATTTATGTATTTCATTAGCTTGATGCTCTCAAGGATATGTAAAAAGAAAAATCTTGTCACCAAGAATAACTGATAAAGTAAGAAGAGATCCTTGGACAGAATTATATATACAAACATATTCAATTATAAAATATCTCAAAAGATTTTACTATAATACTTTTCTTAGTAGAATCTTTAGAAGAGTCAGATGTTTTCCAATATTTAATTAGGTCAATGTAACTCAACGTAAAATAAATTAATATCTTTTATGTAAATATTTTTTTTCTAAATGATCTACTAAGTTGTTGGCTGCATTGTTTGATAGATAACAACTAAAGAACAAGCAAGCAAGCAAGAAAAAACAAGCAACTAACAGAAGATTGCAATTTACTTCTGCTTTTTTATTCCTCTTTATTTCAAATTCTCTTTGTTTTAAATACCTATATACAAATATCTCTCTCTCTTACTTTTATAATCATCCTGTATCCTATAGATCTTCTTTAAACCAAACATAGAATTAAATGTAATGTATAAATTCACACGAAACTTCATACATACATTGATCGGTCTCTGAGAAAAGTCGCTTAATGTAATAGGAATCACAAATATACTTAAATACATATTTAACATCCAGATATAGAACAAACATAAAAATTCATCATGTAATTGTTTCCCTGGGTGGGCATCAAACCTACGACCTCGAGTCACAAGATAAATCACAGTCACAAAATATATTTATTCAATTACTTCAGAATCAATGCCTACTTTGTAATTTTACGTTGAGGACTTTTACGTAGAACGTAAATACGCGAGCGAGCAGAATCGAATATACGAAAATGTTGTTTTACTAATATTGGAAAAGGTTGAGAGAGGCGAAAGGATTCAATTTGGATGTATCGCTAAGTATAAAATTAGTTATGCAAATGCTTTAAGCTCACCTTACACTGGGGACGGCTTGGAACTAAGAACGGTCTTATAAATAAACATAAACCAGGCAGATCGACCGACATTGGGTACATTTTGTTATTATCTGCTATGTGAGTTTATTATGTTTTTTGTAATACAGCGTATTTACGAATATTACCAACTGCTTATAATATTTTATGAGGCGACTGACGTACCGGTATCGACAGATGTTGGTATATGCTTGCTCAGCGTAGCTCAAATGTAATACAGGGTTGTGGTGGGCAGAGTATCCTCGTCAAAAGCTAAGCTATTAAAAACATTTCTTAGGGAGAAAGTACGAGTAATTGACGGGCCTGTTGGCGTAGTTGGTTGTGATCCTATCTTATGCGCTAAGACGTTTTGGGGTAGTGGGTTCGTTCCCCACACGGGACAAACATTTATATGATGAAATTAGTGTTCGTTTTGTGTCTGGGTAATTATTATTCATATGTGTCTAAGTATCATACTAGTAATTCTTCTATTGTTTGATGTCCGTACTAGTGCTTTGAAAGACTTTCCTCGGAGTCCAGACTCCGAAGTTGCTTAAAAGCATATGAGATGTTGTGTGAATATTATATTATAATTTGTCATCTTCAAGATTGATCTTGCTTTACAGTATATATACTGATTATATTATTATACCTCTAACTCTCAAACAGTTGAGTGTATTAAAAACAACACAACACAACAACAACTTGCAACACCAATATCTAAAATTAATTTTAATAGTATATTTTTCTTTATAAACATATATTTTCGTGTTTAGTTAGGGAATCAACGTAGCGTCACAAAGCTGTCCAAGCAATGATATTTACTCTTTATTGGCATATAATTCTATTGTAGTTTCGATAAATACTCCTGTTTAATGATACTTATATATTTAACATCTGCTAACTAGAGTGCAACGTTCGATCGCGTATTCTCCAATTAATGTATCAATATTTATTTCTCTTTGATACATTAATAACAGTTGTAACTAACGGTCATTTTACTGATTCAAAATCCAACAAGAGGCCACTGACATTGGCTGAAATAAAATATTGCAATCCAATAATTGAAATTCTTTGCTCTCGTCTTTTCAACATTAAAGGATTTGCTTCTTTAACATATTACTGGAAACGGAAGTTGTAAAAGAAGTGGTCTTTTAAAGTTAATAAATGATTAAGCTCTATGGAATTGTTTGAAAATCGTAGAAATAAATGCAGCTTTATTTCTATAAAACCGTTTTAAGACAACCAATTTAGAATTAACAGTAATGAATTTCTAGCTGAAGCCTACGATGGACAAGCAAGTGGTCGAAGGTTTCCAAACGAGTCACCAATAGAAATTTAATTTCTTCATTCCGATGTTCGCGGCGCCTTTGAATTTTTTGCCTATAAAAAGGCGAGCGTTAGTAGCTGTGGTGGCTTTGATGGAATTAATTGACGTTACCGCGAGAAAATACCTATTTAACTGGCGATAGCTGAGCTACCACTTCCCGCAGGTAGTTTTAGGGACCCGGGTTTTCGATGTACGATTTTAACGGTTTTGCGGTTAGCCATATTCAGTTCCGTAACCAAGATTATCTTTGTATCTTCATTAAAATCAAATGTTAGATTTCTTGTAAGTACACCCTTTACATGCCTCGTCGTTAGAGTCCAACGTTGCTTCACAAGTAACATTTGTTCTTATCATGTGTTTATTTAAGATTCAGGTAGTCAAAAACACGCTTTGCTGAGTTATTTGAAGTTAGAAACAGCTAGCCAACTAATTAGCGGTGGTTGAACGGTCTCTACCTGGCCGCAGTAGAAATGTGAACCTCACTAGCCTTTAACCTTTTTATGGTTCGTCTGCTCTGTACAACAAATATTATTTAATTTGAAACTTAAACTATGTTTATAATTTAAAACACTACAAAAAGATTTACTTTATGATTTAAATTATATTGAACATAATTTGTTGGATACAAAAGTATGAGTACTATCAACAATTACTTTAGATATTAGACCGAAACAGAAGATAATATGAATGTGTACAAAACGTGCAGAACAGTCGGCAAAGTTCCACTAGTGGCTTTTATATTTCATTAGTATAGAGCAGTAAGTTATAAGTGGGGTATTTCACAGTTTAAGCGGGACGCCGCCCGCGCTGGGGTGCACTCCACGGGGTATATTCCGTGCCTCTTATTCAATTTGTGAGCGAACCAGTTCCGCCAACCCGATTATCTTTCACGTCCGGATTTATATGCTCACAAGAGAACTCTTTCCGTAAAATATTTCTGCGCTAAAATCTTCAAGAATTCCCCAAATTTGTCACTAACAAAATTATACTGGAAACCTTTTCCACGGTAACTACGCTAGTATTTCCCCTTTATTGGCTCATTGCTGCAGTGGCGTAGTTCGTGAGAAAGCAACTAGTACTTTTCTATAATGGGAAAGCACTTGGCACATGTACAGAGCAAGAGACCACTCGGCTTAGTAAACATTTGCCCAATAATTGTGAGTCCTCAGTTACGCTGCCGGAATAAATATTCCCTCCCCGTTGGGAATGCACGGGCATTCCTTTAATTCGAAATATTTCTTTATTTAACCTGGCCACGCTGTATTGTTTTATTAACGAATAACTAACTTGCATTCTTTTCGAAGTCGAACAGCTCTGTAATAATTATATTAATTTGTTATCTTTTAAATATATGTAGTCAAAGACGAAAATCTAATATATATTTTAAATTTCGGTAGCATAACGTAAGAGGTATCTAACGTAGGAGGCCATCTATGTAAAGCTTGATTTAATAATCCACATCATTAAAACTGTAAATAATATGTTTCAAAAGTAAATGATTAAAATCATTTCGTCCCGCTTTGTCAATTTGGGAGCGAGTAATAGCCGGAGAGATCACGTTGCATGCTCAGACGGGAGTTAAGCCTCTAATAAATAATAAGCACGTTTTGCTCGTATCTGGCCCTCACATACTACCTGCAGTTACAAATTTCAAAGCTGCAAGCTCGAATAATAAATAATTTGCAGAAATTCAAACATCTGCGTCCAAGGAACCATGAATTCAAAGTGAATATTCTATCGAACTTGTAGCAACTGTGCAAATTTTCGCGCGTAGTTGATACATGGGAAGTATTGAAAGCTTCGTTTGGTTACTCGCAGGATGGACTGCTTAGTTAGCTTAGAATTTTTATTTACACTGCGCTAAATCATTTATAAAATGACGAAGGAAGGCGGAAAAAATATGCAATTTTACAAAGTAATGCTCCAGATAATTACTATCCTCATAAGAATAACGATATTTTTTGAACATATTTTTTTCAACAAAATATACTAGTATTTATTGTGAAAAAAAGGTTCAGGCACATCGTAACATGTCTTTCGTATAACGAGCGACAAACGATTTTTTCACAATATAATACTAGTATTTTTTGGTCATTATTATTTCTAGCCTATTATTTTATAAATATTTTAACTATATTTATTTACTGATGATCGTATACGAGTGTCCTACAAGACGTGACTAGGCCTGGACAGCTGGAAAAACGTTGAAGTCAAATTTTCAGGTCATTAAATATGACGTACGACTGTAGAATAACTATTTGCCCGCAAATTAAACCGGAACAGCTTTTAATCGTACAGTCAACAGTAATTAATCCCTCTGTATATTGCATGCAAAATAAATACGCGATGCAAACGTATATTGCGGGAAGTTTATTATTCTGTGACTGTAGTTACTGTTAATCCAAGATTTAATATCTGTTGACATTCGCTTACGTTACAATATTCGTGCGACGATTGTATTTAATCGAATAAGCGTGATTTGGCAGACCAAGGAGTTTACAGACGCGTGAACTCGACTTACCATTTCGAACTTCAGAAGCGGCGGGATAATCTCATCGAAAGATTTGATTTTCCGCTAAATTAGATAAAAGTAAAGAAATACTCTTTGGGGATTCTTAGAAGCTAGGACAAGTAATTGCAGGAAATTTAAAAGAATTGATTTTGCTACATCATTTATTTAGAAAAATTAATTATGTTACACTTTTTTTGGAAAACTGTAGGAGTCATCATTTTATGGAAATGATTTGAATATAAAAAAGATTTTCTGCGATTTTAACTTGAATAAAATAAATACTTTTAAGAAATCTAAACATTTTGTAAAAAATGTTAAATATTTCTTTTATGAGAATTCTTTTTAAATTACTTTTGTATTAAATACTATAGTATTTCTGATGGTATTTCTATCCGTATGTTCTTCCCCTTAGTACTGACAAATAAATATTTAAAACACAATACAAAAAAGCAGTTACTATTATCGTGTTGAATTCGACGAATCAGTCTATGAGAATGTTTGGCATTTCATCGATTTTGTATCTACATTCAATTACATTATAGGATCAAGGCAGTAAATTCCTCACATTATACGGGTATAAAAAGCCATGTGAAAAGGGTCCCCTCATAAATATTTTAACAACTGTACAGCATTTCTCGTATGTAACTTGAAGTGGGCAGGTAGCTTAATAGACTATTGGATTGGTCTTGTGATATATATATAATGCAAAATATGAAATGTTGTCAGTTATTCCGTTTGTGTTCGTCACCGAGCTCGGCGTGCTCGAGTGTTTTAAAGCTCAGCAGAGCAAGAAAATAGAATTTTAATGTCTCACTCGGGTTGTCAGGGAAAATATGACTTTAATTTTAACACAACCTTGTTGAAGATTTTTTAAATTCTGTTCAGGTAGTAAACAATTTCAGTAACTGAATGGCGACTATACTTACGTCGTCTAAAATTAATAAACACCTGGTTATGAAATATGACGAAATTAATGTTTTTTATCGTTAAAGTTGTTGTAGTAACATAAAGTCTAAATGCGTGTTCCGAGTATATACAAAAATTCGGATGAAATTTATTTATGACGTTCCGATGAGTAGGTACACTTTTGGTTTCCCTTAAAACCAATATACAGAGAAAACAATGCGCAATATTTTCATTTGACGATGTTTTTATACTCAACTATCAGGGAATTGTAATAATGTTTCGATTTATATTGAAAGTTATTTCCAAAAAAGTTGTTATTTTGTAAAAGAACACTTTTATCATTTACATAAAAAATGATGCTCTACAAACTATTTATTTTGTTTATGACTTATACGTGCATAATAAAGAAAAATGTAATCCCTTCTAGCATCACTGGCGTGTATCGGAAAAACTGCAAAGATTAATGTGACATGAAGGCGATTATAAACAGTAGTGGCTGGGGAAATCTAGCCTAAGTTGTCCTTCCTACTATGGTCACATAAAATATTACCACTAATATGCTCGTCTATATGAGCCGATCCGGGAACTACCGCTATTCAACCGCTGTCATAATAAAACTTCTATGTTGCAAACCACATAAATTATGTCTCTAATCGTAAAGTCGTGTCGAAGCGCGAGTTTTATGGTACAAATTTTCGTTTGTTATTAAATTCGGGTGCATATTTTGGCTAGAATAGTCAATATTCTTCTTAGTACTATGTTTCAAAGGTAATTCATATTGAAACAGAGAAATATTTTCAAGAAACGACAGTCAACACGAGAAATACCATCAAAGAACGTAATATCTATTTCAAAATGAAAATTCTATATTTGTAAATATAAACATTCGAGGCAGGTTTATATGTAATAAATTTATATATGACAAGTACTCGTATTTAAATTGTGTCATCAAAATAAACGGTTATTTTGCAACATGTTTCTTTGAGCGCTCCCATTGCCCTAATTACCACTCGCTTTCGATCGATTCAAAGTCAACGACTAATTGATGGAAGCATAAAATCTCTGGCTCGTTTAAAGTACGCCTAAGAAAAGTAATTTCGTTGAAACTTGAGGAACCTTGTCTATAATAACAGAAATGCTAGACTCGTTATTTTGGAGGGTTAATCATCTTTATCAAGCATCAAAATCACGGTCCTATTTGTAATTTGTTATGTATTGCCATCTATGGCTGAATAAATAACACTTGTATCATCTTGTAAACTTTGATATGTATATTAGCATTATAATAAATGAAAAGGGTCGTCTATTATTAATGTGGTGGTATTGTAATTTCTTTTTAAATCAATATTACGATAATGTAAATACACGATTATGATATTTACTAGCAAGGGTACTTACAGATATTCTTACTAAAGCTACTTTGTTAAAGATTTGATTCCCCGTTTCGAACTATTAAATTTTTTTTATATATTCGAACTAATATTTTAAATGTGAAGGTATATTTGTTACCTCTTCACGCTTTACCTACAATCTTCTCGAATTATCATACATATAGTTGGAAGTATAAAAAACATATTTAACGTAACGTAACGGTTAACTTATCATCCCGAAAAACTATCATACTAAAACTACGAGGAATTTTAAGACTAAGAAAAAAAAATATATGGCGCTATTTTAAAATGCGCTATCGGATAAAATATAATCCAGTCAGAATATCCAACTTTGTTCCAATGTTTCAAACTCAACTAATTAATGTTACAAATGTTAAAGGGTGTTTGTTTGTTACCTCTTTAAGCTTTATTTACTCCACTGATCTTCGTGAAATTTCACAAGGAAGGATAGGAAGGATAGTACCTTTCATCCCGAAAAGGGTACCGTTTCCATGGAAAATTCACGGTGATGTTAACTAATCCCGCCTTGATCTGAGTTACGCAGTTTCAGATATATATACCACAATCTGTCGATTCTTGTACCTCACTGACTAATAAAAGCTAACTAAAAAACTTTTATGACACCTGGTACACAACAAGGTTCTATTCTACTCTACCTACTGGCATAATTAATAGTACGCTATTACTCCACGAAATAAAGTAGCAAAAATATAATTTCGTATGTTAAAGCTCCTTGTTGTCATTCAAATAATTAATGAACAAAAAGATTTGTTAATTAGAGGTCATAATCATATGCCATATAAATGTTAAATATTTCGAGCAGGTTAACAACCTTGGTTTGAAATTTCATAGTCATAAGGAGGTTCATGAAAATATTCTGTTCACGACGCGTGAATTTCAATTACATCGTTATTTTTACGCCAATTAAGTAGACTGCGGTTTACACATGCGGTACTGTTGAATTACCGCCCGATATTAGTTTTTCCGAAAATAATACATGTAATAGACGGAAAGAATAGTAATCTGAATAGATAAATCATTAGAAAGGTGTATAACTTTTCTATCATCTATCATAACTTATGTATGTAGAATTCGCAATGACAAAGTAACATTTGCTTAAACAACAAAAGGTACACCTTATTCAAAGGTTTTCTGCATTGTTACGTCACTCTCACCTATTTCTATCGCCAAGCATAGCAGCGTTCGCATTGCTCTGTTCCGGTACGAAGGGTGAGAGAGACAGTGAAATTACTGGGTAGTGTGTTAGAAGGTTGCTCACGCGCTTGTGATATCTTTGTGATATTAAGGGGGGTTATAGACTGCGGTAACGCTTGCTACCACGTAGACTGCATGCTTTTTTGTCGATCTGGTCTATTAAAAGATAAATACAAAAGTTGGCACTTAAGAACAACATAGGTGGCAAACAGGCATTCGGCTTGCTTGATGGTAGGCGGTTACCGAAGCCTATGGGCGTATACAATACCGAGGCAACATTCACGTATTGCTGACCCTGTGAAAACCTTTTTACTCTCTTTTTGAAGAACCCTATATTTTAAATCTCAGGGAATACTACCCAGGACTTCATGGACAACCACTAGTTTGCATGACAATAGGTTTTCTTGTTTCACAGACGATTTAGCTTATTTTTTCACTAACATACCAAAAAGTTTAAGGCTATCTCGGGTAAAATACAATCTTAAATAAACCTTTTCTCTTTCTTAACGTCAGGCTTCCACAGTTAATATTACGTACCTGTAACTTTTCCACTTGGCCAGCACTATGCTTTAGTTAGAAAATCAAATATTTGAGTCATAACTGGTAGTAAGTCGGTGCACGTTTGGTGTTAATTTAGAAGATTATTAGGGGAAGTAATGAATGTTTGCTTAGTGGTCTCGGTTAAGTTGTTTTAGTGGTAAAGTTACAATGAGCCAAAGTGGAGTTTAGTGTCGCTGTGCGCCTTCTCTGTAAGTTTGACCATACAGAACTTGGTACTCTCAGAGTTATTAAAAGCCCAATAAGTATCAACCCTTTCAGGTTATAAAATATGAATGCTTCTAAAGTCTTTTTGAAATTTTTTGTAACTTTTTTCTCGAACTACTTAAATAATATGACTTTTTAAGCGATCTAATGAAGGTGTTTATTTGTAATGTCAAAATATGACAAAAACCTGTTAACTGAATTATCTAAATTTCTTTCTTTTTTTAGACCAGGCCGACCAACATGCATACAATCCGCTTGACAGTGAGCGTTACTGCAGCCTATAGACGCTCGTAATATCACAAGATATCACTAATGCGTTACCAACCTTGTGATTTGAGGATAATATGCCACTTTGCTAATTAAATTCGCTGCCTCTCTCACCCTTCAAACCGGAACACAGCAGTCTATCTCATGTAGACCTCATACAATATATACATATATCTTAGGTGACTTCCTAAAATTGTTATATCTAAATTGTTGTTAGTAGAATTAAAATTTTTAAAACACCTTTGTCACTCTTGAGAACAATTGTCGTAAAGTAATCAAAGGGTCAACGTGAAGCGCAAAAATGAAAAAAACCACGTTTATAAATTAAAGAGTTTTATTCCGATGATATTTTTTATCAAAATATATATTTTAGCAAAACAGAGTTATGTATCGTTAGTTGAATCTACATGTTTAAATATGTAACCTTTCATTTTACAAAATATATACATTTTATACCTGTAAACATACGAGGAATGCCAATTAAAATCGTTCATTCAATCAGAAGGAGATAACTGTTTTTCGTCCGATAAAATTTATTTTATTTTGAGTGGTAGTATTGTTTTCAAAGGTAAACAGATTTTGTTACCGGTTTGCCGAAAACAATAATGTGCAAATTCAAAGCGTTTGATTTTGTGCAATCCGATAGGATCGCAACCCGTAGGCTGGCTGCGTTCACTGCGGGCGCCCAAATAATTAATGTCTCCCCAACTGATCTGAATGGACTGGATACCAAACACTCCGGCTGGTTTCGTCTGGAGTAGGGATTCTCAAAGTAAGGTTCTTCTGTTGATTTGAGGGCATGCAGTAAGAATTAAATTACACGAAGCTGTAAAAATTTAAATTAATTTGAGCGCGAAATAATTCGCGTCATTAAGCTCAACATTTCAATTTTGTTATATTTATTACGACAATAGTTACATTACACACAATTAGACATAGTTTACAAACAATTAAAATTATGTGTAAACTATGAAAATTAATCAAAATATATGCCAAAATAAAGACAATCTGTCCGTGTAGAATAAATGCGGTAGAAATATATACAGGAATCCATGGATTTGTATGTTTGAGAACCCCTGGTCCGGACTATTCAGATTTATTAAGTTATATAACCCCAGACGCCGCAGACGGCGAAAAACTGCTTGGCCGGTCTCGCTAAACTTCCTAATAACTAAAAATAGTCAATACTTTTGTGGCTTCGAAGTCGAGGATTCTATTTGAAATCGACCTGAGTAATGGAATAATATTTGTTATACCTACGTAGCTTTCAACTTCATGTCTCAATTAAATGAAGTGTTCGAAATTTGTAAAAATTAATTTATTACAAATTTTGAACACTTCATGTTTTATTTAAATGTAATAAAACTCACCTCAAATTGATGGTATCTTAGAAATTGATCCTTAGTCTGAAACAAATGAAAAACAGCATGTCAAAGACAAATAAACAACTTGGCTTAAAGAAGTGTTAAGAACAGAAAGCACAAATATGTCCTAACCAGGATTATCACAATTATATCGCACAATTTATGTAACGCCCGCATTCAATCTGGGTTAATATCAAATAGCTATTATAAATTGCTGGCAAACGTCTTTGCACTAAAATTCAAGTTAACAATTCTATTATGATTGAAACGGTTCCATTGTTTACCAGGAAAGCTCCTTCGGCATATTGTACTTGATAAATGTCCTGATTCAATAGTCTTGCTTATTGGATTGTACACTGATACCGGCACTTCAAAGATACGTCGTACAAATCAGTGGTTGGCTACACAACATTGAAGTGGTTAATCAGACTGTTTGTCCGTTTGCCAACACTATCGAGGGGTCCTAAGTAAACTCTCCACGGCATCTGGGCTCCGTTAATAAAGGTCGGTTTTTTTCCAACTAGTTGTTTCGGCCGTTTAATATTACAAATTCTATACTATTGTGTGGTGTGATGAATGATAGAAATGTTTGGGATTTTATTAAATAATTAGCTGTGCCCGCGACTTCGTCCGCGTGGAATATTAAGTTTGGGCAACTCATTCTTCTCAAAATGTATATTTTTCGCCCGTTTTCGCCAACTTTTTGATCTCCTATTAGTCGAAGCGTGATGTTATATAGCCAAGTTACGCGTTGTTATATCAGCTTTCTACAAGTAAAAGTTCTAGTTCAGCTGTTTTAGGGATTACCACAAACAAAAAGACAGACAGACAGACATTTTTTTATGTTATTTTGTTATATGTACTGAGAATACGTCCATATGCATTTAAAAAAAGTTGTTATTTTAAAATTACAAACAGACACTCATACTTTATGTGTATTGATAATCATTATCATCATACCAGCCATTGGGAATCCCCTGCTGGACATAGGCCTCTCCAAGAAAGTGGGAATTTTGCCTATAATTGCCGCGCTAGGCAAGCGTGGTGGCATTCGCGTAGTGCGATGGGGATGCTGCTGCCTCCCCCCCTATCCGGTGCATTTAAGCTACACTGTTTCGAATGAACATACCGCCCTCTGTCAGATCTGATACCTCAGTTACCTCATTCGGCACCTGGTACAGGGGAGATACTATTTTACTCCGCGTACCTCGCGGCTAGGCAGGGCACGGCTATTTATCTATCTATGAATTTAACAATAAAGCCAGTAAAGTTATATTTTACAAAAAACAGAAATATGTCATGTATAAATAACAATAGTCCCCTAATTTCGATTGGTCTTAGACACTAATAAACAGACCGCTTAGCTTGTTGACATTTAAAAAAAGCAACTGTCTATCAAACCCGAAGAAGGTGGTTCTATTGATTGTTTGCTAACCAATTTGTTAATGGTTCTCGTGAAACAAGCGCGCCTACGTTATCCCGCACAAACGCCCTGTCAAAATCTAGTTTGACGTTTGACAGGCCCATGCATAGTGCTAGTGCGAAATTTAATGGAATGAACGCTCGTCCTAATAACAGGAACATGCGTCTCATTTCAATATACGCATGCTTCGGTATTGTGTCATGTTTAAAATAACCATGTCAACATTTTAAATGGAGAGTTTTGTCAACCGATTCTGTATAGGTATTATGTTGTTTGCTAGCTTCAATATTTTGAATTAATTTATCTTTTTTGAATTACTTTTTAATGGTTGGTCGCGTAATGAACCTGCAGTAAATTTAGTATTAAGGATCAATTGCCAGCAGACTAGTTAAAGGTAAGCCTAACGAAATTATTTATTTATTTTATTTATTTATTTAACTTTATTGCACAAAATGTTACAAAATGTACAAATAGCGGACTTAATGCCAGATGGCATTATCTCCCAGTCAACCATTACACAAAACTGAAATATATATATATATATATATATATAGTGGTGCAGGCAATATATATACAAAATAAATAAACGTGGCATACACATTTGTATAAATAAACGCAATAAATGCATATGATATAAATATATAAATATATATATATATATATACATATATACATATATATGTACATACATACATAATATGTTTTCCATAAAAGAGACATATCCGACCCAAAGGTCCCCAGGATGCACGTAGCATTTCCACGCTGCATAGCAAGCAAGATCCTCTGCATATTACTTATATTATTATTATTATTTTATTGACGATTTAAAAGTGCTTATAATAGCCCTACTTGAATTAAATATATAAACTTTGAAGTAAAATTTTAAGTATAAATTCGATACGACAAACGTGTTGTGTTGTGTTACTGTCTACAACTAGTAAAATTGCACGATATATCGTAACGCATTTGACAATTGTCATTGTTTGTAAGTTTTTCCATAAAATATTGTATATGGTTCACGTTTCGCTTGCCAAAATTGTTTTATCGTATTTCTCCGTATTTAAGTAAACAGGACGACGGACGTCTCGTGAATCGTTTCTCTAAATTACTTAGGTTCGACCGGGGTCCATTAGTCTACACTCGTTACCTTCAAGACAAATGGCACGAGGCTCGGCGGATTCGCCGCCTCTGGCCCATTTGTTAGTATTAGCAACTTTCCTGCCGAGATCATTTATACAAATGAAAAAAATAAACTATACACTGCAACGGAATTGAGTTTTAATTGAGAACTACATCTTTCATTAGCGACTTTGTCTTTGTTTAAAGTTTAATTTCAGTTTCCCTCCCGCTTTCGCCCGTTGACTTATCAGTGCTCCTGCCACAGTAAAATCTCGAACTTATTAAAAACTTTAAGTTCATAATCTTCATTTAGTTAGGTCTTATTCAATCTAGTTCGGACTTTAGCCTGTAAAAATAATTCTAAAAGACTTTATTTCCAATGGGATCACAGGCTTTATTGAATTGTGGTTTTTCAATGTCGCATGTAATTGAAAGTCATCAGACCTTTTAGTAAATATTGAAATTAAACATATTCCATGGTGTAGGTATTAATTTGTGGGCTCTCTCGGGCGAGAGCCGCTCGACGAAAGGTATTACGAAAATTTAATTGAAGTTTTGATTAAGCACTATCGCACATGCCAGCCCCAATATACCTACACATATTTGCATTATAAATGTAAAAAGTTTTCGGCACATTCGGAGCTAGGATGTCGCTGCAATACTTCTAATAGCGACAATAACTCGCAGCAATACCGAATTTTAAAACAGCAGGGATAAACTTTCATAACTGTCATAACTACGCTTGAATTCGTTAAGTATAGACTGCGAAGGAAACTTTCTAAACGTTCAGCTCAACTCTTTTGTAAAATCGAAGGCTTTTCCTTAAATTTACAACGTTCTCTTGTATCCAAAAACTGAAGCCACGCTCGATTGGTTCCTATTTCGCGTCCAAACTTGAGCTCTCAAGATTGGGGTTAAAGGTTTAAAATAACTTGTAAGGTGGCAGTAGATGTGACTTTTAGCATTCAATGCTGTAAACAAATAATGGAAGTAAGGGATTGATGGAAGTGAATGAGTCCACGTCCTAAGCAAACTTTAGCAGTATCTGAACTACAGCTATTGTGTTATATCCGTTGAAAATGTTAGAGGCTACATCCACCGACATATTTATATTTCATTATTTTGGGTGAAGTTAAAGGCGTAATATTACTATGATATGTTTAAATAATATATTTGTTATAAAAGAGACAAAATTCTGTTGATATCATTTCTTTGCTGCTTGAGAGTGTTGAATTACTTAGTATGTATATTTTATAAATAAAATTGTTTTAATCTTGCTTTTAAAAAACTAAGTGTATTACGCCAATAGCAAATAAAATAAACTGTAATACGAAACAGAGAAAGTGGTAACTCTAGCTCTAATAAAGTTACTCGTATTAGCTCCTAACTTCGTAACTCCTTTATTGTCGCGAAGTGACGCGAGCAAATGTTTTACAACAACAAACATATTAACGGATTCCTTTAATAGCTGCCCTCAACAAATAAAACGATACAGTACAATGTATTCACTTTTGAGAAACATATTAATGACATCAATACACTATTTCAACTTTGTGCTAACCACGTGAATCAGTTTATATGTTCGAGTTTAGGATTGAATAAAAATATTGGTATATTTAAAAACCAAAAGGAATAAAAGTGGCAGATTTTAATTTCAAACAGTATTTATCTTGGCGATGCCTCTTTCTGAGTAGCAGTCTTGTAAAATGGTAAGTAAACTTTCTTGAGCGAGCAAGCTCAAATTGCTTCAACGAACATAAACAGAAACTGCTGAATAAAATGGCGCGTGAAGTCGAAGGGGAGATTTCTTTAAGTAAACGAATAGTGAAGTTAGAGGCGTGAAAATGGATTATGAAATAATAGTCTGGTTGAAACTACAGGCTCTGCACAACAATGAACTGGACAGTAAGAAGTTTTCATTATGAAGAATAACTGAGCAAGACAATTTAATAGCGGCTGACTCTCTGAATCATACAAGTAAGCAGCAATCATATTTTATTTGTTGTCTATCGAATCTTGTAGTAGGTCATTTCATTTTAAATAAATCTCCAATAATCCAATGGCAACCAATAAATTATGCTCTAAAGTTGGTATCCTAGAGTTGCAGAACTCTACTAATTTTTGGGAAAACAACGTAATAAAATCAGTCGATATCATTGTCGGGGACCAGGCGCCGTAACGGGATCCCTGCCAACTTTCCTTACCTGATATTAAAATGTATTAAACTATACAATGGAGTTTCTGCGTGGCGAGTAGTTTATTTTTGTTCAACCCGCGCGCTGTTGGAGGTCGTAATTAACGTAGCTTTCAGTGCCTCCGACTCCGTACTCTTGTGGGATTGTTGAGGCTCCCATACAAAACTGCCGCATTGTTACCCGAAAAATAGTCTCACTTAAATATATTTACGGCTTCGTTAGAGATCAAATATGGAGTATATGACATCAAAAGTACATTATGAATGTCTCACTCACTATATCCAACGTAAGATATTGCAAGGAAATCTGTTTAAAAACGAAATGGGAACTATAAAGTGCAGGTAACGTAATCTGCCTTTTACATGAACTCCGCACATAGAGCTTCGCAGGTGGGAGCTTTAACCGGTCTAATGAAGCCAGGGTTGCATCCGCACGTTATTACGGGATTATTTAACCCCACTCCCTCCTTTGTACGGCTCGAATAGCTTGTTTTATTAACCTATTCTGATGCACACCTTGTTTGCTCAGTGAGACTTATGAGCATACTGGAAGAATATATTTTATTGGAACAAATTGACGCAGATTATGATTGATGTATCTCACGGTTCTAGCGGTGGTTGGTTAAATATATGGCGATTGAAAAAGAGAATAAGCTTTTCCTTGTTCTTTGAAATTAAACAATTACGGTCTTTATTATTAAAATGTATACCATTATTTTAAGATAAACTATTAAAATAAGGAGTTTTATTTATTTCTTTTCAAATACACATGTTCACCTTGTATATGGTTATTTGAAATTCTGATAAATCGGATAAATTTAAAGAAATCTAACTACCAAATTGATTGTAAGGCATAATCCCGGATTAGTGCAGCATAGACATTTTCACAGCAATAAAATCCGGCGCAATAAGTAAATAGTCCTGTTGTATCTCATTTAAACGTCCACCAGGTGTACATTAAGCCGAGTGGATACAGTACTGTGGCCTTACTGAAATTGAATTTAAAAAATATTACCAAGTCGCGAACTTTTGGCTGCCTTCCAAAAGACAATACTTACACAATGTCTTGTACATTCATTGTGTCGAAATAAATACAGCTTACAAAAGCATCTCCTAAAGAGGGTAGATACCTTATGCTTGCAATCATCATTAGCATTATCTATTCTATAAGATATTCTTTAAGAATAACGCGATATATTATTTATGAACCAATCTTTATTCTTATCGATATTTCTTTATTTCTGTTTAATATGTTCTGTGAATATATTAGAAGACAAATAAATCTCTAAAGTTTTATGATATCCACAAAAGGATGAGGATTTGTTGACTAGACGAGCATGGTAATGAAGTAATTCACTAACTCCCATAAGGCATTGGCATCCGAAATTGAACCAACATACAGCAAAGCGGTCAAACGATACTCAAAGAGGTAACTTTGAATCACTGAATTGGAAACATGACGTTCAACTATGCTCCGAAAATGGTTAATCGATCGTAGTTAGTGCGTATATTAGTATAAAGTATTGCTTAAAATATTGGATTGGAAGTTACGTGATATATATTTAGTTACAGTTTAACCCATTAATTGATTTTGATAAAATTTAGCAACCTAAACCTTAAAAGTTCTACACTTATAGCTTTATAAGCTATAAGTGTAGAACTTTTGATCTTCGATAATAAGAGTTCCTAAAAGATGTAAAGTTGCAGATGGAAAACTTATGTATTAAATTATAATCGTATAATATAGATCTTGTTCAGAACTGATCTGAATATGAATTAAATAATATAAAAATAAGCCAGCAATTGAAGTCAAACTGAGTTGTTATTAACAAATATATTTAAATTTTTGCTTATATGCGAGCATAACTTTGAAGAAAATAAGAAAACTTCATAATATAACAAACAGTGATTGCTAAGCTACGGCGGAAATCTTGATCGTTAATGTTTTGTAAACAAACAAACGTAACATTAAACTTTTTACATTAGCCGGTGCCAAGTCTGTTTATTCCATGCCTTCGAACAGGTTCGGAACTACACCGCGCAAGTTTGGGCTCCCATTTCAAACCGCCCTCTTCTCGGCAAAATTTTAATCATAAAGAGACAATAGAGACAAAGGTATTAAACAAACTTTTGCCCCGGCTGATTTACGCGACATTTTTCTGTGAATCCCCTGTTCGGCTGGCTGTGTAATAAATTTATTTACGCCTGTTTAAAACGACTGCCCGCAACACGCCTCTGAAATATGTCTGGAAAGTTGCTTAAAATTGAGCTTACCTATGGGTTAACTTAGAGATAAAAAGGAAAGAAAAGATTTATTTACACGCCACCTCGCTGTCTGTGTGTACTTTATTAAACCTTAGAAAGTTAAAGCTATCAGTCTATCGCAGGTATTTCTCACCCAAGCTACATAATATAAGAAGCTGGCATAAATTTAAGAAACTCAAGACAAGATAAAAATTGGCTACTGGAAACTGTCCAACTGAGCCGCAATGAGGAGGCCATATATTTCACATTCAATTTTAGGGAAAAACATGGCGTCGTCTACTTTATTTAATGGAAAACTCTTGTTTGTTTATCCACCTGAAATTGTGGGTATTATGCCCTAGTTTTGCAATTACTTTGTGTGTTTTTCAAACTAACCAATAACTGCTTGGGCAGTTTTGCTAATGTGTCTCGACATTTGTATCTTAAGCAGTAGTCATAAGAGTATTTACTGGTGGGATTCAAAATATTCTTTCTTTATATGGATTAAACAGTAATCGAGGCTAGTTCAGAATTCTATCTATTTTTTTTATATACTTTTTGCTGTAAAATTGTATACTATGTGCTCGCCACATGCCTGAGTAGCCCCAGCTTCGAACCACGGCAGGAGATTTTATAAAGTTGTTTTTTAAATATGTCCAGAATATCTGTATGTATTAATCAAATCAGACCTACATAGTACCTATATATTTAAAGCGCGCTCATAAAAACTTAGATTTCGGTGTTCAAAAATAATACTTTAAGGAAAATAACAACTTTATCAATCGTCTTCTTTCATTCGTGATATAGTAGTATTTTGAATCACTTATACATGATTATTAGTAATTAATACGGGTGGTAACTTGCATTAATATCTTGTACATATAATCATTCCTCTCGATATTTTTCCATGAGGAATTTATTTTAAATCGCGCTCTTTATGATTTCCTGTTTTATCAGGATAAAAAATAGCTGTGTTATTCTCTGATCCGTAAACTATCACTCAATAATACAAAATAAGTCGATTATTTTACTAAATACTTAAATTTGAGGAAGCCGTAAAATGTCTATTGCTAAACAAGATGTCTTCAAGGGAGATTTTTGTCCATAATTGACATATTGGGCAGGCGTAGTGGCATTTACAGAGCGCAGCTTCGTGACATGGTCTACGCTGTTTCGGGTAGATACATCATCGTCTATCGGTTTCGTTACCTTAGTTTCCTCTTTCTGCACCTAGTACAGGAGAAAGACCTATTCTATTCTGCCATAAAACCTTTCAGCTATCCTTGTGTAAACGACTTTGAAATGTAGGATGTAGGTTGGATTATGGTCGATTCTCGAGCACCTATTGTAGGCCTTAAACAAACTATTTGGTAATAATTACGAACGATCAGGAATGGGTAGCCTGTGGAAATTTGATTACGGTAATTTAATTAATACCACATGTTATGACTGATTTAACGAAGATAATGTCTATACCTTTTTCTAAAATATTTAATAAAAATTTCAATAAGGTAACAGTAACATAAATGGAAACTAATGAGCGCCTATTTATATGAGTTAATCCGTTAGTTATGGAATTTCAAAAGTCATCTATCGTTCCTTTGTTTTTTAATAGCATTTTAAAATTTAATCTTCAACAAATTTGTCATTGGGAACCATTCGCGCTATACTTTTTTATGTATTATAAATATATATATTACCAAGTTCTTCGCACAATTATGATAAAATAAATGTGTAAGAACAAATAAATTGATTAGTGTTGAACAGATCAACAAATTTCAGACAAAATGCTATCCTAATAATATTAGGATTATTAATTTTGATAATGTATAAGTAGGTAATATTTTCTAACATTTACATTTTTTTTGACGGTATATTTCATTTTATACAATTTGTTTGACGGTATATTTCACATATTACAAAAAAAAAGGTTTCCTTAAGGTAACTGGAACAAATATGTTCCAGTTACCTTAAGAAACCGTTTTTAAAATTGACAAAATATGTTGTTAACTTGAAGAACTTGTGCTGCAGGGTAACCCTAATGTCAAACAAATGTAAGAAGTTAAATAAACCTGGTTTTAAA
Organism: Heortia vitessoides; assembly: GCA_020976665.1. Taxonomy (NCBI): domain Eukaryota; kingdom Metazoa; phylum Arthropoda; class Insecta; order Lepidoptera; family Crambidae; genus Heortia; species Heortia vitessoides. The sequence continues at coordinate 9,694,320 of JACJUM010002878.1, read as the reverse complement.
GTTGTTAAAATAGAAGTATAAATTTGATTAAAACAAAACTGAATATCTTTCCCTGTATTGTGTAAATGTTATAATAATGTATGTGATACCTTTCCTTTTATAAGAATCTTGCATAATTTAGCTGATTATGCTTACAGCACCTGACCATTAGCGTAAAAAAGACATTTAATGAGTATATAATTCACGAAACAAAATAAATACTAACAAATAAAATAAAGCAAGAGGCAAAAAAATGTTTACCCAGGAATGAGATTAAAATTTCACTGTGCACCCGAGCGAAGATAAGCCAGTTCTCAAAGGCCAGTTCATATGAAATGATCCGACTAGAACCACAAAATAATGCTAGATACAAGGCGAATACATTCACATACAATTGTTCTATTGGAAATCAGTTGTTCAGCGGCGTCTGCTGCATACATTATAGATGAGACGAAATCAGAATATCATACCGTTAAACGCGTATAAAAGCACAACATATTATAAATGCGAAAGTTTGCAAGTAGGGATGTATGTTTGTTATTCTTTCATACCAGACTGCTAAGACAGATCTGATTAAAATTTGGCACTGTGCATATTGTCAAATATAATCTTTAGTCATACTTTTTATTCCATAAACATGTCACCGTAGGATCGATCGGGCTTTAAATTGTTCTCTTTGGAATCGCCATGACTATTTGCATAGTTTAGCTGTCAAGAGTTTCTAAGGGATGTAATAAAAAAAGCTATAGGCGAAAAGCTAGTAGACTATCATTCATAAATATATCAGTGGCCACATGACCCTTTATCGGCAAATAGGCTCTAATTCCTAAAACTGTGTACGGTGACGAAATCAAAAGCAACTACTAGTATTTATAAAAATCAAAACCATAAATGTCTACCGATGTTACGATAGTAACAGCATAGAATAACAGGAACCTGCTGCATCACTCGACTGCAAAGTCTACCTCTTAGCGATTTTTCAAAATGAAAGAACATTTTCGTCGGCATTAATTCCAGATCCATAAATTTTAATATTCAATTATTCAAGATTTTCAATTTTCAAGGGAGAGATTATAAGATTTCTCGGTCGGTTTAGACTATAATGAGTTTTCGTTATAGCAGTTTACCGGGTCTTTCGAGCCACTGCGCTTCATTCAAAGAGAAATCCGTAGATGGGATCATGTAGACCTCTGGACATTTTGCCGCTTTGATTATGGAGTCCACTTCTAAATGGAGCGGACAAATATTGCTAAATATGCCATTAATGGATCATGGAATAGAAATATTTATTAATTTTTATTTAATACTAGCTGTACCTGTGACTTCGACCGCGTGGATTAGTTTTTTTGGGTACCATACATCTTTACCTTAACATATATAAACTATGAATGTCATGTTTATTTATATCAAATCAATGGCCTGAAAAATAAGTTTCTAGTTTCTAGCTCTAAAAATAGCGATACTTCCATACAACTTTTCATCCCCCCTTTTTACCCCTTACTACCCTTATTTAGAATTAAAAAATAGGTTAAGTCCTTTTTCAAGGTTTAAAGATTCTCTGTGCCAAAATTCATCAAAATCGGTTGAGAGGTTTAAGCGGGAAAGCGTAACAGACAGACAGACAGATAGAGTTACTTTCGTATTTATAATATTAGTAGGGAAGTAAGAATAGAGCTTTAAGAAGTACTCGTAAACAATGAAAGATCTGACGTCACTTGGTTCTTTTGACCTTACCTCCCCCTTTTCCAGGTGTAGTAAGAGGTGACTATGGTACCAGAACCAACAAGATAGCGGTATATCCATCCGTAACAGTGTAGCTCAAATGAAAGGGCCAAGATGGGCAGCAGCATTCCTGTCACGAAGCTACGCTCTGCGATTGCCAACACGCTAGCTCAGCGCGGCAATTATAGGCAAAATTCCCCCTTTTTTGTTGAGGCCCATGTCCAACAGTGGACTTCCAATGGCTGATTTGATGAAGAATATTCTAAACAATTTTATAAAAACATCGTGAACTCAGTTATAAGTATACCAGATAATATTGCTCTAAAAGGTTTTTTTTTCATATTTATTTCATTAATGTGTTGAGTTCTCCCTTATCATATTTAATTATAATTTATTTAATTAAGTTGTAGCTATTGTCGTGTTAATTCAACTATCTTTTAGAATAAAATTGTGATATAAAATTGAAAAATACAAATAAGTAAATTTTCTAAAAGGTCCATTAGTTTACATTTGGAAAATATTATCAAAATTTTATAATAAATATTCTATAAACCTTAAAAACACAAAGACACCTGACACTCTTCCGAATGATTGATCACTAAGCTTATATTTTCTTCTACCAGATGCGTGCCTAGAAAAAATGTATTTTTCCTTGTGAAAACAATACGATTCTTGTATAGTGTATAACTTGTTCATGTTTTTCTCAGGAATAATATTTATCCATATATCATATTTCATAATCGAAAAGCCATTATAAAATTACTAAATATTATATAAGTAAATAATAATTTATTCGAAATTGGTGTTATTTATCAATTTACCTTCGTCAATCTGTTCCAGGACAGCATAATGTTCAAATTTATTTAAAGGCATTCAGCAGTTTTAATGACGGTATATTTTTAGCAAATTAATTGGCCAGTTCTCTCGGTTCCTTTTTAAGGGTAAACAATTAGGTGTACTTGTCAATAAAATCTGCTTAATTCTGCTTATTTACTAAGTATTTAACATTTTTATTTGACTATTTTTTACTGGCTAAGTACTCCTGCTACACCGAGGGGACTTATGTTATACCCTTTAATAACCAATTTATTCCCTTTTTAAGAATTTATCCCTCGGGAAAACCTTAGCCGGAAACATCCTAAATTTGAAGCGTTCGTGAGAAAAAAATTATCTGATACCACAATGACATCTGATATCATACTGCCATTATTGAGTTGCCAAGGTGCGAAGATAACGTTCTAACGAAACTACCAGTGCCCATGAGGTATGTAATTTTATAGTATTTGGAAGAAATATTGAGCTTAAAAAAGTATTTTTATAAATCGGGTCTTATTAAAATTACCATATCTTGCATAATGAGCCTCTAATGACTTAGTATCTAGTTTTGACTAATACTCGTAATTTTTAATAGTTGTAGTGATAGCCAACTGCTATACCTATATACGAGTATACCGATAGAGTAGAATAGTACCTTTTAGTACCGCGATGATTTCTTACGCATTTGTATCCGGTGCGACTGAGTTATCGGAACCAACAGATGGCTTTTTTCATCCGCATATCGTATGTATCTAAATAACCGTGTGGTTATTTAGATACAATTTTTGTAACGCAATCCCGTTGCAAACATCTCTTATAATTTGATCTCCAACAGTAAACGTTACTTGCAGAAATGATATAACGACTAATATATGAAACGGATATATCAAATAACTGCATCCATATCGGGTTATCGCACACCTCATGTGTATGTTTATGAAAAAGAAGTCGTATTTGGGAAAATTTTGAAGGATGGATTTTTCCACAAACTCTTCTTATTAATTTAATAGGTTAACTCATAAGGCAGCCAAGCAATTTGCCGTAAAATGAGTTTATACAAACTTATTTGGGATAATTGTTGGGAAATATGAGAGGGGAACGCGTATTACCCAACAATCTTTAATTTAATGCTTCGTTTTGACTGTACCCTTAAATTAACCTTTGTTTCGTTTTATAATGAAAATAGAAACAATGATGGAAAACGTACTTTCATTGTAGTCAATCTAACGCTTTGTGTAAATAGACGAAGCGTTATTTCAATTATGTATAATGAGATGTTCAAAAATATTTTTATTTAAGTAGCCCTGAATAAAGTTACTAATTAACATTATAAATATAAATGTAATTTTTTAAATTTATCATACATAAAACACTTCGTTGTACATTAAAATGTGTACAACCAACTAGCAGTGTTCGCATTGCTATATTCCATGTTAAGGGCGAGAAAGGCAGTGAAACTTACTATCAACTTACTATCGGACCGCATGCCTTATTCTCAACATAGTCAAATAAAATAAAACATGCTTACTCAATAGAAAAACACAGATAATATATAATACCGAAAATACTTATATTAAAATTGGCAGCCTTCTCGCTCAGAACGATCTCTTCCAGGCAACGATCGACCAAAAAATATAAAAGGGCAGTTCGATGTGTACTATATTCTATATTATAAAAATTAAATAAAGTAAATTAATTCCTACTATAATATATGTTTATACAATAATAAAATTACATACCAATAAATACATAAATAAACAACTTATTTTTATTTACGTATATATATAAATACGTAATACTGACATAAACGCTTGCACCGCTAGTGGTAAAAATGTAAAATTTGGACTGTTATTAGGACAAACTAAGGATTTAAAATGTTCTCCGATCTCTAACTATTTAAATTTTTGAAAAATCTTATGAATGCCGATAGTATAGTTGGCAACTTCTGCGGCTAATATGTTATTTGACCTAGCTAATTCAAATTATATTAACCTGAATCATATCAGCTGGTGGACATAGGGCACAAGAAAGGGGGAATTTTGCCCTTAATTACCACGCTGGCTAAGCGTGCTGTAATCGTAGAGCGTAGCTTCGCAAAGGCGATCAGGCTCATTCAGGCCTGCGTATTTCAGCTACAGATGGATACTTAAACTGTACTCCAAACGCCCTCTTCGTTACCAGGTATAGGAGGTTACTCTACCGGTACCCGAGCGCTTAGCCCGAACGAATTTCATTAACTATTCCTAACATCATCAAAAACAATTACCCGACCATAACATTAGTTCAGTGTAACGTAATAATGAATACCCGATTAGTTATCGCAGTTATGAGGTTCATAATTCTAATTCACCATTCAAATCACGTTTGAAACTAAACTGTGCAGAAATCTCATTACCACCTGGAATAGGAGCAAGTTTCAATAGTTGCTGGAATGATAGATGGGATTATAGGCCATCGAATAAAGGATCTGTGGATGTTTGGGCCGAATTGAAAATGTGACTTAATATTAGCGTCATTGTTTTGAGCGACTGTTACCTTATGTTTTATGTATATATAAGCGACATTCGTTTTGAATTATTGCATTGAAAATCAAAGACTTTTTACACCACTTGGCAAACGATTTCTGATACAATTATTATTTGACCCAATGACATTCAATTCCATGCAGAGATTTGGATTCTATTATATCTATACCTTTTGTCGGATAAATATATGTCTGAAATCAAGGTGTTCCTCACTGGCGAGTGTACACTGAAAGCTATTTTGATCATCAATATTTACAATTGAATTATTATAGAGTACTCCCCTTGTTTTATTGTACATACCTAACTATGAATATTCAGCTTAATATAATGCAACTGAAATGACTTTTACTGAGTACGGCGCCGTATACAAATTTTTCACAACCAACTCAATTTGGAGGCGTAGGCTCCGTGCGACGAGGTTAATTTGGTAGATATCCAGAGATTAATTAAATGACATCATAGTAATTTTTCAACGTTGGAGGGTAGTTCGTTTTCGCCCGAAATGCTCTGTGATTATTTGATTGTAATCATTACCGATGTTTTAAATCTCCAACTTTTTTACCTCGGGTATTTCAAAGAAAAATGTTATTATTAGTATGAAGGTCTAAGCTATATATAATTTAAGTACTGGGTAGGCTTGACGAATATATATTATTAATAATAATTATATATATTATCATCGTCATCATCATCATCATCATACCAGCCATTGGAAGTCTACTGCCGGGCATAGGCTTCTCCAAGAAAGGATGTTTTTTGCCCATAATTGCCACGCTGGGCAAGCGTGTTGGCAATCGCAGAGCGTAACCATCACTGCTGCCTATCCCCGCTCTGTGCATTTTAGATGCACTGCTTCGCATGGATATACTGCCATCTGTCGGTTATATTATTTATATAGATGGTATTTATTTTACATTTAGATTCTTTAAACATACTCTTACTAAGAAATGTGTTTTAAGAAAATATATAAGATACAATCTATTGATCGACTTTGCACACTTTATTGAATCTATTACACGAATACATAGTTATCTAATGAATACTGACATTTTGGAACTGTTATAATTTATTTTTTACCCAATAATTTGACGGGCAAGATGGCGCATGGTTAGGTCAACATATGAAATGTCGTGTGAATTTATTATTTTTATTACTTATTTATTACTCTTAACAATCAAACTGAAGTATGTAGATTACAGTGTGCAAAATACCATTGAAACTAGCGAGAATAACATCGTACTCTCCAGTAGTTGTGTTTATGTATAGTAAATACAATAACAGTAAGTATGATATGTTGACATAACAATAGAGCGCCCGTGCAGCCTTAAGCCTAATAAGCTCAATTGCTACGCTCCTTGTGACGTCCCACGTAAAAGCTTCGGAACGTTATGCGAATATTATAACAATAACATCAACCCAAAGAAACTACTTGCGTACCACGAGTAAAATGATGACATACTAAAGCAACGATGAAAAAAAACTGCAACCGAACATATTAAATAAATTATAACGGGATGACTATTTCGGGATTATTACACACTTGCTGCTCGTGACATCGTCCGTTAGATTTTTTCTTTATATCACATCCCTGAGGAACTTGTGTATTTCCAGGAAGAATTCTATGTCGCCCTAAAAAGTTAGTATGCTCCTCGTAGGAATACACTAGATACTGTTTACATTATTGTGACGTAAAATTTCTATCAGACACTTAACTTTTTGTTTGGAATGACTGTCTAATCACTACATAGTAGGTATAAAACAAAGTCACTTCCCATTATCTATCTGTTCCTTATATGCTTAGATCTTTAAAACAACGGAACAGATGATTTGATGCGGAACGGAACGGATTTGATGCGGTTATTTAATACAAAAATAGAGATCAAGAGTTAAGTTTATATAATACATGCAAAATATAGTAAAAAACACTGATAAATTTTGGATTTTTCTAATGTAATATCGTAAATAAACATACTTCTCTGTGATTACATTGCAAACTTTGGCTGAACCCAACGAGATAGATCGAAATAATGTACTACAGAATTGTACACCTAAAAAGGTTTATAAAAACGTCCACTTATATGTCTATTTCTAAGGGATAAACGATAATAAGAATTTTTTATCCTCATTGAACCTGTGCGAAGATGGGGTGGGTTGGGTATATATATATATATACAAACGTTATTCTTTCTTTTAATTTATTATTAGGTCTCATTTAATAATATTATTTATAAAACAAATATTAAATTTAAAAAGACTTAACAGCTACAATTCTATATAGTTTATTAAAAGAGCTTATATAATCGCATTGTTTTAAGTTAATATATAATTTTAGTGTTTGTTTACGGGACATTAGGTGTTAACTTGTTAGTGTATCCAAACTTATTTGTGTAGAAGAAAAGTTCCATTGTCAAATCCAATGTACACCTTCAAAAATGTAGTCTGAAATAAATTTTAGTTTTGTGCCTCTTAGTCTATGTCTCTGGAACGTTATGTACTTTTATGTAAATTTTTTGCCCTTATTGGCATTTTTATTGATATAATTTATATCTAATAGAAATAATAATATTTATTATAAGAAGTACGCAAACAGTAAAACATTTGTAAACTCACCCAGATCTACAATAAAGCCATTGTGCTTTAAATAATATCTGGGATAAAGCAAAAACTAAAAACTACGCTCTTCCGCCCAAGAGTTCATAAAGCTGCCATAACGTAAACATTGAATTACCCGGGACATGAGTGAGGTAGACGTATTAAAAGCACATTGGCATAAAAACGGCGTCCCAACCAAAAGCCCATCTAGCAAAATTGCCATCGCCCGCTCATTACAGACTGAGCCAACCGCGGCCCTCGATATTCCAGCGCACGTGACTAAAGGAAATTGAAATCTCTATCGGTTAATCGAAATATTGAATGGAGTTTCTAAAAACAGAATTTTAATTAATGTTTTCGTTGTAATCTGAGGCACAGCCGCTAAGAAGGAAGTCTGTGAACTCCCAAAATTCAATTTCCAATAATTATTGGTTCACTTTAGACATCATTAATCGACAACAGATCGCAAACCACTGAGATTTCGAGAGACGTTTCGATTTTTTGAATAAATATTTAAAATCACTACCATTTTCAAAGTAGGTATGCTAAGTTGTACGGTAGTTTTATTTTATTTAATTGTATCATGTTACAAATGTATATTTTTCCAGTTAATACAACTTTATATGTGATATGGTCAATGTAGTAACTTTTATAAAGTAGCTGGGTCAACTTATTTACCAACTTATAATACATTCGAATTGAAGCGCAATGTACTTGCAAGACAAGATACTTTGGCAGGATTATACGTGAGTAGACCAGCATTACGTTTCTTGGAGTGTGATAAATATAAACACGCTATTGAGGGACATTTAGCTAAAATCTCACTTCATAAAATTTCTTGAAAACTTTAACTTATTCAAGGCACCAAGGTCATCGGAGTAAAATAAAGGCCCAGATAGACACCTAGATAAGGGATGAAGGGCGAGGACGAACCCTTATTATGGACTCGCACGGCTTGCTACTTGAACACGTCTGCTTGCCACAATCTTAAGGGCTCCTTTATTTCGCCATTCGTTTAATTCTTATTTTTTGGTTCTGGAGACGCTACTGATAATTAAAATAAGGCGGGGCTTAACGTTGAGTTACTTTCAGTACAATATTTTGTTTCTTTACCTTAAAACCTATACGGTACATTTAGGTTTTACAGGTATATACCTACTGCTGAACAGGTTCTTTTATGATATTAGCTCGTGGTTCATTTCCTGGTGGTGGATAATTATAATTCCCATCACTACCTTTGTTCTATAGAGTGACTGTGTTATTACTTTAAAGTAATGTCAAGCATTATACATAAATGCTGTGAGGTACCGGCAGGGTGGAATAGTACCTAACTCTGTACCACTCGGTAAAAGGCGAATAAGGTACCAGAACCGGTAGATGGCGGTATATCCACCAGAAACAGTGTAAATCAGATGCTCAGGGCGGGAATAGGCAGCAGTGTGTAAATGTAGAATAAGTATGTATATAAATATACATACGAACTCAATTTGTTGTGGTCATCTCAAAAATATGATCATCCCACGAACAACGAGTAAATTTTAACTTATCCTTTAATAATCTTCCTAAAATGATCTATTAACCGTGAGGCATCCGCGTGTGTAAACTAAACCGATTATAAATTAGAAACTTGAGCTCGACTCGCCTGCATCGCTCAAAGGTGTAAATGGAGGCAAATTCCTCAATTTATATGCGAAACAGCCTTTGAGATGCGATCGTGCTCTTAACTCCAAAAATTCTGTTAGTTTCCTCAAATCAAATCACGGCTCAGTTATGTAATTTATGCACATAATTTAATACTATTAATGAAAATTACTCCATTTTCAGGTACAAGGGCTTAATAAGTGGTTTATTAACTGAATTATGACAGCACTGATTCATTGGTAGACTTATTAAAATGAATGATTAATGACCTGTTTCTCTACTAGTTGTTAAGGTACCAGGTACCTAAAACATAAATATATAAACTATAACAGTCTAAAGTTACGAATTTAGTAGAGTTTTTGGAGTAATTTCTATTATACTGTCTATCTTTACTTTATTATACCTTATTACTACAGACATTTAAAAATGTATCTGTCTGTTTGTTTGTGCAAATGGTAAACCAGGAATTGTGTAACAATTTATTCAATCAAAGTTAACTATTTTAATAAATTTGTAGTAATAAAAAGGGAAACGGTGAGGGTCACTATGCCCTATAGACGCTCAACATAAACTTCATTATTGCAAAGATATCACGGCTAATTGCTATCCTTGTGATATGGTTTGAGAATGTAAAATTATCAAGTACCATTAAAGCTGGACACCCGCAGTGATACGAGCATTAATGTTTATCGGAAGAAATAGATGAGACGAGGAACCCGTGAAGCAGTTAAAGTAATAAGGATTCCTTGTTTAAACATCGCTTCATTTTAAAACATCAACAATAATGGCATACACACAGTTGACAAAATATTACAGACTGCATTGTAGCGCAAGGCATTTTGAAGTCCAGTAGTATGTGTTTATGAAGTAATCGAAAACCAAAGTTTAAAAGTGTATCATCTACGTTATTTATTACATAATTATCACCGGAAAGCCTCAAGTAACTCGTATAATGAGAAAGTTACAGCTTAATCTATTTAAAAAAATTCTGATTCTATTAAGTAATGAAGAAAAGATTTCCGCGCGTATAATGTGTTTAATGTTACTCAAGATTTTTTATAAAATGAAGGTGGCGCAGGATACATTATTTGCCTTTCCTGTTTTAATTATGGATTTTTTTACGTTTATAATAAAGTCTTATTACGTGGCAAACGTCGGGGTTCATTAAAAATCTCTTTTCTCGTAGCTTGGCTTTAATTATCCGTTTTCTTTGTTCTCAGCCGTTGGGCCTCTGTAACACTGGCAAATAGTTCGTTGTATTTCGCGCTATGGTCTACTAAATTAAACCTATATGTTTGAATAATAGGCCCACATTTGGCCCACAGTTCTAATTTGCCCGACAAATTGTCTGGTTACGTAAAATACGAGTAATTTTGCTAAGCATTTCATGGATCGTGCACAGTTATTTAAAAGAAGGGTTTATTTGTTGGATGCATATAAATCATATTCGAAAAAGGATGACATAAGAAACTACAACACTTTCTTATGTCAATCAACGAAGTGTAAGAAGATAAAAATGTTGGAAACATCAAACAATCTAATGGATCGAGGTATCTTAAAAATATCACAGTCACTTACAAACTTCAAAAGTCAAAGTGTTAGGGTCCGAAGAAACCAACACTAAGTGCATTTGGCCAGTACACGACAAATCACTTAGGTTCGGTCTAACACCATTCCCGACACTTCCCCCGCAACTATATTTTCCCTCTTTTTTCCAACAATCGCTTTTTATTAGAAGTCTAGCCATCAAAGTGCTGTGGCTTCGCGACATTATGGCTTGACGTATTGAAGACAAGAAGAGGCGTTTTATTGTATAGCTTTTCCTTTAGCGGTTAAACTTTAATAATAATTGTCGTATCGAGTACCTACGAGTACAAACTTTGAATCTAAATATATATATAAATATTATTACTTTAAGAATGTCCGTCGGTGAGTTCAAACCTTTTCAAGACTTCACTGATCAGACTGTCAGATCTTAATTATTATAACTAACATTTTAGTCTACTACTTTTGATCCTTTTAGAATGATAGTCTAATCTAGAAGAACCTTAATCAATATGTATATTGATAGAAACAGTTCTTATATTTTTTACTGACAAAACAATCTCGGTAGAGCATTGTCTTTTTTGAAAGTCAAATATATATTTAACATGAAAGTAGCTCAAATATATGAAACATCTATGCGGTGTCTACGACTATCTCTAACTTACGTTTTATTTGTCATACATTTTTAATATAGTTCCAACATTTCCAGATATAGGTATACTTTCTGATTCCTACACTTAAGGCTAGGCTTTGCGATATATTATGAGGAGGGACTCCATCCATCACAATTTGCCTCGCTATTTCACGCTGTCAGTTTCTTACGTTCGTACTGATTTATGTACTTCTTTTGGAACAGTTTTTGGTAGAACTACGATCCTTTGAAGTCCCTGGTGTCAATCTTTTTAATACAAGTATAGGACGAGTACTTCTTAACTAGATCGTAAGTTAAAATTTCACCCACGCGTAAAATGTATATACGTAAAAATGTTTTATTACTTCTCGTGAAAAGGAAAATCCTTTTTTTCATTATAATATTAATAAAAATGTTACACCTTAAAAATTGTGTCGGCGACATAAGGTGTCATATTCCAATGGCCTATTACATCAAGTCGTCTTTCTGTCACTTTGGAAATGAGCTGCTCGTGGTTATAAATAGCAGATAGAGGAACTCAAGTTACACCGCTCGCCTTACGTGAGGGCAAATTTGTTAGAAACACGATTCTTTGACTGACAGAGAAAGAAGTTCAATCTTCTGTGGGGAAAGATGACGCCAGAACTGAATGCGGCAAATAATAAGAAACTCTATTCTTTGTTTTTATTCAGGAATAGCGTTTGGTCTTGTTATATATAACTGTGCAATTCAAGACATTATAATATAGCGCCTAAGCTCATGAACATTTTAATAAGCTAAGGATATATTGATATATTACTTACACTAGCTTTGGTAAAATTTTATCAATTTTTGTTTTAATTTACCTAACATCTCTTACATTAACCTGACTTCAAGATAAGTTACTTAGGTACATATTTAACACCCGGGAACAGAAGAAAAACATAAATATCCTATATGATTGCTTGTCCTGGGTGTTGATTTAAACAAAATTCAAATTGCTATTATATTAGTTAGCAAAATATGTCTTATGTACATGTTAGTCAGCAAAAACACAATTATTTACTAATTTAGATCTAATTATTACTGAAATAAACACATTTCATTATGTTTAAAACAACAATTGCGTCGAATCAAATACAGAGAATCACTTTGTATTTTAAAAAAACATTAGGTTAGAATTTTAAGCAATCTCTGAGCAGAATTATTCCCTGAGAGCAATTCACATTCAGTCTGAAACCAAAGATAACGACGCGAGAAAATAAATTTGCATTTTGTTGCCTTTCCCAGAGAGGGTCAAACAATCCTAATGAGGAAACTTTCAGGATCCCTGCAATTAAATACAGCCAGCCACAAACTTTTCTCTATCTTTGTCACTTCTCATATCGCAAAAAGGATTAAAAGTGATACTGAAATTTAAAAGCATTTGGGCTCAGCCTTATCTTTATACATAAATAATAACAAGCGTGATTCGCAAGTGATTTATCGACAGTTTTATTAGATCTATAAACATACAAATTTTACAATTTTCAATAAAAGGATAGGAATCGTTTATTTATTTCGGAAGACGAGAGGAGTGGTATTATCATCTATAAGATATTACATAGAGGGAAATATGGTAAACAACCCAGTAGAAGTTCAATAATTTCATTCATCATCGTCTACTGTAGATCTTAGGCCTTCCCAAGGAAGGGGGATTTCTCCCCATTATAGCTATTATGGGCAGTCTTGGTGGCAATAGCAGCGCATAGTTTTTTTCTCATCAACATCATCTCATCCAGTTTTTCATTTCAGCTACACTATTTCAGATGGGTTATACATACCACTTTCTTTTGTTTCTAGTATCTCACTCGATTCTAACGGCATCTGGTACTGGCAGCCGTATAATTCTTCTCTACTGGTACTCCTCGACTAAGTATTTAGTAAAGTTAAAAGTTACTTGGAGCTGGCGAACAATGAATAAACAGAGAACAAAGGCTGAGTAATAAGCATACACGAAGAAATCAACCAAAACCGCTAAAACTTTCGAGCAGCTCGTAAATAAATACGCACCGAGAGTTTTGAAACTATCTTACATAATGTAACTTAGACTTAAAAAGGCAAATAAAACAGGAAACAGGAGGTTTTGAATGTTCTTGATCGCTCTTTGCCTTAAAGTTTGTTTTTTTTTCCAGAGAGCCTTCATTATTTCGGAGACTCATAATTAATAATCAAACTGTTGATAAAGATTGACATTTAGTCAACCGGCTGCATATTATACGCAAATGTTGGCTTGACGGCACAATTTGTTAAGACCGTTCTTTGTAAGCGTCTCGCTTTGTGATTCCAGTGAACACAGCGTGAACATTTTGACAAGTGGAATTTGTTTTGTGAGGGAGGGTAGGAATAACTTGACAATGATACATGTAGCGTTCCGAATAATATACTCATTTGAATGTGGTTGCTATATACTCGACACAAGATTCAATTTTCGCGGCGGTACGCTACGCTTATTAATTTTACTTGACTGAGCTTAGTAGGTTGGATGCATACTTGCGTATTTTCTGAGTAAGCCACTTATGCCTCCTAAGAAAACATGAAAACATTATTTCAGCGCCGCATAAGAAAACAAGTCAATAATTTAACGTAACACAGTATACATTAAAAATATCTTTCTTATAGGAACTTGTAATTTTGTCCATATTTGCCTTAATAAAAGCTGTTGTGTATTCCATGCACAAGAACCAAAATGATTGAGCATCTCTATTGAAAATACGCAACGTGATGTTTTTAATATACGGACGCAAAGTCCGAGCATATAATAAAAATGTCAATGATCGGCAAAATCGAAAGTGTTGCAATCAAAACAATACACGTTGAGTGTTACACGCGACATTTTTCCGACGTTTAATTTCCTGCTGTAAAGTTTTAATTCGAGGCATAAAGCGCGCTTAAAAGCGGTGTCTGGCAAGTTTCATCATCGTACAGATGCGTCGGTAGGAAGCTTACTTTGCACACAAAGCCTACAAGTACAAAAGGTTCTGCCTCCGCTCCATTTTGCGTCTGACAAGCCGGGAAGTCGGGGAATGAGGCGCGTCAACTCTCTGACGTCACCAGTTAAAATGTTGAAATTCCGACGTGTGAATTTGTAGGCAGGTAGATAATACTCGGCATCAAGATAGTGGCAAGCGAGGGAAATGAAACGCTTACTTGTCGTCAGAACGCCGCGGTGCGGTTTGCGGCGACTGATCCGCTCAACTTCGCGGTATCATTACGACTTAAATCTGAATTCACTTACTAATATAAGTTGGGAATGCTTTGCAGCAGTTCGGTTTCATTTGTATATAGAAAAGTAATTTCCGAAGTCAGGAGTTGTTTGCGGTAAATTGCTAGCCAATTGTTATGTACTTTGACAAGCTCACGCCTATCAGGTTAAGCAGGTTGATTGCAATATATTTTGATATTGATATTCCTTGCTCATGCATGACATTTCTCTCTTTTACATACAAAAGCGCTCCATTAGACATTATCCCATAATGTCTTCATTATTATTATTTTCTTGTGTGCCTTTACAATACCGTTTAGTTACTAAGATATTTTAATAATAGAAAAACAATCTTAGATTTCTAAAAATATAATGTAATAAATCAAATACCTATAAACACATCATATCAACTGGTATAAGTCAAACTACTCTACTACTTATAAAGCTACGCTCTGGAATTGCTACCAGGCAATCAGATGGATAAACGTCATCTGTCGGTTCCGATACCTCAGTCACCTCTAACGATACCTGTTACAGAGAAAAGTACTATTCTAATCCGCCGTTACTTCACAGTATAGTACCTATGTATATATAAATGTGAGAAAAATCACTTTCTATCACAAGCCGAGACGTACCAGAATAGCCGTCTAAATACGCAGGTGTAATAATGCCAGCGATTATTATCTGTGGTCGCATAATGTCTCTGGGTTGGAATAAGGGCGATAAATTGAATGCGACGAGGCCCGGCGCGGCGTCGGGCGCACCTGTCCGCCGATTAAACTCGCTGGACGGTATCAACACGGTTAATTTTGATGGCAGTGGCAGGGTTGCTGCGTTTACGTTAAATTTTGATGCCGCATCTCGTTTTTATCGCAGATTGAGATATATTGCAGATTTACGTCGATGAGTTTTGACCGATATTCGGCAGTTTTAGTGGTCGATGAAAGCTCTGGCTATATCTACACTAATTTTATAAACTCTAAGTGTCTATCTGCCTATGTGTTAAAATTTTTCGATTTAACCTTTAGTATTGAGAAAGTTCATCTGAGACGCGAAATATAGTGAACTCCACGCGGAAAAAATGCGGACGGAAGGCTAGTTTGGTGTTATCCAAAGATTACATTTGGAATTGAATTTTCTCTCTGTCAGAAGTGACATGATCTCATAAAGATGCTATAAACAATTGACGCTCTAGTAATCTTTAAACCTGTTTAATTAAATGTCTTATATAAAATATACGTTTATATCAACTGCTGCACGGTTCATTATGTGCACGTGTTTGAATTAGTTTAATTTTATTATGATAACTAGCCTTTGTCCCCGACTTTACCTGAATCAATTTTATTTTTATTCATATTTACTTCTCTTGAGGTCATGAGGTACCGGCCGAGGCGATTGAGATGTCAGAACCGACAGATGGCGGCATATCACCTAAAACACTGCAACTCAAATGCACAGGGCGAGATGGGCAGCAGCATCCTTGTCGCGAAAGCTGCACTTTGTAATTACCAACATTGTTGCCCAGCGTGGCTAAATTTTCCATGTCTTGGGGACTTTGTATGTTCAGCAGTGGACTTTTAATAACTGATATGATGATTGAAGTTTTCATTTTCTCTGTCAGATCTTGTTAACAATTTGAGTCGGCAACCCGCTTATCCGCAATTTAAATATAGGTAACTTCATTAATTGAATGAAATAAAGTAGGGAAATTATTCCTTTAATAAACTTTCGTGTTAATTTAGTAAAAAGCCAACTAATAATTAAACTACTTCTTTAACTGCTTCAAAAAGTGAAAAATTTATAGATGCGTTTTTTATTTATCTATAAAAATAAAGAATAAGCTGACTGACTGATATATCAACGCAGAACCTAAACTATATGGGTTAGAAACTTAAAATTTTGCACAGGGATTCTTTCTATAATACAGGGGAGAACAAACAAAGGATTTTAAAAAATTCACATTCTGAGTGGGTGCAATGGTGTTGCAAAGTTAGTATGAAATTATTCTTGTTCTGGTACCTTTTGAAATTATCCAAATGAAATTCAGAATAAATGTTCTTCATTAAAAGCCATGAAACACGTGTAAAATATTTATTCAAAAATCATCCCTTAAGGGGGTGAGAACACAAAGTTAGCATGAAAGTTTTACAACTTAACGCGGCTGAAACCGCGCTAGTATTAAATATAATATATGCATAAATAAAATTAATAAAACTGGCAACGATATTAGTCAATGACAAATTCAGCGTTTGCGCAGAAGCATATATCGCTAGCCATCAATTTTAAAGATTATCAGTAAAGGAGATGAGACCAAACCGCAGTTTAATTTTAGTGTTGATTGCCAGGGATACCGGTCGCTCGCATTGCATCATAAGCGCCTAATTACATTATATAAATATACGATGTCTAGACATCGTTTAATATATTACAGGATATCTTATTCGTTTTGGAATACTATTGTTGTCGCAACATAAGAACTTCTACTGCAGGTAACGAAAATAAATTATAATTAAACGTAGTTAGGGATATATTTAAGCAGCATATTATAGTAACTACTGTGTACAATAAGCAAACACTAGCTTTCTGTCAGCAGGGCCATTTAATATTACATTCGTTCAAAAGTAGAATGTTTCTACTTTTCCAGCCCTAGGTTTTAAAACTTACCAAATTTTGACAGAATCTGTTCATCAGTTAAGTCGTATAAACGTAAGACATTTTAGTGTTTACCATATTAGTATAGTCAAAGCGGAAATTTAGGGAATTAGTACATTTTTCGGGTTAAAAATAATGTTATCATCATCATAATCATACCAGCTATTCAAAGTCTACTCTTGGATATAGGCCTCTTCAAGAAAAGAGGTGTTTTGCCCATGACTGCCGCGCTGGGCGCGCGTGTTGGCAATCACGGAGCGCAGCTTGGCAACGGAGATTCTGCTGCCCATCCTTGCCCTGTGCATTTTAGCTGCACTGTTTCAGATGAATATATCACCATTTGTCGGTTCTGGTACCTTATTCACCTCTTATGATATGTGGTGCAGTGAAAGGTACTATTCTTACCTGCCGGTATCTCACGGCAAGTAAAATAATTATGGCAAAATAAGGTTTATTTAATAAATTATATATGTACTGTACAGCGTGTATTGTGTTAAGGTCTTATTGGTGCTTAAAATTAAAGCAACAGTATACGGATAAAAATAATATCCAAATAACAATACCTAAATAATATTGTAAATGTGAAAGAAACTTTCACATTTACTCTATTATTTCACTTTTATTCAATTTCTCTATTATTGTCACAACATCATCTTTTACTCCACGTCTATTCTTTAATCTATCACTTAAATTTACACTGTACATAGCAATAGCACTTATTCTACAGTGCGTATATAAAGAAAGAAATATGCGGGCGGAAAGCTAGTTTGTGAAGTTTTATATTCAGAACAATCGCTAAGAAAAGTGTGCGCTCATAAATGTGGTCTTGTGATTGATATATAAACGAATATGAGATCGTCACATAAACCTAAATGGCTGTGTCCCAAACAGCTAAAAAACGCTTTGCCAAAATTAACTTTGTATCCACATGAAATATATCATTGATAAACAAGTCGCATATTCGCAACTCTCCACTCGTATGAACTATTTCATTTCGGAACGACATAAACAAATTCTGCATATAATGTAGCAAATACATTAAACTTCGCATATAAAGTTTCACAATGCTTGATGATAAAGCCGCGATACGTATAATCTTAATAACAGTTAAGGTGACTCGGCAGAGTAGAACAATATCTCACCTGTAACAGATGTTATAAGACGAACTTAGGTACCGAATGCGACAGATGGCGGTATATCCATTCGAAACAGTGTAGCTAAAATGCATAAGACGGGGATGGGCAGCTGTGTCGTTTCGAAGCTACGCTCTGCAATTGCAGTGGCAATTGAAAAGCAGTGGGTTTCCGGCGAGGCATTTTACAAAATGCCTCGCCTCCTTCTCCTTACTTGGGGAAACTTACAGCTACTCTTAGACAGTCTATTGATGAAGTTAATGATGATAGTATGTAAGTTAAAGCTTTAAATAAATAATGGCACTCAATGACACACCCCGTACCGAACGTAGAAGCTCGAATTAGTTTTTGGTTACCCATCCCAATAGGAACAGTTCCGGGAGGTACTTAATTTGAACGATCGAGCACCTCACATTTTAATAAACCTTAAAATAAAAATAAAATTAATCATAATATATTCTGGTGATCTGTAATACCGGTCTCTGAACTTACACGAGCACCAGTCTCCCACCAATGATTTATATCTTTATATGTACATAACATTTATAAGCCTTTATTGCAAGTTATCATTTGTGGAGGGAAAAATTAAGAATTTATTTATTTATATAACTTACGATTGCGCTGTTCGATAGATAACCTGTAAATAAACAAATTTACATTAATTAATCTATCGAGTATACGATGGGATGTTATAATTAATTTTATCAGAATCCGTAATTTTCACCAATTCTAAAACCATTCCGTATTTTCAGATTGTATTTTTATCTTGATCAGGGCTAATAACTGCAATTAATTATATTGGTATTTCTGTTTTGTAAGCCGAGAGTATTACATAGTCATTTTAATTGAAGCCAGTAGATTTTTTATTAAATTATTTGCACAAGTATGTGGTGGTAACGCACCATGCAAAAAAAGTCATCTCATATGTATAGGGCGGGGATGGGCAGAAGCACCCTTTCTTGGGGAGGCCTATGTCCAACAGTGGACTTTTAGTGGTTGGTATGATGATCTATTATTATAATATTGGGATAATAGAAATATGATTAGGCAATATCTGATCAATAATTGAAATTGGAATTTGAAATGAAACTGGCCCGTTGACGCAGATGGTAGGTGCTTTTACCTTTAGCGATTTAGCAATGTTATATGTGTTGGTTCCGTGTCTGGATACTGAATATATATATGTAAGTATTATATTTGTGATTTGTCTGTTGTCTGATGTTACACATGTGCTGTATGCGACTTAGCTCGGAGTCAGAACAATGTAAGCGATGATGTGTGAAAAAAACTGAAATGCATGACAAACTAGTATTTTTAGGACCTATTTGTTGTTCGTAACCATATTGTCTTGTGAAGCGCTTGGACTTATATGGCGTCTTATGAAACAATTTCAGACAGCTATGTTCTGGTTACCGTCGTGATAATCGTTAAACCCTAGTAAAACTGAATCTTTCTTTCTATATTTGCCAAGCAATAATGATATTTAACCATTTACTGAACAAATTGTACCCATAAAATATTATTAATCAGGCAAAATAATGCTTTGTAGCTAATTGTAACAATCTTAGCGTTCGTGTGAGGCGACGTGGGGATACATCGCTAACCCTATGAGATGCGGCGTTGTCTACTCAACATTATTATTTTGGCAATAGTATCATATTATGCTTTCAGTCGGTATCACACCGCCCTCCTCTTTCCCCATCCACAGCCCCTCTCTGGCAACGTCGCGCTACAGAAATAGTATTAGAAATTCAAAGTCTATTATTGAACTAGTACTTGTATTTAGGGCGGTGCGTTTTGCTAATTGAAAAATGCGGCGTCATCGTGAAGTAGGTTTTGTTCCGGTTGGATTTTTGCCAAGATTTTTACGTGGAACACGCACAGGCGTGGCTCTCTTTTCACGTTGAACTTGAGTTCTGACAGAGTCTCTTCAGTTTTATATCCGAAATTAAATAATTTGACAAGACGTTTGTTATTACTCTTAAACGTAATATAACTGGGAGGAAAAATATTCGTATTCAATTTTCGTATACAAATCTGGCATGTAATATATTTCGGAACATAATAAATAATATTATAGGATATTGTAACAATATACAATATATTGTTACATTTATCAATATAAATAGACAGTTGTTTTATAATCTTCGTCGTTTATTTTAGGTACGAAAGGAAACAAATTGAAATTGATTAGCACAGGTTTTATCACAATTTAATGAGATGTTTAACTTTTTTTTATTAATAAGGTTGTATTATGCGAATGTCCCTTCTCGTGGAGGTAACTTTAGTATTATCTGTATACAATACAAGGTACACTCCTCGATCGAGAAATATTTCGGGCGGTTTCCAAACGGGAGATAAGACTGCGCCGCACTCGTGTCGGAGACAATACGCTTCCGTCGACGCCGGCGTCGCGCTTTCGTTGTCCGATCCTGCCAACTTTTCTTGCACGTGTGGTGGCATTTATGTCTTTACCAATAAAAGCTACATTTGAATGCTTGTTTTAAACGTGTGTGTATTTTGAATTACACAATTATTCGAATATCAACGAGTGCTTGAACTCAACGTGTCTCAACGGTAATGTCGAGATATGTATTCGTTATACTCTAACATATTTAATAAAGTCACACAACATCTCATACCTAAGATACTTAAATCATATGTGTTACAAATGTTAAGATGTTGTAACATTATTTTTCATTTATAATTATTTTAAAACGAAATTTAAGATGGGTTACACATGTACAAAGGATGGATGAAAATAGAATGACTGCACAAATATACAGAGCGGAAGTGAATGGTAGGCTTATTATCTTAACCAAGTAGAAGAGGTATTACAGAAAAGCCCGGTCAGAAGTACCAAGAATAAACGAGCATGTATTAAAGGACTAATGCGAGTTAGGGAAGCGAGAGAGGTTTGCTAAGATCGAAGCAACTGGAGATCAATAGTCTCTGCCTACCCCGATGGGACACAGGCGTGATGTATATATGTATGTTACGATTATCAGGCATTAGAATAATTGACAAATATAATTATATAATTCTTAAACGCATATATTCAGTGTGGGTACACCAATCGCCTAAGCCGCGCCAAGACGGGAACAATGTGCCATCGGGCCCTTCAATTATGGTTTGTTGATTCCTGTTTCAATTGTATGGACTTTAAATATTTTGAATGTTGTCGTGCGCGATTCGTATATTATTAAGTAATGATTAATTACCATATTGATAACAAAGCATAATCCCAAATACTAAAATAAAGTAAAGATCGGGCCAGTTATGTAAACGAAATCGAACTTCAGGCCACAAGTGAGTGCCCTTATGCTATTTAAATGTATCTTATATGCGAATTAAATATAAACTTAAGGAGAAAACAAGAAATCATCATCATCATTAAAGCTATTGGAAGACATAGGTCTCCCAAGAAAGGGGGAAATTTGCCAATAAAATTGCCGCGCTGGGCAAGCGTGTTGGCAATCGCAGAGTGCAGCTTTCGCAACGGGGATGCTGCTGCACACCCCCACCCTGTGCATTTGAGTGTCACTGTCTCGAATGGGTATACTGTAAATTCTATATTCCCGTCCGCGGAAGCTAAAAGTATATTTCATATATGAGTTAATGCTGCTTTCTTTGAAGAATATACCTACAACTGTAACGATAACGTAATAACTTGCAAGCAATAGATTTATGATAAGTACATAATGGGTAAACTAATCGTACCATTAATAATGTGAACAATATGTACTTTTTGTTCAATGCACATGCAAAAATATTCTAATAACAATTCTTTAATATTATTGCATTTTTTTATTATTTAGCCGGGAGGTACTGGCAGAGTAGAATAGTACCTCCTCCTGTACCAGGTGTCGCAGGTGTCGAAAAAGGAGACTGAGGTACCAGTACCGACAGATTGTGGTATATCCGCTCGAAAGGGCGTAACTCAAAAACACAGGGCGGGGATGGGCAGCAACATCCCCGTTGTGAAAGTTACGCTCTGTTATTACCAACACGCTTGCCCAGCGGCAAAATTCTCCCTGCCTTGGGGAGGCCTATGTCCAACAGTGGACTTCCAATGGCTGATATGATGATTGCGTGTTAGTAAATATATTTCAAAATGGTTTATGGTATACTACAATTATTAGAAAAGCGATTAAGGTTCCACCCAAAATGAAATAGATTAAATTGTGGTTAAATTTTATTTAGAACTTCCATTATTGGAGTTATTTACCGACCTAAAAGTGTAATACACCTACTTCAATACAATTTACTAGAGTTGGAGCTGAATTTGTAGGTGAGAAAGTTTATTTGACGTTAGGAAAAATTGTGGAAATAATTTTATATGTATATGCATGTATACTTGGACTTTATGCTACTAAAAACGTATTTTAGTTTATTCTTGAATAATATTGAATACCGAAATTTAGATCCGAGCAACGATTGTATAGGTATATTTATTAATGCAGTAAAAAAAATGTAGCTTATTGTATATCGAATATTACCTACAATATGTAAAAACATTTATGTTGGAATTTTCGACGTTGTTTTAGGGATTATAAGGGTGACGTAAAGTCGGGAGACGGGTATTGGACCCTCACCTTTGAGGGATTTAGTTTGTTGACGCCTAATTAAAGCAAACATCCACACATCAATACTTTAAGTTTATATTTGAGGTACGATAAGCTAGGATACATAATTTTATGAGTCTCTGCTAATTATAGTAACATTCACACACACTGAAAGAAATAAATTTGATTCAAATCGGCTTTATACGGTTTACACGGTAACAGGCTATCTTGTTTATGGAAATTAAGAAAAATTTTCTGCTCTAGGCCGATATTTTGAGACCCGTAGGCAAAAACCAATAATTGTTAGCCACCATCAAACTAAGTTAAAGTTTGAGTTACGAAAATAAGGAATTTAATTGCCAAAGTTTATACACCGATCTTATTTTATTTTCTGCATTACTTGAAAATATTCTAATGCTAACGACAAAGTTGACACGAGCGTTATGAGTGTCGCGGTAGATGTAGGTGGAAGCTGAGAGGCACGAGAATGCTGAGTCGACGCTAGAGGGCGCTACTCTACTGAATGTTTTTATGACGAACACAAAAGCCTCCACGGTGAGTAAAGCTTGGGATAGATGTGAAAAAATTTGTCAACTAGTATGCACAGAGATGTTTTAATTATAAATGAAAAGGCTAAATGCGTTTTTATCAGTTGATCTGACATTTTTTTAAGGTTGTATTTGATCTTATTATTTGGTTAGCGATAATATTTAAAAACTTAAGCTGATTAAATGACATTTAATTATTATCTTTAAAAGCGGTATGTAATCAAGAGCTGCAATCTTATCTATATATTCCATGACTTACTATGAATTTATTCCAACCGGATAGATTGATAAAATAAACGAATTATATATAAACTAGAAGAACTGTGAAGGCTTCATTTCATTTCATAAGATCCAAGACGTGAAGAGATTTTTTGGTTAATGCTCAATTCTGACGTGTTGGATCCAACTAGAAGGCTTTTAATTTATTATAAAGGTAATTATTTAGAAATTAATAAATTGATGGTCTATCATTAAATTTCAATATCTTGTTTATTACAATTTTTATTATTTTTTACTATGATCATTAATGCACAGAAAATTACGAAATTTTAAAATATTAAGATAAATATGGAATATCAAAAAAGAAAAAGTCTCCGGTATACTGCATTGAAAATAACAAAAATATATGTAGTGAAAAATGTGAAGAATTAGCCAGAACATCACTTTTATTAAAGTACTCGTATATTATACAGAGATCTTATACTTTTTCCGTGGCTTCCGCTGTAGTTTACCTGAACAACAATTTAATTCGGCCCGACATATTCAGGGCAAAGTTCGTATTACGTTGTTTTCTACTTCAGAATCCTCACAATTTCGTGGTACCTACCTACATAATATCATTACATGACATCGCGTTATATTTTCAAACATTTCACGTTGAAAAGTAAAGTTGGCTCATTTCCGTAGCAGCTAGAGTGAGGTCTGGCCGCCCTTTGCTTTGGAATATAATAACTTCGTACGAGAGATGTAGTTATTAGGAATTTGAAATATGTTGGCTTTTATTTGTTTCGAAGTAGTTCGCAAAGCTTTGAAATGAACTGTTACAATTAAGTTTCGCTTTAAACATTCTGTAAAAAGGTGAGACGTTTAGAATCAAACATATTTAGTGCTTGACACATTGCTTAAGAATTTTTTGTAGATAATAGAGATTTTTTTATATATTGTGAGATACTGTCAAAAATATATTTGTACTGAGGATACATAATAGTTCCAATAAAGTGGAAAAATATTATATATAATTACCCAAGCAGAGAAAATTTTGAAAAGTAGCAGAAAAATAGCTTATATTTACATTTGGGTAAAACAGTAGTAATTATATAATTTTATGTATCACAAATTTGTTTGATTATTCAATATCTAATATCGAATATCATGTAATCTACTTAAATTAAGTGTACAGCCTAACGAGAGAAGCCACATCGATTTTTAATCTAGCCCATTAAAGTTAGAGTGTCTGCCTGATTGCTCCATCAGGCAGGTAATGCGTTTACTGGTACACTCCTAAAAGCAATTTACGCCTATATCTCTAGCAGCCCTTTGTAGGATCTTGGAGTCAGTTCAGATATCTACGTATACTATGATGTTATAATTAAGTCATATCGTCCGTCAGGAATATTATTTGAACAGGTTTAATTCAAATAAATTAAGTTAGACGTAGATTTAAGAAATGAAAATATTCAAAATTAACATTAATTAATTTTTTAAACGTACTTTTGTAAACTAAAAATAGATATATTCTATATGATTGATTTAACATTATTTTCATCGATTTTTAAGACTCGAAATATCCATGACAAGTACCCTATCCTATCTGCATTTGAGCTTAGCTCTATATCAAGTGACGTATAAGGTGGCTGAGCCACTGGAACCAACAGATGGTGGTATGTCCATCTATAACATAGCAGAACAAATAGAACAGGTCAAAGAGGAGCAGTAGTGTACCCTTTGAGAAACAACGTTCCACGCTTGCCAGGTGCGGCAATTATAGGCACAAATCTCCCTCTCTTAAGGAGTCTTATGTCCAAAAGATGACATCTTACGGTTAATGTAATGATTTCGATTTCATATATGATCAAATGACCCTAAAAGTCTTTTGTAAATTATCCATGTTTAGATCATATTACTCAAAGGAACATCTTCAATTTAAACTATTCAAAGCTAACTATAATCCATTCTAAGTACGAGTTGGTAGCAGAAAAATTAAGTCCGTAGGCAGCCGGATAATAGACTAAATCTTGCCCACAATTTAGCCTGAAACGTGTTTCATAAAAGCTTAATCGAATACAACGTTAAATTCAAGTTTGCATATTTTCCATGTTCCTCATATTATTATAATGAGAATGCAAAGTGTCTAGACTTTACATACATGAAATGGAATGAGTTACGTAATCCCATTATGAAGCTAAAGTTCTATGTTCCGATAGAGGTATAATTACGGTAGCAGTCATTTGAGACAACTTGTAGATGGACAACATTTGAGTACAATATTATTAGCACACATAATCTTTCTGCACACGGTTTCACAAACCGTGAACTTGCTTTTCAAAGATAAGATCTAGACTAACCTATATCCAATATAGTCAAGTATATTAGATAGTTAGTTTAATAGTCTAGATTAGTTGAATAGCAGGCATGCTTAGCTTTAGTTTTTATCTCTGTAAAAGGCTGTTTAAGGTTCTTTATTGTCAGGCAGGAGGAGAAGTAGAACAAAAAAAATTTAAATAAGTGTTACATTTATAGTTTCTGATCGCTTATTGTCTTTTTTTGTAAAATCATTTCTGATTTACTTTAATAGAAAATATTCCGGACTTGATTTCAGGTAACCATTAATAGGATTAGCGGGATAGACAGGCATAACCTAGTTTCAAAATTGTCTTTCAAGTATAAGCAATTTTTATTCATTTAAAACTGTTATTTAAAATGAATTGAACAAAAATTGAACATTATGCTCTTTATATTTTTTGCAAATAATTGAATTTGAATAATTTGCATTATTGAGATACTATACCATGCATGGAGAGGTAAAACACAATTGATTTATACCACAAACGCTAGAAGTGCAACAGTGGGATATTTTCGGTAACCCAACGAAACATTACCAGTTCAAAAGTCTAGTACAATACAGGGTGGAAACAAAACAACACGACGGCGTCTCAGACGGAGGAGAGAGCGAACCCGGCACAAATCTATTTTTAACTTTTATAAGTTCTGCTGAGTTCCGATTTACTCGTATGTTCACTTCATACTTACAAGGAAACAATTAAATATTATTTAAGATATTTTGGTAGCGAATATCACTTGAGATTATCCCACGCCAATTCAGTTTAAATTAATGTTTGCGTTTTTATCAAAAAAACTACTTAACGAATCTTCAAGCAGATTTTAATAAAAAACAAAGTTCCTAACTAAGATACAGGATATAAGATGAACATACATATATTGCATATAAAATATAAGTTTAAGATGTCAGAAACAATCGTCGGTGATAACAATGTACGGCGTGATTGTTTATCTTTGTAGTTTTATAGAAAATTGCGCAAGACCAGACTAGCTGATAGTAAGGTATAGCTATTCCTTTAATATATATAAATATACATTGCATCTTTATATTATAGATGAAACGAAATTGGAAAACAAGTCCCATCCCATTATTAATTAAAGTCAAATGTTAAAAATCAAAAATAATGATGACTTTTAATGTGTTTTGGAGACATTTCATATTAATCTGTATACTATTGCATAATAATATTAAATAGAAATAAAACTGAATATGTTTAATATTAAGCACGATAATATATAAGCAGGAACAACGTTGCTATACAAAAATGTCAGAAGAAATCTCGTCAAGTGGGCTTTTGATCTTCCTTCCCCAGTATCTCGAAGGGCTACGGAAAGATAAAATATATTTTTCTCATTTTACAAAGTTTGAAATGTCTGTACAGAGGTTCCGAAGGTTATTAAACGAACACGGCTTTGTTTAAAAAGAAAATTATAAGGGAATCAGAATATTATTTCTTAGAGGACTTTCAATTGAAATGATTGATTGTGAAGCGGAAAGTAATAGGGATCAATCACAATACCCGCTAGCAATTTAATTTATTTTCACATTTGTCCTTACTCTGTGAGGGATGCTGAAAATACAATGCCTTTGGTATACAAATAATGATCGGGAATACGGAATTGCTGTTTTATGCTCTTATTGAATTATAGATTCTTGTGGCATAGGGGTACATAGCTAGGAGGAGGAAGGAGTAGGAAGTTCCTTGTCATATAAGTTTAGAAAATGCGTATGAGTCTGGATGCTGTGACATAGAGTTTGCTTATTATTTTTGTTTATTAAATCATTTAATACTACTAAATAGGCAAACGAAAGATTTGAATTACATAATGGTTACGTCACCATAGACTACATACTTTTACTAGAGCTAGTTCTCTGACAATTGTTGTCTGTATTGTTACCTCGCTCTTACCTATTTCTCCAAGTACCAGTATTCGCATTGCTGTGTTCCGGTTTAAAAGGTGAGAAAGCAGTGAAATTACTGGGTAATGTGACATATTAACCTCAGTTCACAATGTTTTCGACACTCTAGTGATATCTTTGTGATGGTATATATCTATAGCCTGCGGTCACGTTTATAATCAAGTGAACCGTATGCTTGTTAGCTGATGTCATAATATAAAAAACAAAAACTATCGCAAGGATAAACGCTAATGCGATACTAAATCTGTGACTTATATATATTATGTCACATTTTACCCAGTAGTTCTCACCTTTCTAAATACACACAATATGAGGTCTGTCAGCTGGCGGTAAAAATAAATGAGAGACGTACTCATACAGGCGACTATTATAAGTGGTATTAATTATTAAAATTTATCTTGAGATCAAACTATCGATGGTATATCATTGTGACACACATATATTCGTTTTTTGAATGGTTAAAAATTTATGTGATATTATATGTGAATAATTATGTGATATTATTAATATTTTATATTTTATGTGCAGAAGTCACGTTGTTGTAAATATATGTAGTTAACATGTATTTACAACAACGTGTCTTCGTCAAATATAATATAAATACACGATAAAATCGCAAGAAAGTCTGATCAACCTTTTCTTTCATTAACCACACTCGTTCATTGATATTGAATGCAATGGTATAAATATTGTAGTAACGATTTGCTCTCAACTGGTAAAAAAGTATCCATGAGTTTAAGTATGTTTATATTTAATCAATAAAAAGGATGTATCTAGTCAGTTTATAAATGTGGCAATATATATAATTACTTAATGTGTCTATTTCACACATTTGACTAAATCTGTAAATGTACATTTGTCAGACGCCTGATTAATTATTAATAATCAAAGCCTTCATATGATCCTTTTATTTTTAAGGACTTCACAGAATCACGGAGGTTTCAGACAAACCCAGACTGAACTGGAATAATATGTGTGTGTAAGTGCGGGAATCTAATTCTCGACCGTACCCGTGAGCACTGCGCTTTACGGGTCGTGAATTATCATTTGTCTGTAACAAGAAATAAACTAAAATAGGAATCCTGTGGATAATTAATTTAGACAAGCACCTAGTATTCAATTTAAAGACCAATTAAAACACTATCGTCTGCCATAATAATTGGGGCACAAGCCGTAAAAAACACACGTTTTTACGACCATATCAAATAAAGCGTTTCAAGAACACTTTAGGGTGGTATTGATTTTTAATTTGCGCGGTTAAATCTAGATTGCGCAATCTGATTATTAATGGCGCAAGGGCAGGGGTCGGCGCGGCACTACATTAAACACACCTAAAGTAAACGTCAAGGGATAATGGCCCTTATTTACAAAAAACCGACACGTACAGGAAGGGAAAGCCCTTCTGTGTAAAATATCACACAGATTTAGTCGAATATTTTATGACTGGTCCCCGAGTATTTGTGAAACTATTATAAACGGTGTCCTGCGTTTACCATAACATTTCGATTTGTGATTTATCAAGTTGAATTATACCGTATTAATTAAAATAAAGTGATGTAAGAAAAAAAATGGTCATCGACACAAATTTTTGTAGTAACATCACTTCTGTCAAACTTTTGTTGATTACACTTACATTAAGTTTAAGACGCTTAGATGAAGAAGTTTGCGTGGTCATTATGATAATTCAATACTCGGCATCTTTTGCCATGTAACTTTGACGGTCACTAAGGCCCCATTGAATTAAAATTTGTAAAAATTGCCGAATATCGATATCAAATACTTGTCTATTGATTCTAAGAAAAGTACAGATATGCTATTCGAAAAGGTTTGAAATTCGTAAAGTTCTAGAGGCACGACCCTAATAAAAAGTGTGAAATGCTTCTTTTATAATTCATGAACCGTTTTACTGTTCTTTACAAAATGGAGGAATGAGAGGGTGGCCTAATATTCAGAGGACTTATTTATTTACAAACTAAAATGCTTATATAATTTTAATAAAATTTGTCTGTTTATCAATGCATTTTTTAAATAAACTGACAGTATTACTTAATTTTCCTTACAAGTATCAAACTCACTCCGAAGTGTTGCTAACGAAATCTAATTTAAAATGTAATCGCCAGTGAAAATAGTTGTTCGATTTCTATTAGTTTGCAACTCCTTGTTCGTATGTTCGTAAAAGTTCTCGGTTCTAATTTAATTTCGAACCAATCAAAGGATTTGCAAACTTGAACGGGGGAAAGGTTGCTACGTTACAAATCAACTATTTCTATATAGTAACTCTGTGATAGAGATAGAAGAGACTGTGCTAATTGAAAATACGTTGATAATAATGTATATTGCGTTGATAAAGTCAAACCATTATCAATAATTTCCATACTGGAATACATAGTACGTCTGCATCAGTAGAAGGCGAATGCTTCTAGAACATTTAATTTCTTCTATATTTACTTCTCCTTATTCCTTCTATTTATATTACAATTGGTCATTTGCTTAAGTTGATCTTAATATTGTTAGCTTTGTAATTCATAAAAATAGAAATTAATTACTGGAATACTTAATTCACATAAGTAACTCAGAGTTTTAAATGTTAAATCTTAAGCAGATATATTGCAGAAGAAAATCTTCCATTGATAAACTTTAGAAAAAGTCTTTATATTCTCGAACCTATTAAAGGAAACTTAAGTTAGATACTAACTATACCAATGGTATTATTAGTTTGCACATAAATTTTGGCTAAAGTTGGTTTTCGCCTCGGATACACTCCCAACCAGTTAGCATCATAAACATTTCAATTAATTAGACTTTTGTAGTCAGGAAAGTGTCTGAGGACCTCCCTTTGATTGTCCCTCCGACAAACTTAATGTTTACATTCTACATTTCGCACCCTCATCCGTATTTTAACTGTATAGCTATTTAAATTAAAACCAGCAGCACTCCAAATAACAGTCATAAACTGTTGTCAATTAATATTGTTAGGAACTCTGCTTGGAAATAAGTTGAATCAGCACGATTTGTTTCTTAATTAAAAATATAATCCATTTAATAATTAAAGATGACGGATTGCCATTTATACAATAGTTTTTTTTATTAAATTGTGCTCAATTGAGGACGAGGATACTAATTTTCTTTTCGTTTTATGTCGCCGGAAATGCTTGTAATGAAACGTCTTAACGGTCTGTCAGCGAAATGGCTTCGATAAAACTTGCTCCCAAGATTGTCATCCGATAACATTTTGTTCGTGATATGTCAGTCGACTCGAGGTTTTCACTTGAACGACTGTCAGAATCAGAGAACCCGTTTTAAAAGATTAATTTAAAATGTTTATTTTATTTTACTGTGTTATAATGATATAATAAAAAAATATGTCATTTATTTTTGCTTTGTACTCGATTTATAATATAACAGGTTTCGCAATCAGGTTATTTAAATTTCCAGTATATTTTACATTATATAAGCTCTGTGGTAATACTACTGTTTTTACAGATAACATTCATGGCCATACTAACCACATACTGATAAATTTCTAGTTCTTATACGTTTTGACTTTACGTTAAACAGAGCTACCAAGTCCTACAGAAACTACAAACTACAAGAAAATACAAACCTAATATTGAGACCAAGTCAACGCGGAACAAGAAACGTAGTGAAGAGCATTGAAGCAACAAAATAAGTACAAACCGTCAGTCAACCCGTAGAAGTTAAGACAAACAATTTTGAGAGGCGGTGAGACGTGTGAAGTAAATGTAAATGAACTCGAGTGCAACTGCAGGTGAGAACTCGACGTTAAGTTAAAGCAATCTCGCGCGGGTGACAGTGTGGAACGGGTGTGTCTTACCAACTTCCCTGCCTACGATTTGATAAATATTCCTAGTCTCACGATCCGTAATTTCCATATAAGAAATTCGGTTAAGGCCGTTTACGGCATAATTTAGAACAGTGGATTGATCCAAACCAATGGAACCAATGGCTGATATGATAACTAAATAGTCCTCCTACTTCTTGACCCTTTAATAATAATGGTTAAGAACCTTTCAATAATAATGTGAATATCCGCTACATAAACACATGAAAAGGAGTGAGAGAAATAAAATTAAACTCGATACTTAATCAATGGAACCCAATTAATGCTGCTAATAAAAACTATGCTAATTAAGCATATAAATTCGATGTACAATTCTATTGTTTATTAATGATAGAAATAAAACGTAGCCTTAAGTCTTAGTTATTTTTTTTGTCATTTGATTAATGAATTTAATTATTTCTGGCAAATATAATATGTAAACGTATTGCGATTGGGTCCGCTAATTAAATAAAGTAAAAAGCAGGTGAAAATTGATCTTGCATTAGATCTATTATTTTTATTACCCATTCAATCATCATCAATTTACGATATTGCCTGCCTGGAAAGTTAAAATGTTCAATGTCGCTAGTGATGAAATAAATATTTTATACAATCACTTTTATTGCATTGAATTTTACTTCAAAAAGAATATTCGTAAGATTTGTGCGTAAAATAGTTCTACAGAACAGATTAAGTCAAATAACCGTGAAGAGTACACAAAATCAATAATGTTTTATTAAACTGTTTTACTTTTAATGAGTATAAGATAATATATAATACAGATAAAAATTACTCCGAGTCCCCGAGTTTTTGTTTAACTAAATTTGTTCCTTCACACTTCACTCACTTCCTGAGATCACAAATTATGACGACAGTTTATCTAAAAAAAGGTATGCTTAAAACAATATCAATTGAGAGTTTATCTAAAAAAAGATAGGCAAAACAAAGCACGTGAACGTTAAATTGAAAAGGCGGCCAATTATAGAAGTGGCTAATAAATAAACAGGTGATTCCAAACGAGCTGCAAACTACTCGTGCTGAGTGCCGTCTGACCCGATTTAAGCACTAACAATAACACCAGCTCTCGCCGAAATAAAGCAATCAATAACTTTTAGCTAAACATAGTCGTTTCAAATGTGAATCGAGCCGTTACTCCTACTACAGGAGAGTTCCATTACGTTTGTCTAGTGACAATTTTCAAAAGCGACTCGATCGGCGGAGCCAAATTAGGATTGACGCCGACAGGTTTTGTAAAAGCATTGCACTGTTGAATTATTAAGGCGACTCCGGCTAGCTCTATATTCGTACCACCCGCTTGCTGCATATTGGTATACCTACGTAGGTAATGGTCCGTTTACGGTACCAGCTCATTTTCAATTCTGACACCCGGATAAAGTGGTCAGCGAATGAATATAAGCTGCGTTAGGCAATTCAAAAAAAAAAAGAAAAGTAAATTCAACGTTTGGTCGCTAAAGCCGTATTGTGAATCAATGAATACGAAAATACTTGTTACGGAACAAACGATGGTTTTTAATAAAGTGAATTTTTCGGAGTACAATTTTCATGTCGACTTGTTTTATTACGACCAACAAATCATTTTATCGTTTGTTTTTATCAAAACCTTTGTATATGTTGTACGCACAAAATAAAAGAAAAACGTAATCTAAATTTATTACGCAGGCAATATATATGTTTTGTAAATTAAAAATTTAAACGGTATTTATGGATAAAGGCAACTAAAACTCTTATATTCATTTACATATGTAAAATTAATTATTAATTTAAGTACATAAATTACAAAATCAAGTCTGTCAATTACTGTTTTGTTCTTTACTACCTTTTGTAAAACAGCTACATCAATTTCATACACATTTTAATTAACCAGGTAAATAATATGCAACAGACAACTATGTGATCGAAAGTGTGCCTTCGGAAATTGAGTTTGGAGCTTATTGAGAGAGGAAAAGTTTGAAAGCAATTTCGTGAAAATTTAATGCTCTCGAGAACTTACGAGAATGAGGAATTTGCAAAATGAAGCCAACACTGAGCATAGCTAATTTGTTATGAATTTGGAATAAGGTCCAACGACCAGTATTATAAAGGGTTACTGCTTGTGACATCTTGGAGTCTTTCAATTTTAAAGGCTTTACAGATTCGGGTACCCTTAACTTTTGATTGATCCGTGGATCAAAAAATTTTAACTGGTCGATATTTTAAGTAATATTCAAGAAATCTATCTTACCGTATCTCTTTATTATGAACATAAGTATTGGCACTGGTTTTACTCTAAAGATATTAGCAGCATCGTTGATTAACTTTCATAATCGTTTAAAAACTTATATATAAAAAATATTCACATTTAAGTCATAAAGTTTGCTCTTTTATATATATTTTGTTGTAATCGAGTATGATGAAAATCATTCAAACGAAATGAGAATAAATTCTATTTAGTCTAGGAATATGTCTCGGTTGGCTTCACTATATAAGTATAAAATTGTGCTCTTTTCTTGAAGTCTAATTAAGGTAAAAGAAATCTCTCGTCACCCATGACCACTTAGAAAGAAGTTTTCCCACAGAGAGAAAAGTTGGTTTCGATACATTCGTTGGAAAAGGAAAATAGTGATTTAGTACAGCCAGTCTTAGTGATTTGGATTGTACGTTAATGAGTCAGATGGTTATTTAGAGTTTTCCCTTTTTACTTACTATTAAATTGTTTCTCCAAATAATTTCCCTGAATATTGGTTCAATGTGTATTTGGTAGTAGGTATATATTGTTTACTCATACTTATTTTATTAACTTATAACGAAACACTGCAGCTTTATTATATATACATAGTTAATATATCATAGATAAATTTAAATTATTTAGCTGAATGCGCAATAATCCGAGCTTAAAATTATTGTTCTGACAGATTCCCAACTACAATTTATAATTATTATTTCATTTAATTGTTATGAACTAGTGAATTAAACGCTGTGTAAAATAAAAATGTTAGTAAGATTAAAACAGGGAATATTGTTAACAAAAAGCTTAACAAACAATTCGATCGAACAATACTAATTTATTTGTATTACGCAGGTTTTTAATGAGGTACCAACCAAAACCAGCTTTGAAGCCTTTTGAACTCTCTGCAAATGCGAAATATTGTAACAACGTTTATGCTCAATTTGCGTTGTAATTACTAACTTTGATATGCCTGCGTTTAATATCGGCTTATAAAACCTTTTCAATTTTGAGTATAATATCAAAGTGATTGTAAAATATGGTCGGAGATTTCAATATAACTCGTGAAGTTTCAGTTGAACGATGCCGAGACTTAGGGGTGTACCTTCGCTCCCTTGAACGGTAGAAAACAAACTAATTAGCCGTTTAGAGTATTTACTTTGCGTCGTGATTGCTTTGTCGCTTAGGGGCATTCGGGAACATCCGACAGTCGTAACGAGTACATCGCTGTTATCTTACTAACTATGACCTATTGTGTGCGTTGAGTGAATTACACAGGTGATATAACTAATTATCTGTTTTATATAGTCATTTATATATAGAATAGCATCTACTTTATAGAAAAACGATATTATTGAAAATGTAAGTTTTATGTAATTATTTAGAACTGAAATGTATTAAGTTAATAATTTTCGATTAATTAGGTCTTAAAAGTGGAGCGTACAATTGTTTATTAACCTGTACTTTTTATAGTTATAATTTGTGGGGAGATATTTTATTTGAAAATAGTTTTTCTAAACGAAATTTCAAGCATTTTGACGTTTCTATAAATGTCCTAATCCTAGATCTTATCCTTTACCTCTTGAGAAAATCGGCCCGGGATGTGAAGTTAGTTTAAATTTCCCCAGTGTCTGGGGCTTTATTGTTCTGATTTTATGTTAAAGCCTCTCCGCCGCAGGCTACATAAGTGAGAATAAACAATACAAGGTCGAAATTTCAATGAAATATAATAACCAACATTTTGAGATTACAAATATCTTGTAAGGACTTCTAAGGGTCTTGTAAGCTAACAAACCAAAGGGCAAATGGAACTGACGGAACTACAAAGTTTGCTCCGAGAAATGTTAGTATTGTTTTTAGTCAGAAATTAATGTAGAAAATGGAACTTTTTGTTCTTCTCATAACTTTACATTTGGCTTCTCAATATATTGCTAATATAAAAACAGTTAATGTGTTTAAAATATTGTTGTGCTCTAACAGGTCATCAGGATTATGGGGTATTTGAGCTGAATCATCATCCATACATAAAGAGAAACAATATTGTTTATACAAAACATTTTGATACTCTAAAAATGCCTGTGACAGTTATTTCTTAGCTGTACAGTTGGTAGACTTAACGTTCTATGGTATGAGGTAACAGTACCTAATATCTTATGAGGTTAGTTTAAACCATCTAATTGCTATTGACATATTTTATCAGAAAGTTTAGTACGCTGTTATACCTACGCGCAGAGTCCACGTAACAAATAAGGCTGAGTTCTAAAGATTAGAAAGATTAAAAATTCTATAGCGTCGAGCGCTGGCGCCCGCGGCGAGCTACGCTTTGTGCTTTGCCCATACAACTATGAGAAGTCTTGCGCTATTTTAAATTTCTTTATATTTTTTTGTGCCAATTATTTTTATTATTATTTAA
Organism: Heortia vitessoides; assembly: GCA_020976665.1. Lineage (NCBI taxonomy): Eukaryota > Metazoa > Arthropoda > Insecta > Lepidoptera > Crambidae > Heortia > Heortia vitessoides. The sequence goes on along the minus strand of JACJUM010002878.1, from coordinate 9,657,790 downwards.
GTACCTTGTATATTGAGTGTCACATAACACTTTGCAGAATAAAATATTAATCGATTAACATAATATTTGAAAAAATCTCAGTCAAGATATCCGTATGTGAAAACTTTGTACCTAGGCGCTAAATGTTTATTTTTAATAATTTGAAACAATATTATCATAAGTATAAGGTTAGTTGGCTTTCAAATTGTCCTTATTTCCTTATAAAATTTAAATAAATGTAAGCACATGGATAAGTTAGGTCTAAAATTTTCTAAAGTATATTAAAATCACGCTGTAATCTCTGGTTGTATTTAGTAATATAAATAAATTAATTTATAAATGCACATCATCTTCACAAAATAATGTCGAATAATGCCTGTACAAAAACGAATAAGACTATAATCCAGCGAATGTATAATTTATTATTATTACTATGATCTGTGAATGAATTCGACAATTGCTGAAATATTTCTCTATTTTTAATATTTTAATTACATTAGATTACGATTAGGTCTAAATGTATCACGTTTAAAATTATTTTGACTAATAAAAAGCTTCGTTCTAATTGAATCTAAGTATAATAACCACAAAATAAATAGTAAGTCCTTCAAATCTCACTATCGCTTTCCACACGAACGTTCCGCCCCCGCGCCGCCAACAAAGAAAACGTTACAATTTATTTAGATGCTTCCCTCCACCCGCCATAACTCCTAAACATCCCGTTTCCCGTCAAAATATGTCTGCCCCTGTGTGACGTCACAAACTGCCGGCGTGTGAGTGAACCAGGTTATTGATTCATGCCGCCGGAATTTATGCCTGCTCCTTCACCCTTAATCAAAACGACGTAAGAGGAAAAGAGATGGTGGTCTACCTGGAAAACTATCCACGTGTCTGAAATACCTCCGCAGACGGATGCCCCGTTATATTGGGTAAGCAAACGACAAGCGTTATTAATATGCCGGCGAAGCGGAGACCATGCGGGAAGTATGCAATGACTCGTGAGCAATTATTTATGAGGAGCGACCGCCCGCGACTTTGATCCCGTGGGAATTTTGTAAATCTTTGTTCTTCACTACAACTCGTTTCTTCGGAGTAGGTTTATTTCGTAATAAATTCAATGATTTGGCCTTTCTTTTTATTAGATGCCTGTAATAATTTTTCTTTAATTTGATTTTTTACATCATCAACATTATAAACATTTACATTTAGCTTACAATTAATTTTCCTGATTTTTAATGTTATTATACTAGCTTTAACTCATAAAACAGCGTTCATTTTAGTCACAAAAGGCGTCAGTGTTTTTATTTAAATAGGTTATTTGGTCAGGAAAGTTGAATAAATATATTTTCAAAAGAACCCGGTTGAGTTCATTTTTAAGTCTGTTTGTTTATTTATTGTTTGTAAATTATCGATTTATTTGATCTCGGGGCATTAAGCGAAGCGAAGTTTTTAAATATTTATATTAATAAATTACCCGGTTACATTATAAATTACCTACGCTGTAAAGGAAGCGTACATGAAACTAAATGGCTTACAAATAATTTTAATTCATAATTTAAATTAAATATTCCTCACAGTTATAATTATCCTTTAAATTACTCGGTTACAAAATGTATCTTTCATCCCCTAAAATTGCTGTTAGGAAAAACCATTAACATTGTTTAGCGTCCCTGGGAAAGTAAACTCCAACGGTGTCGGAGTGCACGGGAATAAAGGCGCAAACCACGACGGCCTTGCCGTATATTTATTTTCATCACGTCCCGCTTGTTTGAAATATTCAACGACATCGATTATAGGATCACTTTGTATACAAATACTTTTTTATTCAATTTAGGGTAACGAATAAAAACTCTCGACTGAGACATTGCATAACAACCGCTAGGTATGTACTGATGGCCCACGTCTCACGAATAGTGTGTTAATATAACCGCGTTTATATAGATGAGCGTAGCGATGCGTCGTTTCGGATGTGTCAGATTTTTTTTTATAAGCCGTGTCGTACTTTCGCATCTTAAGTTATAAATTTTTTTAACACTTTTTCACATATAAAGCTTTTCGGGATGTTGTAAGTAATTATCCATGTAATTTTTCTCTTGATTTGACAATAAATTTACTATAACCACTATCTTACGGCCACGTCAAGTAAAGTACCCTTGATCGGGCAAGATTTCTTTCAATTCATTTATTTTGGGTAATAAATCTTAGATGTAGTATAATAATAGTTTAACGTAAATAAACTACTTTTGAATAAAAAAAATATGATATAATATAAATACTAGAAATAAGTATAAGCTTGCAGTGCCCTTGCTAGATTCCAAAAATAAATAACTTGTTTAAGGGTGTAAGGTTTTATAATAAAATCCCAAGTAGAAATACAAATATGTCTTTAAAGAAATTCAAGTATTGCGTAAAAGATAAACTAATTGCTAAAGCTTGATACTGCTTAAAAGATTATATTAATGACGAAACTGCTTGTGATTGATTTGAATTGCCCTAACATCTACTATTGAGACAACGTCATCGGTTATTTGTGTAAAAATGTAATTAGCAAATCTATGTTCATTATTTTTTATTAATAGTGAGACTTATTAATAGTGCCTATGAAAGGCGTATTTAAATAAAGATGTATTTACTTTTGAATTAAATAAAAATATATACATTGCATACGTTATATTGCCGTCAACTATCATTTCTTTATTCGTCTATACAATATTTTATTTATTACGTCAAACCTCCGAACAACTGAGAACCACGGCATCTTTGACCGAGAATACGTAAAAGCTTAATTAATTAATTAACGGGAAATAATCAAAGCAATCGATCAATGAGTCCTACATAATTAATAAGATTTCCCTTGATTGTATGTACTCAGAAACGATAATTTGATTTAGAAAATTTAACATTTATTTTTATTATTCTTGCACTTTAAAACGGAGATCAGAAAAGGTGTTAATGAATTCATTTTAATTAATCTTGAATAAGACAACCTTGTGCTATTAATATATAAAGTTCACGATATAGTATAATGTCACCAAAAACATTTGCATGTGCAAAAATATTTGCACAATGTCCTATCGGCGGAATAGTGAGCACGTATAGTCAGAGATTAGTAAGCACTGGAAAGTACTTGGACTTGCTACTCCAGTAATGAGACCAGAAAAAAAAGAAAAAAGTAATAATCTCATAAACCTGTGGTAACTTTTTTGCTAATATACGCGCAACATTTACAGTGAAGACTTTATTTTTATATTTGTTCTATTATATTTTCTTATATTAATTCAGCTACAGATATCCTACCGCTGATATTATATTTATTTACTACAAAAGTATATATACATCAATAGATCGACCAGATAATCACCATTTTATATGTAAATAACTAATAATTATCCAATTGACAAATTTTTATAACATCATGTATAAAAATATAAAAAAATCTATATTTACATGTATTTCAATGCCTAAAAAAACATAGGGATGCAGTAACATGTAATTAGGAGATACAGGTAATTTTTCATCTAAATAAGCAAAACAAAATTTCGAAAACAAATTAAGGTGATATCTTCGCAATTCATCAATTGTAATATTTTTTTTGGGGTTCCATCAATTTTCCGATTAAATATCAAACCTGTCTTATTTATTTTATGATACCTGGCATATCCTTTGATAAAAACATTAAATCACGACGTTTTTGCTTAATTATATTCCTCCTATCACATAAGCAGCGTTGACATAAAATTGCCTTCATAAGTCGCGACTCTGGCAAACATGCGAATGGCTTCGCAGTCACTGATTTGGTACTTGTTTGTACAAATCTTGTTAGCCGGGGACATGACACAGCGCTCGGCTTAAATGAGACCGTTACCTGCAATAAAAATATGGATGGTACCAAAAAACAGGGGCGTGTATCGATAAGGTACACAAGTACGGGAGTATACATAAAATTAAAACAAATAGAAACGTTGGGACGGGTCCATATTGCTACAAACAATCATGTTTGACGGGGTAATGATCAATTCCTGAATAAGAGGATCCATAATTTTACACATTCACATCAACACCGACATGCGCTCCAAACACACTCACACACACACACACACACACACACACACACACACACACACACACACACACACGCATTCCAGCGTATTCCCACTTTTACAACATCTACTCTTCTGTCAATTATTTGTATTATTCTAGCAGAGCGGGATTTATAAGGCTGCATATTAAACTTGTATCCAATAACTGTTTCTACGCATAATATTTTCTAACATTTACGCGTTCACTACTAGTTTATTTATTTATTTAGGACAGCTAGCAAGAACATACACAAGAAACAATTCAATGATTTTACACATTTAAAAAAATCTGGTTACAGTGCTGTCTTACTAATAAGCTACCACAGCATGTATGTGCAACTAGCTAAATAAATGTAGCATCACCAGCAATACATGGGTACCCCCCAACCATCGTCTGAAAATAAAATATAATAATCTAAAACTAATAACTAGACTAGTTCATAAAAAAGAAAGAAAAGTAAAATAGCCTAATAAGAAAACAACGACATTCGATTACCTAGCGGCAACAATTCTCGAGAATGACATTATCATTTGTTGTTGTATACACTATTTATGAAATGAATAATTTATAATTTATTTTGTTTTACAGAGCTTAGCCCCTGCTAACAGCTATTTCAAAACAAATTATACGTGCTCATACAAAAGAGGATTTAAAAGATATCCCATAACGTTTTTAACACTGAGAGGAATACGTACTAACCCAATTTATCTCCCGTTTTTAGTCATCGTATCCGATCAAGTGCCAAATTGAGTTTATCGGTAAAATTGGGATTTCAATCAGCAAGTAGCGAGTAGCGGGTGTCGAGAGTCGCCGTCAAGTCAATCACAGCAAATTGAACATGTCACTGACGCCTATTTTCCAAAGGGGGATGGAGTACGGGCACTGTGGCCTGTAATTTAGTTTAGTTCAAACATTTCATTCAACGGAAAAACGTAAATTAAGCCTTTATTGTTAGAATTTATAGGCACTACAATATAATAGTATATTAAGGTGTAACATTAAATATATATAATTATACTCATATAATGGTACAATATAAAAATTATGTACAGGGTATACCGGCAACTCTTTTTTTCTTCTTTGTTATTATTTATTAAGATCAAGTTTTACTGCAAAGCAAACATTTTTTTAGAAGAGATTGTTTTAATCTTATATCGTTGCCATAGAATTTTTATTAGTGGCTAGTGATCCGCCCCGGCTTTCCACGAATGGACAATTGTACGACATATATGGCTATTAACAACCCACAATTACAACAATTACAACTAAGTACAATTCAACCCATACACAGCGCACGCGATAAAGGTTTTTTTTTTATACCTTGGATTCCCTAAATTTTTCTAGTAAAAAATAAAACCTATATTATTTATGGATAACGTAGCATTCTAATGGTATAGAACAGTTGAAATAAGTCCAGTAGTTTTTGTGTTTATTCGTTTGAAGCACACAAAAATACAACGTTTTCTCTTAGTAATATTGGGGTAGAAAGGGACTTGAATGTACATTCTATTAGTTAATTATATATTTGTGAAACAAATTGATCAACCTTGGTGCTGGGTACTTTTCGAAAAATCTTATTTTATTCTTCTTTACATATTTAAAACTCTTCGAGAGACAAGTAGACTAGGTAACAATGAGCGGCAGGCGTGCGTTAAGTAAGGGCACTTGCGCGTGCTTACATAGATTAGAGTAGAGCGCAATAGTCTGTTTACCCCACATATTTATTAGACGTGAGATATACACGTATATCCGTATAACCGCATAGCTATGAGGTACCGGCAGTGTAGAATATTACCTCTCCCTGTACCAGGTGTCGTAAAAGGCGACTAAGGTTACCAGAACCGACAGATGGCGGCATATCAATCCGATACAATGCAGCTCAAATGCACAGGATGAGGATGGGTAGCGGCATCCTCGTCGTTGCACTTTGCGATTGCCAACACGCTTGCCAAATCGGCAATTATCGGCAAAATTACCCCTTTCTTAGGGAGGCCTTTGTCCAGCAGTGGACTTTCAATGGCGGGTATGATGATGAACGGGTGAAGCGGGTGTGTGAACTCTACAAGGATTTTTGCTGCGTGAATAAAAGCTAGAGCATCTAGAAGAAGAGCTCTTCGTGTGGCTAGTTCCTGTATAATCGTGTGGTTGTTCAATAAACACGAACGGTTAGCTCCCATCAAGAGACAGCAGTCAATCTGTCAAGTCAACACCGATTTCGTTAATATCCAAGAGTAGGGTCCCGCCACTTTGCCTATTCCCGTCTGTTTTGACGTAGATTAATGGATCCTAGTTATAATGTTTGAGGTTGTACGTTACAATTTACGATTCAACCGCCCCTTATAACTTGTTTAGTTGAGCAAATTCGTGTGTCATGTTTGCATAAAGTTGCTACATGACGTGTTTATACGATATTTTTTTACAGATGGATATTTATAATACACGAGGTTGACCGTCGAAACGTCGAATGCATTAGTACCTCACTTTTACCTATATCTACCGCCTCAGAGCAGTGTTTGTTTTGCTGTGTCCTGGTTTGAAAGGCGAGAGAGGCAGTGTAATTACTGGGTAATGTGTAATACTTCAAGTCACAAAGATTGCGCTAGTGATAAGTATGCTTGTTTTATTAATAAATACTATTATATAATGGTCTGAATTGGTTGCACGCTGATTTAATGCTGCTCTAAGTAATATAAGCAGCATTTTAAAACTATTATATATTACTAATAAAACTCTTCGGTTTTTTAATTCTTAAATGTGCTAAGGTCGAAAATGATCGATTACAGTAAAGGTTGAAAAATTGTGCAGTGTTAATGGCATGTCTGACCTGATATAATGTAAAAAAAATATGCATTGATTCCTCAAGAACCAGGGATATGCGTGATAAATGTAATGCAAGCAGTTATTTAAATATGATACTCAAATATCGCCAAAATATATTTGTTCTAGAAAATTGGGGTAGATACTGTTCATGGTTAAATACGAATTATTTACTATTGCTGTCATCCTTTCTGAAATATTCATATATATAAAATCGGTATATGTATGTATGTACATATTATAATATAATACATGAAAAGTACATCATATATATTAATTCAATCTTCAAGTATTATCGTATACGTATGTTGTACAATTTCCAATTCAGTTGTAACATACGTACGTACGTATACGTATGTTACAACTGAATTGGAAATTGTTTCTCAATATAGTTTTGAAAAAATATTTTATTACTATGTTAATTAATGCCTTTGATAGATTTAAATTGGTAACGTGGTTTTCGTATCGCTATACCAAACGTAATCTTTAATTAAATACCTATTACTATTTCTCATGTTATTTCTGATCTACACGACTGTAATATGTATAAATATAAATAAATAAATTCTTTATTTTTTTCTCCACAAATGATAACATGTAATGAAGGCTTATAAATGTTATGTACACATAAAGATAAAGGTCATTCGTGGAAGGTTAGGTAGGTACTGTATAATAGTCGTATGTCTTTTGCACCTACAAAACGTTTAATCATGCATTCATAGTATGTGCACATGTATGATAACATTTCAGGCTTTAAATGTTGATTAGTTATATTGACTATAATTGTAACTATTTATTATATTACCTATTACCTGACAATAATTGTAAATATTTTTAACATAATCCGTTCTTTATTTTATACGCTGTATTAAGTCTGAAAGCATGGCGTTTGTACAGTGATTTATAAACTTGAAAAATTCATTAACTTTATTAACTAGCGGCGCCTAACAGTTTCGCCTGCATATTAACCTTTTTCGTAAGAACAATAAAAGACATTTAAGTAACTCCTTATAATATCAGCTTGCCGGTGAAAGTCCCGTTAAAATCGGTCCAGGCGTTTTGGAGGTTTCCTCAAACAGACAAAATATAAAATGCTTATATTTGTGCTATAATGCAAACTGTAATTTCACATGCCTTTTAAAAAACGCTGTTATTTTGTATATCACAAACTGACACTATAAAATAATTATGTTATCTAAAGCAAGTATTTTACCCAATTGTTAATTTTAAAAATAAAAGGTTTAGCTATTGACCTTCGGAGTATAAGTAACTAGCAAAATAAATATTTTGCCAATTTGTTGCATTGTTGATGGTTTGTATTAAAGGAGATCTCATCTCGTCATACCAAATATTTAATCTCTTGAACATATTCCCAGGGATCAGACAACATGCAGAAGCATCAAAGGGATTATAATATACAAGTTTGTTAAACTGCGCTGTGACATGTAGTTAACAATAACACAATCTCTACCGGGAAAGTTTGATTAATTTAACACGATAAAATTAATTTAAAGTACCGCTTATGTTTATGCTTAGGTACGAGCTTGTTGAATACACAAAGAACTTTTCAGTGGTTTATTTTACATTTATTTATTTACTACATTTCTGATTGTACTTTTTGGTACAAACAATTTATTAATTATTTTTGTTATTTTCATTAAATACAATTTTTTTGTGTGTTTAAGTATTTCTTACCTATTGTAACTAGACAATATTATTTGTTTGATAATTAAGTAATTTAATTTTTTTAACTAAATAATCCAAACGTCGTAATCACTTTTCTCTAGTTTTATCATTCGTAAGTAGTTACTGAAAAACAAGTAAAATGCAGTTTTTAGAAACACTTTTTTAATTATTTTCTACGACGTGAAAAGAGTGTTCGTTTGTTAAATGTTCCCATAAATTATTAAAGTTTCTAAAATTCTATGTTACAATATTAACTTAAATGTTTGCATTTACTTCTCGTAATAATACTATTTTAAACGGTTTTTAATACTAAAAACGATTGCCACGTAATGTAATAGGTAGGTAACCGAAACATCGAACAAAACATTACAAAAGGTCCAATGAACCACATTTTGAAACAGTTAAGAATTAGTTTAAATATATTCGTTATTGTTTTAGAAAATGAAGTTACAAAACGACTCTATGCTGTGAAAAGTCTATACTTACTCGCATTTGGCTATTATTTTTCAATTCACAACTCCCTTAATCCGAATAAAATAAACCATGACAGTCTCTAAGCAGCAGGCTCTCTGTTCTACAGTCTTGAACAAATTAGGAATGCCGTCCGCATAATATTTGATTACCGACAACTGAGCCATCAATGCCATTAGAAGTCATAAATATAAGTGCCTACTTTTCTTCGAAATAAAAGGCAAGCATAGTGCGCTTGCCTTTCACGAGATGGGTTTATTTTAATGTCCGCAAGGTTGTCTAACGATCGAAATAAAACTTAAAGCAGGGGGAACCGTAGAGGCCATTAGTACTGAGCCGATTACAAGTCCGCTAGTATTTTCCTGGATTGCTGTCTGTTTGGAATCTCAAGTGACTCGATTTTACACTGGTATCATTTGTTGAATCAATTAGCAGATTGCATTCTGTTTGTAATTATATAGTTGATTTCGGTTATATATTATTATGTCTTATATTTGCTTGGACAATGTTAGGAAATCAGACAATTCTATAGTCCTTTTTTTAATCCATTATTCGTATGCACTTTCGTATGAATCAACTCAATAGATTTTGATAAATTTTACAAAAGAGTTAGTGTGTTAACGTTTTGTCAAATTATACTTTAAGTAAAGACTTAACGTTGTCTGTATTATTTCAAGTCACTGCATTTTTTTGGTAGTATGTAAATAATCACTTGATACCGTTTATCTTGTATACATTTTTATTTCATGCTGCTGGACCATACATTGGACACTGGTGTACTGCTGGACATAGGCCTCCCCTAGAAAGGGGGAATTTTGCCCATAATAATTGCCGCGCTGGGCAAACGTTTTGGCAATCGCAGAGCGCAGGTTTCATGACGGGAATGCTGCTGCCTATCCTCGCACTTTGCATTTGAAATACACTGTTACGGATGGATATACCGCTATCTATCGGTTCCGGTACCTCAGTCGCTCTTGCGACATCTGGTAAAGGGGGATGTACTATATATATAATATGTTTTGATAATATCTTTTATTGATAGGCTGTTTTACTTGTATCCATTAAATAGAGAATCGAGTAACTGATCCAAATTACACCAATGTCTCGTGCGTGAGATTTCAATAACCGACCATGACTAGCTTAATGGCGTGGAACTCATTGGAAATTTGCACTTGCTCGAGCTCTAAACGGGTCTGTTTCCCTTGTACTACTTTTATTTGCGCGCTAATGCTCGAAATCCCGATATTCAATGTGTGGTTGCCTCTTAAAAGCTTTGTAGAAAAGCATTGCAGAGAAATAAGACTATTCGGTTGTTTGTTTAACTTTGAACGTATTGTAGGTAACGTTTTTAGAAATGTTTAGATTAACAATTGTTCTTTGTTGTGTATTAATGTATTTACTGCATAATTTTGATTAGTTGGTTAGTGATAAGTATGATTAACTCATACCTTTTTTAAAACTGTCTATTGTATCTTTGACTGTTTTCATCGCCTCTAAGGCAGTTCGATTAATAAGGAAGGCAAACCCTTGAAGCTTAGGACATTTTTTCCACTACATTTCCTTGATCTGATTCTGAGATAAGGAGCTTAAAATACTTGTGTTATAGACATTTGATAATAGAAGAGTTACTAATATCTCAGACAAAAAACAAACATAAATATTCATCATATGATAGTGATCGAATCCACGACCGCTGGTGCGCAAGATATGAACACTACCAAAAAGCCATCGGGTCCGCCAATCTTCATTTATATAAGCGATAAATTAAATAAACACAAGTCGAGTAATTTCAGTTGTCAAAATGTCAGTCGAAATTCGTAATTTCAGTAAAGAGAATCCTATTCACTTTCCATCAAGCTCAGGTTATACGGTAATCTCAATCAGAAGCCAATCCGTATGCATAATATGTGTGGGCCGGTTCGCAGACAATTTAGTGGCGTCGGGCCAAAGGTCCAACCTCTGGCCGGGTGTTAGGCCAGACGTGACCGGTGGCAAGAATAGGCTCGTGTACCCTTGTATTTTGAGACCACGTGATGCATTGTTAAATATTACGTAGCGTACGTTTCTAATGCCGGCCGTTTTTAATTGAATTAGAATTTTTATTCACATTTTTGTTATTTTACGGAATAAATCTTTTGCTGGACTATCGGTAGACGTCCCCAATGACACCAATGTTCATCTTAAGGCATTGGTATATATATATATTTATATGTATATAATATAATCTTAGACATTTTGAGAGGTTTTTTAAACACGTTAAGAGTTAGTTTAAATTATTTCTTTTTTTTAGGTAAAGTGATAATAAATAATATATGTGTTAAGTTAAATAGCATTAATATTCATGAAATAAGATTAATGAAAGAGTTGAAATTTAAAATTTATCATTTCATATTCGCACAGTTATTGTTTTATTATTATTAGGTAAGATTTTCAAAAAAGTACCTTTTGGAATTTATAGTAAACTTTGTTAATAAACACACATTTTTATTTGTTTACCTTTAAAATCCGAAATCGTAAGAGATTTACATAATAGTAAGAAAATTATTCAAGAAAATGAATTGTACCAAATAAAAACAACTCAACATTTCCCTTTGAATAAGATTTCATGAGCGAATCGTTTCATTATAGCTATAAAATATCCGGATCTGATAAATTTGAATACAGGATTACGTAAAACACTCCCAAAAACACGTATGAACAAAGGAACGTACAAGAGAAAATGTTTTTTCATAGAGCGTCAAAGTGATATTTGCGAACGGAAAGAAATTTACGGAGCATTCAGAGGAAAAATTGTTTCGAAGAAATTTGTATTAAAATCTGAGCATCTTTTAAAATTATATTTTGGAGATAAAGTCCGGCGATCAGCATTTCAGTCGGCTTATGAGCATAAAAGGGTACTCGTCAGATTTTGGAGGTCTCACTTAAGTACTCTTATTAAAGTAGGTTAATAAAATATTTAATGCTCAAATGTCATGCTGTAAATCCTCTCGGGTTACATTCTTTATTCATGGAGGTAAATTCGTTATACTAATTCTAATTAGTACGGGTGTTTTCTTATTTCATATCCTATCATAAAATTTTACGCAGCATGATGTACGATAATAAGTCATTTCTTGAAAAAAACAAACTTTTAAATATTTCTAAACTGAGCAACAATTACTTAAAAGTTACCACGCTTATGTAGTTTGCTTCTACTAAGTAATATATTAGACTGATCACGGTTGAAAGGACAGATAAAATCTTTAGTAAAGTTCTAGCAAGGGGATCCTCCCATAAGAATTACTTTTCTCTGTAACCCACATCCAAAACAAAAGTTCTACCAAACTCCGGTTGACGTACAACTCAATGCAACTTTTATAAGCTAAGGAGATTAGATTTTTATGTACCTACCCATCAAACTTTTGAAAACAGTACGTTGTATCATAACTTCGTTATCAATATACACAACTGACGATTTTTATTTGACTTTATATATATCTTACCTTATTTAATGTTTACATGTTTTATTTCAAATTTACAATATAACATTGTAGATACTTCAATTGAATTTTATATTAAAAAGTATTTTATGATTTATCAAGTCATGTTACAGGATTACTAAAATAAACTCAGTATTTATACACTGCGTACGTATATCACGCTACTATGATATTTATACACGATACTTACCTATATAGTTATCTATGCTTCGTAGTTCTTTTTTTGCAAGTTAGAGACAACAAGCCTTAACTAAGAACGTCTTCGAGCTTTAAACGACATCAAACGCAGATCTACAGCGTTCATGATCTTTGAAGCTTACATGCCATCAACTATTCTATTATAAACAATTTACGATTTGACTTTCTTGCATCTACATGCGTTAGTTATCTAAAGTCAGTGATAATACTATTTACATTATTATTTTAATGATTTTCACTACATGTTTGTCCTGTTGTACTGTTTATAATGCTGTTATTAAATTTCAATGCGCAAATACTGATCTCTCTCGCCTCGTAAAATGGACTTGACAGTCAGTTGTATTTCAGTGGAACTGGAACTGCATTGTGTACAACCAACCCTTTAAGCGGTACATTGACAACTACAACATAGAAGCTTAGAGTCACAGATTTACGGTTAATATAAAAAGCACGGTTAGATTATATTAATTGTATTTAGAAAAAAGTAGTTGTTTTGTTTTGTTATTTCGCAAACGTACAATTAAGTGGCATAATCTCAATGTATTCGTGCCCCCGATCGTAACATACCGTATCGTCACCTTAGCTACGTGTAACCCTGCTACGACTTTACCGACCAGGACAATATTGCGAGTCACGCTTGAGTGAAGTCTTTTAATTAAGGCTGCTAGCTCAGGCGACGGAGGCGGCGTGCAAGCACCCCATCAATTTCTGCTTGACTTCTGATTGTTTGAACCGGCCTTGTTAACGGGACACGACCAGTAAAGATTCTGTTCTGCGAGCAAAATAAACAATTAATTTAGTAAATTCAATTTATGTCGAAGTATCAAAAGTTAAAGTACAGAATTAAATATAACCTAATATATATGTGTATCTACGTATAATACAGCACTAATTGTACATGAGTCCTGTACACGAAGCGATATCCAACAACAATAGTCACTTACGCCGGTGCATTGCCGGACAACAAGTACCACTCGAGATCCTCTCCCCATTTTAGTGAGCGATCCTTAATTAATAAGCGTGCTATATGAAAACTGATCGCTTTGAAACGCTTTTAGAAATGTGTATATTGACCAAATCTGTATGTACGTATGGAATTTGCAATGTATTTCTTTCGTATTCTTAGCAAAGCAAATCATTTATAAACCATTTTCTTTATCTGAAATATACCATTAAAAACAAACTTACAAAGAATTAATTCTCACTCCATATGTGACTTTTATTTTCTAATCGTTTTCAACTCGCACAGGGCTTTTACGACCACAAAGAAAAAAAAAACAATTAAGCTTCTTCAATTGTTCTTGCAAAGACATAGTGAAGTGGTTAAACGTCAATTATATCCAAAGATCAATGTTACATTCAAGAGAACACTATACATATCAATCTTAGTGTGGTATTAAAAAATGTTTGGTACTCGCTTCACTTTGTTTCGTAATGTCTCAGACATTCAAAGAAATTAAAAAGAACCGCATATTATAAGAAGGATTAATTGTGTCCCAAAAGTATAAACCTTAAAAATTTGTGAGGATAAATGCATCCTCACAGATTTTTAAGGATCCTCACAATTTTTTCACGCAAAAACTGTCAAAAAGATTTTAAAACAGTTTATATTAATAATAATAATAATTCCCACAACATCTCATACATTGACCTGACTCCGTGGTAAGTCGCTTAAAGCACTTGTGTTACGAATGCCAGACAACAGAGGAATCACAAATATACTACTTAAATACATATATTTTACACCCATACACAGAGCCAACACAAATGTCATCATATAAATATTTGCTCTGGGTGGGAATCGAACCCACGACCCCTGGTGCACAAGACAGGATCACTACCATCTGCGCCATCGGGCCCGTTAATAGGCATAATCCTTATAAGAAAAGATATGCATTCAGTATTAACTCATTAGCAATTCCCATGCAATGTTACTCAAAGATTTGCATAAGCGCATTAGGTATGAGGCGATCCATAAGAGAGCCAAAGACCGACGCAGTCCAGCAGATTAAAAAGTTGTTATGATAATGGGCAGGGCGCGTAGCATGTACAACCGTTGACCAATGGAGCCTCAAAGCGTAGGACGTCCACTTATAGATGGACGAATCTGACTGGAACTAAAGGATCGAGCTTGATGAACGCGATTTAACCAGTCTATTGAAGATCCTGCGGTGGACATTCTACGGTTCATATAAGGATATTAATTAAAAGAAAATAAATTAACTAAAATCTGAGAATAATATCTTAATCATTTTGCACACATATTCGGATATAATTGGGGCTGGTTATTAAAAAGATTTTACAGTAGTCTACTTATTTTATAAATAATAGAATCTTTTGACGACACAGGAATTGCGAAAGTTATAAAAAACAAACTGCCACAGAATTACCTGCAAAGTTACTGAGCTTGTACTTGGGTACGGAAGCCCTCGGGTCAGTTTACATTAAAAGTCAAAAGTATTTCTTTGAGTTTGCTAAATTTGATTTAATTTGACTGTGTTATATAATTTGCAGTCTTTTAATTTTAGTCTATGTTGTTATTCTGAATCTACTAACCACATTTTCTTCAAAAAGAAATATGCTATGAATAATATTATTTAATGTATATAATATTATTTCTCAAATACCATTAACACTAATTTATCATCGTCATCATCATAGTATCCAGTAACTTTTACTGCAGGACATAGGCGTCCGCAAGAAATACCTATTTATAATAATAGATATACCGCTATATGTTGGTACCTCAGGCGTCTATTACGACACAAGGTACACGATGACAAATTAAGATTATACAGATACAGGTGACAATAAATAAATCTGTCTTTGAATTCTTTGAATTATATGTAAGCAACTCGCAGTATTATTTAATTCTTCCCTCTTCAAAACGAATTTTCTACAGATATACAAATTATTTTTTATAGAATATTTTAATATTTCCTATTGAAAAAACACAAAGCCGGCTTTCGTTAAACCTTGACCTTTAGCAGAATTGATGTTTTAATAATCACACGGTGCATGATGGCAAATTTAAGCGTTAGTCCGGCCATTGCAACCAGTAATAGCCACTCGTGAAGGGCGTGATAACAGACATCGAGAGGCAATGTTCGACGATATTCGGCTGAATTTACTCCGCACTTCAATGGGTTTTAATTTAATGTGAAAATTACTGGCTTATTTCCTCGTAAAGTTTTCACGTAAAGTCTATTAGGATGGATTTGATGAAATATCGCCTTAGCGTGAGTAGCCATAGAGTAGTTAACGTTTTAATAATAATAAGCAGCAAACTGAATGACTTTTCGTAGTTATAAGTTGATACAATACATACTTTTTATTATCAGATATTATTTTTAAATAACATGCAATTCGGGGACAATATTTCTAAATAAAAGTTATTAAATGGCTACTAGCGTTTTGTAATTACGAATAAACTAGCAACATACTAGTAACAAACAAAAAAGTAACTTAGTTAAGTTAATCAAAAATAAGCACAGTATATTTTTTCCAAACTAACGGTTGACCTAATTCTTAGAAGTAATTTGAGCCCTTGGAATGGGACACATACCAGCAAAAACACCTGAACCCTGTTTTTTAATATGCTAATAAAACTTGAACTCGTTATTTTATCACTAGGGGATTACCCAGTAATTATATCACTAGAAGATGGCCAGCTACATAACCTGAAAATGGCTATTTGTCGTCAGAAATAGGTGAGAGTGAGGCATAAGTGTGACGACTTCAGAAGGAGGCCAATACCAGGCAGAGAAGGTTAAGAAGATATTGAATCGAAATCATACACCAACTATCGCATTGAGACATTATATCAAGATTTTTGCTTGAAACCTAACATACTTCCTTCCAACTGAAGGCATCTCTGCAAACAAGATCTTAAATAGCGGCAGTACTTTTTCAATTATATTCTTACTAGGAATCAAATTAACAAAACTCACAAAAAAGTCTAAACAAATGCTATTTCATTAAAATTTGACTGACTCGCCACTTTTCATAAAATCTTAATTTACTTACCAATCAATTATTTAAATGTCTCTTATACTCTACAGTTGATTAAGTTTGTATTAAGCAGGTAATTAGGCATTCAATACGGATGACGGACCCGCCTCAACACGGACCACTGACAATACACACCAAAGCCATTACTAGATAGAGATTACATCACTACATGCTTTTAGAGTGACATACTTTGGTTATGACCAGTGATAAAACATTTGTCCAGCTATTTGTTGACGGCTCGATAAAGCTACACGTAGAAAACTCACAAAGTATTCCATAAATATCAAATGATCAAGCTGTTTAGATTATTATCATTTCAACTAATCCATCACTAGGTTTGGTCGATAATATCATTACATTTATAATAAGACAAACAAATATAATTAGAAATTATGATATCTACAGGGATCGTCGTTAAATATAATATCTGTTAGTGGGACCATTAAGGATATCGAACCTGTGCTCTGATTATATAAATATTTTTTTAATCATCAGTTTATTTTAAACATTAACTTACTACGTCTAATTTTATTCAGATACATAGGCTACCTAACCTATGTATATATTTTATACGTAATGTACCTTACTTTACTTATATTAAGCCATACATCTTGAGGGACATCCAAAGCCTCGATACCTCACAGCTGTCTAAAGCCTATCTTGTTCTATAACGCCAAAGTGTCTCCAACAATAGGGGTATTATCTAAATCGATTAACCGACAATGTACAATAGTTTAGGCTATGCATGAGGTTCATGCATTGTAGTGAACTGCTCAGATAACCATGGCCGACACAAAATAATAAACGAAATAAATTTCTTTTGTAAAATGATAAATATAGAGTTAATTACTGCTTACATACATACCTTAACCAGTTTGCAGTGGTACTAAAAGAAGAGTAGGTCAAAAGTACCAAGAATAAACGAGTGTGTATGGAAGGACTTATGCGAGTAAGAGGAGCGAGAGAGGTATGCCACGATCGTAGTAAGAGGAGATCCATAGTCTCTGCTTACCCCAATGGGACACAGGTATGATGTGTGAGTGTAATTATAAATGTGCCAAATTAATATTGAAAGTTTGTTGTCAAAATTACTAAGCATGTAGCTTAGTTATTTTGCCAATAACAATGTTAAGGCACAAATGATAATAATTTCAAAAGTTTACATGATTTTTACTTTAAAGAAAATAAGTAATAATAAAAACTAACATGTACAAAAATAACAAAAGTGCCACATTCAAATGCAATCTCATACTTTGGCATTTTTATTTCTCAGTAATCGCGTTAGTTGTATATTAGGTAACAAAGTATTCTCTTTCACCTTCAACTTTTATATTGATTCCATAGAAGCAGAAATAATACTCACCTCGACGGGATACGGAGCAAAATTCAATCTGAAACAGAAACATAAAGTAAGTCGAGGACAACGTGACCAAAAAACTAATAGCCCCGCGACGGACAAAGGTACAAGACAGCAATATACTTATCATGTCGTAAAACTGAGTAGGTAACAGTTTATTGACCCTAAAGGAACCTTATCGTGCCATTTGCATAAGACATCGTATGCTCGACCTCGTGTTTGCACTAACCCTCCGT
Organism: Heortia vitessoides; assembly: GCA_020976665.1. Lineage (NCBI taxonomy): Eukaryota > Metazoa > Arthropoda > Insecta > Lepidoptera > Crambidae > Heortia > Heortia vitessoides. The sequence goes on along the minus strand of JACJUM010002878.1, from coordinate 9,639,476 downwards.
TTTTACGAGCACATAGGCACACATACTACACATAAATTCTTTTACTGAAAATATTCTCTGCCTACAAATTTTGGGGCGAAATAAGCATAATTTGTTTGAACCAACAAATCTAATTTACTCTTCACGGGTGATTTGGTATTTCACATCTCGAATGTTGGTTGCCGGGGTCATAAAGTTTTTGAATAATGTTCAATATTTGCACGAAGAGAAGATTTCATAGAATGTTATGAATATGGCTATCCGTTAGTTTTATTCTATTTCAAATTAAGTGTACATATAATCGCATATTCTTATTTGAAGTTATGACATTAACTTATTTATAGTCTGAGCATATGTTCAGGACTCAGTTTATATATTACCCGACCAGCACAGTCCATTGCTGGTCTGTTGGGGGTGTACACTGCACATCTATACCAGCATAAGATCTATCTTATAATCTCATTGAAAATATTACAATTAATTCCAATACTCATAACACGCTGTCATTAATTTTTGCTTAATACTTTTCAACAATTAATTTTTATTTTTAACGAATTAGTTTATAGGAGCTTTTACCCACAGATTCTCTCGCATTTAATTTTATCAAACAATCTACCTTAAAAACTGTGAAAAGCCCTATATAAAATTTCACTCTCCCCATTCACAAAACAATTCCGCATGATTTTATTACAAGTCACTAATGCGGATTGCTATGCCCTCCGTTTTTGGGATGTGGGTAGTTAGAAAGGGTCTAAAATAAGCCTATGTCATTATTTATTCTGAAAAGATAGCTAAAACTGTCTGTACATAAAGAATCACGTCAATTTTCGCTCCGTTTTGCCATGAAAGACCTACAAACAAATATACACACACACACTTTCCCATTTATAATATTAGTGTGGATAGGTTCACTTCAGAATTATAGCCTTCCATATTAATATACCCAGAGATATCCTCTTCTCTTTTATCAATATAATTATTTTATCAATATATTATTATTAGTACTGTTTACATTGATCTCATACTCTGTTTAAGTCTGTTTTAAACCGTGACCTACTGCGAAGATATCCGGCAGTGCAATTAGACCTTGCACATTGCGGTATTTTAATAAATGCAGCATTTTATACAGAACAAATCCGTAATCGACCATCGCATATTTGTTTGGGTGTTAAAATTTTCCTTTTTTCAGGGATATAAACATTTATTAAGTTTCTATGTTTATCAATTTAAATGGCTTCATTCATATAGTGTCAGTTTATTAGCTAATCTAAGAAATTGATTATAGCAAATTCAGATTGGTTATAGAGAATTTTCTTCGACTTCGGAAGAGAAAACAAGCCAATTTATTCCGCGCGATTAATTAATAAGCCCAATTTAAAAATCGGCACAAAAGACATTTAACAAGTTTCTTAACTCAATGAAGACAAAATCGTGTTTGAGTTTTATTTTTGAAGAATTCCATTCACGTTCTGTTAGAACAATAAATCCTTGTTTGAATGCTGATTAATTTGAATGAATTCTCCACTTTCGAGAACAATAAGTGTGCACAACGAAATTTTATTCTTCTGGTTTAAAATTCGAACTCAGTAAATTTGATTCAAAATACAATCATATATGCAATAAAAAGGTGAATTAATACAGAGTATGTAGTGTATAAAATTAAAAAATCTAACTAGGCTCGTCACAAAAGTTAAGAAGTTACTTTTATATTTTGGTCAGGAATATAAAAGTCCAAAACTTCCTTAGAGTTTGCTTCCTAAAAACCGATAAATAAATGAGTTAGCCAGAGACAGTAATGCAGCGCAAAAGTTGCAGTTGATTATATTTAAAGTTGGATTCGTACTTATTACGGAAGTTGGTGAGCAAAGTGAACAAATAACATTATAAACTGTAGGTTCACCGAACACTGAGCTGCCAAAAACACACGCTATTGCATTAATAGCGATTTATAGTTGGCTGGAGTTCAAAAGTTTAAAAAACTTTAAATAAAAACAGACGAGCAAACAAATAAAAATCAAGCGAGTGCACGAATGGATTCTTTTTTTTTTAATATATATGGTCGTCGAAATAAAACATAACATTTTGTATAAAGGCAATAAAAAAATATTTGATTCTTTATTAACTCGTACTACTATGATTTTTGCAACAATGACTTTTCTGACCAATAAATAATCCATATTATTATTGTTAAATTGAATCTTTTTTATAGTGTAATTTAAAACGCTGATTTTATTCCTTATCTACAGTAAAAAAGAGTTTTTATATATAAGAATTGTGAGAGATAAGTTACGGAACGTGTAATATATTAAATACACATATAAGAATGAACTTGTTCCAATGAAATTGACTTGATTCACTACAAACAATCACATGAGACATAGAGGAATACACGCGACGTCTGCATCGAAAAATCGGGTTTACCATCAGAGATTCGATTTTTCATTCCGCAGACAGTTTTGCATAGATGCTAGAGTAAATAAGAATCAGATGAACTGACGGACGGCTTTGTTTAGAAGCCACTTTCGCGGGATCGACAGTTTCGTTTTAAAACGTGTATCGTTCTCGTAGATATCAGTTTCTGGTTTCTTTTTACTGCGTTTGTAATAGCTATATATATATAAGTATTTTTGCGTATAAGTTTAGTAATCGTAATTTTTTTGAGTCTAGAGAGTGAATTGGATATATGTATATATAATATGAATCCTTATTTTTCTTGGTCATAATATTACATTAAAAAAGTTTATATTGTCCAAACCCACTTACATACGCGCAAGCAAAAAAAAATAGGTTTGTATATTGTATATTATAAAGCATTTGCACTTATTTTTTTATCTTCATAATTTAATGAATCAGTTAGTATCTAAATAAAATTGGCTTATTATTATTATCATACCAAATGAAAGGTGTCCATATATGAGCATATCCTGATTTCTAATGTCTAGTTGCATGTAATTACTATTGGCTGTGGCTAGACGACTAAACATTATCAAAAGAAGACCGTTTGTGGAAGAAGGCAATTTTAAAAGTCTACAATTACTCTTTACTCCGATTTCAGGCCTTGTTTTTTATCTGATTGGCATCAAATATTAAGTCTGAGTAAAACTATTTTAATGAAACACTATACCTAAGTAAAATTTACAAATGATAAATCTAAATCTAAATTAATAATCAAAAATTACTATTTCCTAGTTAAAATTTTTGGTATGAGTTACTTTTGATTAGATTACTGGCGTTATTCTTGCAATAACTACTCGTATATGTAGCAATTTTATGTTAGCCACCACTATGATATGTGCTTCTGTACTGACAGAATGTCGTGGGACCCCGGCAAAATGCCATGGGGTATCGGCATCGTAAAATAGTTTCTAACCTAAACCTTGTTGTAGGTTTCGTAAGAGCCGAAGGAGGTACCAGAACCGACAGCTGGGAACATATTCATCCTTAGTGACTTAATTCAAACACACCACCCTAGTCAGTACCCTAGTCGCAAAGCTACGATCTGCTAATTGTTGAACAACTCACCAACATGATCACTTAAGGAGGCTTATGTCAACGCAAGGCAAATGAGTAAGTGACAGTAATTATAAATTACAATTTTTCAACAAAAAAGATCATACAAATTTAACAGCTAATGTAACCTGAGACATTTTCCTAAAAATCTATAAAGTTTTGTATCCAGATTGGGTCGCAATCTCTATATTTGAGGTGCCTAAGATCTTTTTATTTTGATAGGTTGGTGTAATTACTTCCGTATTGAAGTTCTAATTGGTTTACAGTCTTATGGAGTTTTATGTTACATCGCTTCTAATAATGTTACCAAAATTAAAATAAAAAAATAACTTTTTAAATATGAGCTATAATGAGAATTTCAGCCGACTGTTTTGAAAATGAGCCTAAACAAACATACATATCTATCATGAATATATTTGTATGGTAATTGTGCTAATAAATAAGTCTTATTCAATGTCTTAATACAAACAAATAAACTAAGTTATAATTTATTGACTACCGTAAATACATAATATCGTGGCTAATTGGCTAAAATTATGTGATATTCTATCAAATAATTTCAGTCAATTACACAAATTAGCGCTCCGTGCGGTACCGGCAGAGAAGAATAGAACCTAACCCTGTACCAGATGTCGTAAGTGGCGTTTATAACGTTTATACTTTGCTACACTCTTATGGAATAATTTCCAAAAAAATATTTTATTCGTGTTTTATGACTTTTAAGACTTTATACTGACCTTTATACTGAATTTCATACGAATAACTTCAATAATAAAAACGTTTCATATTAGATATGCGCCTGATAGATGTTTTACCCCTTTCTTTACGGAATGAATTTTCAAAAATACTTTCTTACATTACTCGTATAGGAACCCTTGTGCATTATTCAAGTTTTTAACCCTTTTCATTTAAGAGCCTTGCGTTTATATGTCGGTCAGTCAGCTTCTTCTTGTATAAACAAAGATATAGAAACGTCCTTAGAAACATTTTAAAAAATCTTTAAGTTTCGAAATGACAGGTCTGAAGAGATTATTTTAACAAATCTTTTCAGGAAGGAGGACTTTTTTATCAAAGGATAATTTATTAAGCCAAAACAAAGCTACTTTAGAAGCCATCATAATTGGTGCGACGAGAAAAAAAATGCCACTTTAAGGGGAGAATAAATTGACATTTTATTCTTATTATTGCAACCACCGAAATTTCATTTAAATTTTCTTAAATTATGTAACTTTACTTCTGTAATTCTAGTTAAAAAAAATTTAATAATTAAAACTTCATAGCTGGACCTTCTGCGACCGTATTCTCCATGTGAAAGTTACGTAAAATTCAGTCTTTGTACTTTTTGTATAGTCCTTAAATCTTTTTTATTCGGTCATAATCAATTCTTCACTATCAGTTATAAAATATGTATTTACTATAATATATGATTTAATATTTTAAAGAAGTGTCTACGAAAACTTAAATAATATATATAGTATATAATGTATGGTAGGTAAAAGAATATTCTTTTAAAAACGTGTGCCGAACTGATTGGTAGAACAAAACAATACTTAAAACTTTGCAAAACAAATTACCAATCATTTCATATTAGTGAATATGCTAGAACTAACTTAAAATAACTGTTAAAGAAAATATTATGTTCATTGGAGTGCATTATGTAAATTTGCGAGTTCATCGAATGATATACGTCGACAATAAAGAGTAAACAATTTCAGACGTTGATACGCGGGCAGTTGAAATAAACAGTGCTAACATTAATCAAGACTTTGCAAATGATTTTTAAGGCTGGCACGACAACTGAATGGCTAATGAGCCCGCCAGTGGGCTTTGTTTTGGCATATTCATTACCTGCCCCGGTCTGCCTGTTTACGGAAAAGTGCCCGTTTTTCCTCATCGTACGGTCCCTTGGGTAAAAAACAATATCTCTTATAATTTTGAGGTTATAAGATATCTTACAGTAAACGTTTAAGAAGAAAAATAGGAAATTGTGCTTTTCTGAGTTATAACCACTGAAGTAAGACCTTATAAATAAAGCTTCTGTATTATATTGCGGTTTTTTTATGTTCTTTCATTTTCTTTTACAGCTTTGATAATGAGCATTCGCGTTTTTAAATAACTACCCAAAGTTATTGTAATTAACATATTCCGCATACAATTCTAGAACTAAATTTCTAGAAAAAAATTCTAAACTTCAGATGACCTCTGACGTTATTTGCCTTTTGTTAATTATAATAATGCTCGTTCTAGAAGTTACCTGAAGTTTCGCCGGTAATACACCAAATGTAGCTCCCAAAATAACTGGGTGTTTGAATAAAACTAGCTAACTTAGTACAAATTCGCAACGGGAGAAGCGAATCAAGTTTCACTTAGTTAAAGTTGAACGCAAGTTATTGCTACAACGAAATTATTTATGCAGTTTACAAATATTACAGAATACGCCGGAGAGCTGAATTGGCTGGGTAATTCTGAATATTGAACTTTGGGTGCAATATCCCAATTGCGGTGTACCACTGCTCATTAATTTGTTTATTAAACTTGACAATGTTATTATTCTATTTGTGCTTTCCTGAGGTTTTTGTGGGTTGGTCGTTAATGTTGAACAAGAACGGACGAGTAAATTACTTGAATGTAAACTAATTACCGATCTGTAGATAAATATTTCTAACCCATAAAATGATTGGTGTTTTACACATGTTTATTTAAGGAAAGTTGTTATATTGTATATTGTTACAATTATAATCTTGAACTTCTATATATAGTGATTTAGGATCGTGAATAGACAACTTGCATAAGTACTAAAATCGTGAATGTTGGAAAACGTGATTTCTTGCATACAAACTCGTATGTACATCATGCCTGTGTCCAATCGGGGTATGCAAAGACTACTGGACTCCACTTGCTACGACGTTGGCATACCTCCCTCGCTTCCTTTACTCGCATTAGTTCTTTCAGATAGGTTTATTCTTGGTACTTCTGACCTGGCCCCAGCTCTTCTACTAAGTTGAGAAATTTTCGCCTACGTCGTACTTCCGCTCTATATATTTGTGCAGTCATTCTACTTTTATCCATCATTTCTATATATCCAAACCATTTCAAAATCCCACTATCAAATATTCCATTGCCTAATGCAATTATATTATTATAATAGATATATTATTATAAAATATATATATTATTATAAATCATGTAAGGTATTGGTTCAAATCCTTCGAGTGGTGCATTCGTATTAAATTCGTATGGTTTAAATCCTTCAAGTGGTATATTCGTATTCGTAAAGTCATACTGATGATTTAAAAGTAACACTTTTTGTTCATGAAGAGAAGTTCCTTTATATTTTCTATGTCTAAGTAGACAAATAAGCATACGGTCAGTGTGATAGTGTCACAATAACTTATAGGCGTTTGTATTATTACAGGAGCATTACCAGCGTATTACTAAATTTGTGATTTGATGATGTTTTGTTACACACCGTAATTTCACTGCCTTTTTCACTGTACAAACTGGATTAAAACAATGTTATCTGCTATTTGGCAGAAGAATTAGGTGAGAGTGAGGTATCAATGCCGGCTTTTGTATGAGTTTTATCTCGAGTATTTATTGAAGTAACTTTTATCATCGATACTGTTCAACCATTACATAGCACTGTTATTCTTTAAACTATATTGTTTAATTATGTGCGTGTTTATACAATTGTACATTGCACATTACATCGGTGATCTTGATATTGCATTTTTACCAAAAAATAAATTTGGTTTTTATATCTTAATAAATCCGTCGATAAAAAGAGCCAACAGAAAGGATTTCTCGCCCCATAAAACACCTTGGTGTGAATTTGTGGATTGAAAGTGTAGTCGGTAAATCCGATCAAATATGGATAGGAAAATAGCGCGTGGCAACCTCCGGCGGTGCAACCTTTTGCACAACCAGACTGCTCACCCGCAGTTTTGTAGCATTCTTGTAGTTCGATGTTTATTTCATATTACACTGTATGATATCACTTTTATGTAAGTTTCAGATGTTTCAAATAATACGTAAATATTAACCGTTGTTCTTTCTTAAGTAGCATAAGCTCTTTTCGTTTTAGTAATTTGTCTATTCATATATTTTATAGGTTACGAAACATTCTCATAATAATATGTGATAACTCAAATGCATAAACAATTTCTAAAGATGATCGTAGATATATATGGTTTATTCTTGTATTGTCTTATTTATTATTGTTTATTCTTGTTTATTCTTAGACATTCTTTAGACAGAAAATCCAGACTCAAAAGGAACCCTTACATAATAACTATTAGCAAACTTCAGTATCACAATTATATGATAAAAGTTACCTGTCAATGTGTGTTACAAATGCAAATGAAAGAACAATGTCTAAATGCTTTAAAAATAAATTTGAAAAATGTCGTAGGAGGTGACTAAGAACCGGCAGATGGCGGTATATCCATCGGAGACAGTGTAGTTCAAATGCATTGGGTGGGGATGTGCAGCAGCAGCCCCATCCCCAAGCTGCGCTCTGCGATTGCTATCACGCTCAGCCCAACGCAGCAATAATGGGCAAAATTCCCGCTTTCTTGGGTAGGCCTATGTCCAGCAGTGGACTTCTAATGGTTGTAATGATGATGTTGAAATACTCATTACACTTCTATGGATGTGAAACCAGAGGGCAAACAATTTTTTTTTTAAATTTATATCAATTAATGTTATTATTAAATAACTGCAGGTACTAGTATACTTGTATTTATTCTTGAAGATATCCCAACGAACAGGGATGTAGTTGAAATACTGTAAAACATGCCACGCTACAAGACTTTCTGTATGCTCGCAAAACGGTGCACGTTTTAACTGACATGCAGGTCACCTCATATAAAATTGATGGTCAGGCCAGAGACAGCACACTGCACTACGGGATCGGGCAGAAGTCAACTCTGCAAACATTAATAAACATTCGGTTCCACGAGTTAAGATAGAGATTAGTTGTGACTCGTTTCTTTTTATAATGCATGTGTGAAACTTTTTTCATCGTTTTTATCAAGTATAACTACAATTGTTATTAATCTGGAATAAACATAATTTTACACAATATCTAAGAGATAATTGTCATTGAGCTGGGTTAATGCTTACATTAACCCAGGTCAATGACAATTATTGACACCACAAATATAATATTTAAATAAATATTTAACAGCCACACACAGATAATACTCAAGTATTCATCATATAAATGTTTGTCCTGAGTGGGGATCGAACCCTTGGCGCATTACTACTATCTGCGCCATTGGCGTTGTCAAATATGAAAAGATTGATCAAAAGATATTATGTTGTTGGTTGATTCATACTATCATAATTATTGAGGTTAACTTATATATTTTCTTGCAAAAACCGTACAGAAAAAATAACAAAACTCATCACAATATAACGATAATATTAAAAATGAACCTTTCGTTGTATCGATAAATGAAAAATGTATATTGGGCATCTGAATAAGCACATACATGGTCATATTTCTGATAACGACCAACGGAATGACAACGTTCAATTCCCTATAGTAATAAGTCGTAAATTTGAATTACTCTGTCCTACACGGGCATGCTAATATAATTTCTTCTTACTCTAGATATAAGAGTCAAAATGCATATCGAGTTACCACCGCATATGTGATACTGGTATGTGTTTGTGTACGCAATGTTAAAATCGGGGTCACCAGGCGCTAGTATTTTTTGGGATATTAAATAATAGACATGTTTGAAATGTCGAAAAAAAGCACTTTTTCCATTTTTTCAGACGTCAGAGTAGAAACCATTCTAGAAGTTTTTTTTAGAAGATTCATTCTAGAAGATTCTGTCGAAGACACCTGGTATAGAGGAAGGTACCAACCTTCCTTTATACCATGTCTGTGGTGTAGGTGTCTTAAGAGGGAGGGAGAACTGATAGGTGGCGGTTTCTCCATCCAAAACATTGCAGCTCAAATGCCCAGGGCGGGGATGGGCAGTAGCAACCCCGTCGCGAAAGCTGCGTACTGCGAGTGCCAACACGCTTGCCCATCGCGGTTATTATCAATATTCTCCTTTTCTTGGGAATCTAATGGCTGTATGAATTCCCTTTAGCTGTGTATAGTTACAAAGCAAATGTAGGTACATATATGCCTAAAATTATTTACCTAACTTTGTTGTTTTGTAACGATGTGTTTAATAATTGACGTACGATTTAAAAATAAGCTCCTCAAAGTTTTCAATAATAAATTATCGTATCTAAAAGTTCTTGGATCAAATTTGTAATCTTGGGTCATTTTGGAATAAGTAATATTTATTTGTAAAAACGTTTTCGGGTCTGCGCATTTAGATTCTAAACTAAGCAATTTTAAGCCAAAATTAAAATGTACTATTTGCATGTGATGAACTAGTTGGAAGATTAAGTACAAACATATTGAAACAACTTTGTCAGCTTTCTATAAACTAAATGTTTTAAAAATATTCTGAAACCGTCTCCTAATAAAATAAGTTGATAATATGGATTTACGGAGTTCTCTAGTGTTTGAATGTCGAGTGAGTAAAAGTGATAATTGGAGAGATTGCATAGATTATCCAAAAATATAAAAACAAGCTTGAAATTTTGTCTTGAGACTGGGTTAAATTTATAAGCCCTATGAGAGTTTTGAGTAGAAACGGCCATCCCAATATTTCTAGATATTTGGCTGCCATACCAGTAGGCCACAAAGCAATTTCTAATTTATGTAGCGACCGTCGAACTAGAAATGAACTCAAATATAATCGAACTAAAATTGCAAATTTAGGTACTTTTTACATTTAATACATACAGATAATACTACATTGCAGTAATATAATAACATATATTTAGTTTTCGTGGCAACAAATTGATTTATTTATTTACTTAAAATTTTAAACTTAAATAACCCGTTTAAACTAGAACGCGTATACTCAATTATCAGTGATATCGGATTATACGCGTTCGCGGAAATTGGGTGGTACATATTTTGCAAGAAATTAGAATTGAACTTATTTGCAACAAATTAAATTATATGATACTGCGTCGGAAATTTGTTTTCATTTATTTATCATTATCTCCCAGTCAACCATTTCACAAAACAGAAAAATATATATATATATAGTGGTGCAGGTAATATATATACAAAATAGATAAACGTGGCATAAATATATATATAATAGCGTACATCAGAAATAGGGTGTAGAGTGATGAGAAATATAGGAATTGGAATCTGTCCTTTAAGTAAATTGGTGCGTACGGATCAAAAAGTTTTGAAAATAGTGTGGTTAGAACTCGAATTTTGCGACGTTCTCGAATAGGAAGCCAGCCGAGAAGAGAACGGTAATTGGAAACATGATCGTATTTACGCAAACCGAAAATGAAACGAAGACAGTTGTTTAATAGACGATCCAATTTATTAAGGAGTTCTTGAGAAATATTAGTGCAGCACACGTCATAAGAAGGGTTTTGGTTTTAGTAGGAAAAAAATGTTTTAAACGATAGAGAGCACGAAGCGTTTCAGTAACCTTACTGCTGATTTCATTTACATGTGTATCCCAGGTTAAGGAAGAGTCGATAAATAGGCCAAGATTCTTAACGCATGTGCTGTAGGGCACTAACACGTTATTAAAAATAATTACAGGTACATTTTTTAAACTGGATAATTGCCGTTTGCTGCCCAAGATAATGGCTTGAGTCTTGGACGGGTTCACAAACGGGAAATATGGATATTTTAAAGTTATTTAATTTTAGTTTATTGTCACTAAATCTTGCAGCTATTAATATAAAATATCCTAGCACAAAAGAGATGAAAATCAAGTAAGTTTAGAAGACAAAGTAATATTAGCTAAAAAAAATTCAAAATATGTAAACAAACATTGACATTTTGGATATAATGTAGGATAATGTATTATTCCATATATTATTTACTTTTAATCTTAAAAATAGCAAAAAATCTCTTACAAATAGCAAAGATACCAATATCAAAAAAACCAAGTGTGTGTTTCATTTTGATTCCAGCATCAACTTAACTTGTCACCTAATCGTAAAAAAAGTCAAATAAAAAATAATATTAGTAATTTCCAAGTAACAATATTGCAATACTGTTATTGATTTGTCAATCCTAATATCCGTCAGCAATACGACTTTATTGTATGCAAATAAGCTGCAAACCCTAACAAGAAACATATTTCGAATCAAATTAAGAAAAAAAAATTATTCTCAAGTTAACAATTTTTTATTTCTTATACAGCACATATAACATAAAATTCAATAAAGAATGTTTTTGTACATTATGTAGACTTAAATTGTAAAGTGTATAGCTTCAAACACATTATAAAGATTATCTTTTATGTCAGAATAAGTAATGGCAAAATATGTTGGTGAACAATGTTTTCTCCTATACACCATTACGACAAGTGACACGTGAACAAGAATTATAACACATAAGTAGATAAACTCGCGTTACCAGTGAAACGTGTACCGTCGTCATACCAGATGTGGGTCCTATATACGTCTTCGTGAATTAGCAAGCTGCAAACTGGATTAAGTCCCCTTGAAAGCGGGCGCTTAATTAATGGAAAAATTAAAACTCGTGTGCGTGAATCGAAAAATAAATTATCTGCCCGCCTCAGAGAAATGCTCTGTGGTTATTTAATTTCTGACCGTGACGTATTTCATTATTCGATCTGGTTTTTAATGTTTGATGTGAATCGCGTTTCATATTTTACGTGAGACTTGCAAAGAGGAAAATTGGATGTATCATTTTCGGTCAAATAACGGCGGAATGAAATTGGCTTCGTGTAACTCAAAGGTACGGTAGAATGCTGAGTAGACGCTGTGTTTGAAGAGGATAGTCGGAATACCACGAGTATACCAAGCATGGCGTAAAACCCTTACACCGGCCTACACACCGGCCTGCCTCGTAACTGGATTATTTAGGCGAGACCCGCAGATCCGTGAAACATGATTCCTGGAAGGGACATGGTTCGTAACATTTAAGCACTTTAGCAACTCCCAACGACGTAACAAGGGTATAAGGGTTCAAATACTGTTATAGTATAAATTGCGGAATTAACATTGAGCCATTCGGGATTTTAAATAATAAGCTATAAATTACGACGGACGGTCTTTTTATTCGTAAAAATAAGATTAAAAATAGTATTGGAATGTGAAACTTTGTACGCGGAATTTCCTAGCCTAATCTGATATAAGGCACATCTAGTCATTTTAGCTAGGAAATAGGACATCATAGTACGTCGTGGCACACTTATTCAATAATTTGATTTCAACTGCTAGTGATGGTAGAGTTTCATGCTTTCCGACGACTTATTTGATAATCCATTTCTGCGTGCATCTACCCGTGAATTTTGGTTTAACACTAAACACATTTCGGTTACTCGGATACAATATATACGGAGCGTATAGTAGTATGATATTGACAAAATATTGCCAAGTATAACTTAATATGCAAGATGTAACAAAATAATAACATATGCTTTAATAACAATCGCATATCCGATGGCGCATTCAAACCCAAATCCTACATAACTAGGAGTTTCCTAGTTGTGTAGGAGTTGAATTCAATCTTGGTTCTAAGTATTAAATTTGTAATTTCTCTGAACTTATCTTTGATTTAGCTAAAAAAATAAATGAAATATATATATATATATATATAAATAAATCCAAGGTGATAAAGTTGAAAAAAATTAATAACTTCCTTCGTTTTTTATTAGTGGCATTGCAAATTATGCGTAATTTTCTTAAACCTTTAATACACGCAATTTTTACTTAGTGGCATTAATCTCAATTAAGATATGTCGTCGGAGCTTTAAGATACATAGGCACAATAAGGATGATAATTATCACTCGAAACATTAACAAGGAAGTCTTATTCATCATCATATCAGCTATTGAAAGTTTTTTGCTGGACAAAGAAGAAAAGGGGAAGAAAGGGAAACATTTGTCTTAAACTGCCGCGCTGGGCAAACGTGTTGGCAATTGCAGATCGCAGTTTTCGCGACATGAATTGTACCGGATGGATATACCGCCATCTGTCGGTTACCTTATTCGCCTCTTACGATACCTGGTACTGAGGGAGGTTATTATAGGCTATTTAAACTGCCAGTACTTCACAGCATGTTATTCTAACAAGGTCATGTTAGTTTCAGTGTATAATACAAGAAATATTATTTTACATACTCATTACAAAACTATTTAGCATTTAACTGGGGCAGTTACATTAAAATGTAATGGATCTTCGGACTTTGGACTAAGAAACCCAAAGCCCGTATTAGTTTTTTTTTTGGACATCGAATCAGGCACAGTGAGTGTCGATATCGATTTTGCCAAATATAGACCTAACAAAAATACTTTCTTCTTTGCCGTAAAATAAGGGCGATTTGGCTTATAGGCTGCCATTGACAAAGATAATGATTACATATTTTAATTATCAATATCTTTACCAGCCGTACAAATTCACCATCTATTGCAAATCCTTGCTGTATCTTTTAAGGTAAATAAATGCTGACTGACTCACTAACTGACATATTAATGCAGGGCTTAAACAATAAGGGTTAGAAACTTAAAATTTTGCATAAGGGTTCCTTTTATCACGCTTGGGAACACTACGAGAGGATTTTGTAAACTTCAAAATTTGTAAAAAAGAAGGTAAAACGGGGGTGCAGAGTTAGTAGAAACTTTGCTGTTTTTTAAGTTGTTCAAATGAAATTTAGTACAAAAGTACTTAATTGAAGGTTATGAAATACGTGTAAAACGTTTTCGAAAATAACCCTTTAAGTGGGTAAAAAGGGGGTGCAAAGTTAAAATGAAAGTTCTACAACTTAACTTAAACTTGAAACCGCGTGGCGCTGCTCGTCGTATACGAGCTATTAACACTATTTTTAAAGGTTACCAGAAAATCGATTATTTTATAATTTGACATGACAGCAGCTAACCCATGAATTGCAACCCAGCTTATAGAATATTTCGTACCCGTAAAGTCACTAAAAGTCGAAGAAATACCAATATTTGAAAATTCGAGTGCGCGATGGCCTTAAGAATCACACAAGGTGCAATTTCACGAGATTGCAAACGTACGGCGAAATAGATTCGAGGGGCCTAGTCTGGTTGGTATTGGACTGACAAATAGACATCGTAAGGTATTTCCACCTCCGCCTGAAAGTGTTAACTTTAACCGGAATATTTCGACGAACTCGAATATCCTGTAGAGTGGGGCAGAGGTTTCCAAACGCGGCTATGTACCTACTGTATACAAATTAAATATTTTGACAGGGTGCAATTATTCTTGTATACAAGAATAATTTGAGTAGTTTACTAGAGGTAGACCTCTCAAAAAGGTCGTATGTATTGGTACCTCACTCTTACTATTACTTTTCCTATTTCTACCGCCAATTAGCAATGTTTGGATTGCTGTATCCGTTAGAAGGGTGAGAGAGGCAGTGAAATTACTGCGTAATGTGACATAAGATCTTCAAGTTACAAGGTTGACAATGCTCTAGTAATATCCTTGTGATATTACGAGCACCTATAAGCTGTAAAGACGTTTACGATCGTATCCTATATACCCTCATATATGCATAAAAATGGGGCTATGACTATGTTTATGTGAAATATTCAGTACAATTCAAGTAGGCGCGATACTCACAAAACAATAATGACTAACAATTGTAACCAATACAAATACAAACATGTAACAAACATACAAAATATAAATGTTGTTTTAGACCTTGTTCACGTATAATTCTCACAAAAAATTAAAATAAATTAATTCTGCATATTACTGCTTATATATATATATATGTATGTATCTATATATATATATATGTATTTATATATATATAAATATCCCTACTAATATAATATTATAAATGCGAAAGTAACTCTGTCTGTCTGTCTGTCTGTCTGTCTGTCTGTTACGCTTTCCCGGTTAAACCTCTCAACCGATTTTGATAAAATCTGGCATAGACAATCTTTAGACCTTGAGAAAGGACATAGGCTATTTTTGAACTCGAAATAAGGGTTGTCAGGGGTTGCAAGGGGGGATGAAAAGTTGTTTGCATGGATCGCTATTTTTAGAGCTAGAAACTTAAAACTTATTTTTCAGGCCATTGATTCGATATAAATAAACGTGACATTCAAAGTTTATATAATTTGAAGTAAATAGGTATGGTACCCAAAAAACTATTCCACGCGGACATAGTCGCGGGCACAGCTAGTATATATATAAATTGTTAATCTGATGTTTCTGGAACTAAACCTTTTTATTCTTACTTACACTCCACATTACCCCAGAGGCGTAGAGTATGCTTAGACTTTGGGAACCCGTGGTTGGAGGACTGTGCAGTAAATAAACACTGTGGCAACACTCGTAGAGGCCACTAATGGCGCTGAAGGTACGTGACGCTGGTAGAACGTACGGATAATGTTCTGAAGCCACGGAATGAGGGGGGAATCTTTTAAAAACGACTCTTGTTGTACATACAAATGAACTTATTTAGGTTACACAGTGTAATTAGGGTTCGATAATGGAACTCGGTGATTTAGGGTTTCTATTTCAGTGATTCCTATTTATCGCTAGGAATGTTGTTTATTAGAAATAATAACATCAAAATGTAACTGCATAAACACGGTTTACGATTATTAATTTCCTTTGAATGTGATAAAAAGCTTTACGTTTGTAAATACAGCATATATAACAAAGAAACACCTTGTCTCGGCTTGGCAGAACTAAAATACAATTATAATAAACTGGCCCCTTCACAATGTCAGTAAAGTATTAGCAGTATCCCCAAATAGATGGCGACGGTTATTACAGCAATTTGTTAGAGCCCGCCGCCCGTACATCGCGTTTTGGCAGAAAATGCTCCACGATATGCCACGTATCATCTTAACAATGTGTCAACTGTAAGCTTCCCTTAAAATCCTTTCGTTGTATTTAGTTAATGAATTTTATTCCACACAAATTAGCCCGTCCTGCGTTAAGGGTAGGTACGTTAACGTCTAGGGAAATGAACGGGAAGGGTTTCGTAATAAAAGGTAAGTATTAGGGTCGCACTATGTCTCTTTAGTGATTGCAATGGTTTAGTAAATGTTAGAACGAGAGGATTATTAACATTATTTCAAAGTGTAGTTGATCAATATGTATTGTAGCAGAAACTTAAATATCACTGCTGAGGCAAATGATGACATTTCATTTGCCTCGTTTTAAATTGTATGATTTAGCTCCATATATTTGCGTAATTCATCACAGCTATTCTTGCAATACAAATTAAAGGTGTTCTGTTTGTTACACAGTGAATGCTTTCTTGCGTAATGTCTAGAGGCTGCCTCTGCCGGCTCAAGTTCTTGGCTCACAAAAGAAATATTCCAAATAACTTACAAAATGTTTGCAGCTTCTTCAACAATATTTTATTAAAAATTAAGAAAGCCTGCCAGTAACTAAGCGCTTACACAGAAATCCCTTACAAATAGAAGCTTGCTCGTTTGAAGTCGGCCCTTTAAAAGTTATTCATAAAGATCTCGGTCTTTTCGATTTTCTAATCTCCAAAACTCTTTTATGATTCCTATAGCTTTGTTTGTTTAAGACCAGAGCCCTTTATTTAGGAATCCCTGCAGAATCATTTTTTAATTAATTTATTATTATTCTTACCTTATATGACAATGCCATATTAATATCAAGTGTTATATGAAGCCTTAAATGATACGGCATGAAGCAATGAAAAGAATGTTTGACGCGCTTCAGCCCTTTCACACGTAGATAAAATTGTGTTCATTAATTATTTCATAATTTGAGTTTTTAATAACAGCATGTTACATCAGTTTTTAACTAATTGTTATCTAAAAATATGATTATACCGCCAATTTGACTAATGTATGTTACTATGTCTGTAATGTTAAGTGTATAACTATCATGGTATTATGTGGTATGATATATGGAAAATAATTTAGTTATGTTTAATACTGAGTTAATGAAATAATACAATGATTTTTTAAGCTGTAACTACAACACCTAATAATAATAGATCATCATGTTAGAAATGAAAAGTAGTATATTTTACGCCACTACTTACAGTTTTGACAACCCCCTAATATTTATGTATTTTGTTATTCTAAAACAACACATACAATAACATAGGTTGTTGTCCACAGGATAAGAATTCGATAAAACATGAGCAAACATTTATTATATTACTTATAATAAAATTACTTTTGTTAATGGTTTTTCACATCTTATCTATATTTTATGATAAAGAGAAAGCGTTGTATTTTTGGATGTTTGGCATGGATAAACTCAAAACTACTGGATGAATTTTAATACACTTTTATCATTAAAATGCAACACTGTTTCTGAGTAGCATAGGTTAATTTTTTTAATAAAATAAATAGGGATCCCTTTAATTACCATGATGTAATCCAATTCAACGGGTAGTTTTTCACTCTTATCATTTTGTTAGTATAGTACAAGCATGTACACTCAAATAAAAGAAATTTCATTCTCTAAAATTTTTGTTTCTGGTTTGTATCGTGGGTAAACGATTATCAAGACTATCATTAGTTTTAGTTAATCTATAATGTTTAACCGAAATACGGATAGCTAGTATAATATTAAGAAGATAGCTTTAGCTGTATAGTTTTTAATAGCTTTTAGCTGTTAAAAACTGCCATTTGATTACAATATCCTTGACTTATACGGGCAGATCTGAAATCACACGGATATTTTTACATTTTTATCTCCAACTGCTTTCTTGTACCACACGCTGCAGTGGATTTAATAATACTATTATCTAGTAGTTGAATGGGAACAACGGCTAAAGCTAAGAATAAACGATATGTTATTACAATATTCCCTATAATATCACACAATATCTTCGGCATTTTAAAAGCAGTGGAGAAATGCCAGCTCGGAGCCTACTCGGTTAACTGTAGGTATTCGTGAACTCGCGTATTCAAGCGTGAACCGCATGCCTTTTCAAAAGCTTTCTTCGCTTTTTAATAAACTCTCTATGAATACCTCCAATGCAACTCGACTGGTCTGGAATTAACAACTTCCAAATACATTGCGTAACGATTCTCAGTGTACTAATTGGTTTGCTCAAGAATGCTGGATGTTATTGTTTGTATTGTTGAATGCCGTATATAAGGCGTCACTCGAGGAGTTGCTTTTCATTATGCAATGTCTTACACTCATCTACATCTTTGGAGCATTATTTTGAAAAAAGATAGTATTTTGCCAAATCATTCTTTTATTTTTTCTTGTATTTAAAATCTCATTAGGTTTGATTATTGGCATAAAAACAAACAATTCTAATTAAAATAATTGTTTAAAAATGTTTTATAATATGAAATATTCTTAACATTAAAAAATATATTTTTTAGACAGAGTTAATTTATTAGTTATTATTTTGTTTCAATTAAACAAAATCAAAGTAAATATTACAAGAGCTAGCTAAACACAGAGTACAAATCACTCCGGCTGTAAAATTAAAGAAAATGAGTTGATGTAGTCAGTTTAAATTGGAAATAATCCGCTGCTAATTTATTATTTGACATGCTGTCAGCATAACGAAATACCAACAAAATAAATTTCCATTTGCGTCAGTGTTATTTCGAATTAGCCGTATAATGGAATATGAAGAGGGATTTTGTAGATAAAAAAATAAAATATTAAGGCATGGAATAAAGAGAAAGCGTGAATAATATGAGTCGGGGAACAATCAACAGCTTTTTTTTCATACTTTTAGCTTATGCCAGTCTTACACGTCTAAACTTTAACGCCGATGTTAATATCAGAAAATGGAATTAATGGGAATTTGTAATGTAGATGTTTGATATTGAACATGGCGATTTTAAAAAATCTCTAATTTTAGAATTTAAGTTTTAATAATGTATCTCTGATAAGTTGAACTGACAGTGGGTAAGGCATTTGGTACGCAGAAGCGATGGCCGATGGAGTCGTAAGGTTCTGGAATGAAGACCACAAACCGGCAAGCACAGCGCCCACGCACCCGCAAGATGGACAGATATTTTGACTAGAAACGCAGCAGGATCGCGCTGGACACAGGCCGCACACAACCGGTCCTATTGAAAAATACTCGGGGAGATATGTGCCAGCGGTGGACGTCTTATGGCTGATATGTTGATGATGATTATAAGTTTTAATGATTAATAGTTTCACAGAAGTTAGTTTTAGCGTAAAAAAAAGTGGTTACTCTTTTAATTATCATTTGAACAACTTATGAAAAAAAAGGAATTTCTGAGTACCTATACATGCTATTAGGGAATTAATTTGCCAACAAACCGAGTTAGCTGTGTAAATTTAATAAGCTAACAAACAAATGACGAAGGTAGGTCCCTCACATTATCATGGATGCCCGGACCACGGTTAATATGAAAATGCGGGTAACCAACGCGAAAATATGATGGCATTAATATAAATTGCACTTAGCCTCGACGCCGGGAAAAACAACTATTAGAACGCTAAAAAGGAACACGGAGAGCGGGCATTATGTGTGCTGGTCGCCATTAAATGCGTTCATCAGAAAGTTGGGTTTGTTGCAAGAAAATAGATGGTTTACAATAACCCTTGTTCGGAAGGTTTACCGTATTAGAATAGCAGTGTGTGTATGCATTTTTATTGGTTATCAGATTTATAGAGTGACTCTAAAATCAGACTTGAGTCTAGGTGGTTTAAGTCTTATGAAGATTCTTCCAACTTCTTTTTCATAATTATATTAGAATTTTACCTATTATTATTATATTATACTTCGTCCGCATTATGTTATTTTTTTACAACCCGTGGGAATTTTTCTCGGAGTACTCAGTTCACTCATCATAGCAGCTATTAAAAGTCCACTGCTGGACATAAGCGTCTCCAAGAAAGGAGGTTTTTGCCCATAATTGCCCTACGCTGGGCAATCAAAGAACCTTAGTCGCCTTTTACGACACCTGGTGCTATTCTATTCTGCCGGTACCTCACGGCTCAGTTCACTCTGTATGAGTTATAAAAAAGGGCAAGTAAATGAAATACATTATTATTTATTTATTTAGTTATAATCAGATGTATATCATCACCAAAAATACTATTATTTGTTACTTCTATTACAAAGGTTATTTAGAAATTATTGTATTTGAAATCCTATTATGTGATATCAGGCTTAATAGTAAAATTATGTCATGATTATACATACAAAAGACAACCTGGTTCTATTACATAACTTAATAACAGTACGTTAACTCTAATAATATAATAATACTAATCTAATAATATAATAATAACAACTCAATAACATAACGTTTTTATAATGCGGTGCATAAGAACGTAAAAGTCTAATTAATAAATCAGGTGTTGCTTTATTTTTATAAATGAAAGTTTTCATAGAAGAAACACAGATCGCATATTATATACAGAAATTGCATTTATAAAAGCATTATTTTTTCATTCGGATACATTCCAAGAAAGGAAATAGCTAATACTTTATGAAAGATAGAACAAAGAATATTGTTTCTAGTTGTTTTCAGGAATAAAATATACAATTGCTACTTAACATACACTATAACTTATATTAATGCTGTAAAAAGGATTTTATAACTTGAACTATTGATGTATTATGAGCTGTGGGCTACCGGTAGAGTAGAATAGTGCCCAAGTCATCTCTTACGACACCTGGTTACAAAGGGACAAAAAATCGACAGGTGCTGGATCCAAAACAGCGTAGTTGAAAGGGGATGAGCAGCAGCATTTCCGTTGCAAAGCTACCCTCTACGTTTTTTCTTAGTAAGGCCTATGTATATATAATGATTTCATAATAATCGTTTCTTTATAAGCAAAACGTTTTAAAGCAAAAATTGAGGTTTAGAAACGTGAATGTGTTAATAGTTTAGGGTATCGAAGTTTGTACTTACAATCCAATTATTATCTCATTTAGTCTCAGCTGTATACCTGCTTTGATAGCTAGCATATGTAGATTATCAATAAAAAAAGTATATTAACGTAAGTAAACAATAGATTTTACATTTTATACGTGTTAGTACATGTATTGATACGTTCATAAATCTTTTAAATATGTTTTTATAACAACGAAGTTTTCATTCTTAAAGCAATAGTTATTTGAAAGATTTGTCCTGTCATATCCTATCCTCTTCTCTTTTTCTCGTATCCATATATTTTCTATTTATATTCCAGAAACCAATGAGGCATTTAGAATTTCTTATTTATTCTTCTATCTTATTGCGAAATTTTTACATATCGTGTCTTAACTATTAATGTAATCCAAAATCCAGCTAACAAAGATGCTGGCAGTATCCAGCAACTATTTACAAAGATCCGATTACTCGTCCCTGCCCCGTGGTCATCTCAAACAACCGTATTACTCGGTCGGGTCGGATCGGTAAAGCGTGTTTTCTTTGTAAATCGATCCTTTGGATCATGCCCAATTCATGGTCGAGGTTCCGACGGACGTAACCATCGAAAACAACCCCTAAAATATTTTCTACACTCTTGAACTGGAGATGTGTCTATAGGAAAATATGTTTTAATGTCAAATGACAGTGCCGATTACCTAGTTAATGTAATCGTAAATTACTATAATTTCAATTATAAATATTTCTATGATATCTAATTACTTACATAGTTTTATCTTTACATATAAAAATGTTGTGTCACGGTATTTGTTCGGGAAAAACTTTTAAACTACTGAATCGATTTCAAAAAATTTTTACTTATTGTGTACAGCACTTATTTCAATTTCATGATAAACATATATACTTAAGAAGAGACAACGTCTGATGGAAAAAAGTAGTAATGTTTTTAGGTTATTCAAAAATCAAACGACAAATACAAAATACTTGAGGTATTTTATATATCTAGCTTATTATATATAAATATATATATATATATAATATATTTTTTTATAAAAAAATTAGTTATAGTTATATTGTCGACCGTTGAATTATAATGTATTGCTGTAATGCTGAATTTTATGCAAACCGGATATTGAAACTCGATCGTTTATTAAGACCGCAAATGCTAACCCTAATTACAAATACACAATTATTCGCGACGAGCTTAAATAATTACTTGGAAGTTTAGACTCGAACGTAACTGTTGTCCCCGTCCATTAACTGAAGTGTTTCCCAATTCTGCAAACATAAAATTTAATTTGAAATTTACGACTTTGTTTCTTTGAATCTAATAAAATAGCTTGCTAAATGATGAAATGTAAAGCGTTTAATTATAATTTGTTTCGCTATTTCATTAAAGTATAGTGCTGGTATTGATTATTATAATTTTATATGCATTATTTTTACATTTATTATCCAACTGGTAAGAAATATAAAATTTGTTAAAAATAAAAACAATTGTACGTTCGTAAATCTTAATGCATGAATAAACCAAAATTATTGTTTTGCCTGATCATTATAATCAGACTACTTTGTTTAAACTTTAAAGGCATCAAAACGCTGCTTATTTAACTTTTATTTTTTATTGACGCTTCAGTTATCGTGCGGTATAAAATATTATGGTGACACTAACGTTAGTTTAGCACAGTTAGTAAGATTTTAGGCTTTACTTGGTCTTAGGCATAACAATGGGACGGTTTTAGGTTGAGAATAATTATATGACATCTAGTATAGTAACATCCATGGATCTACATACTACTGCTATATCGAATTACTTGTGCCTTAATTTACCCTACAAACGCGTGGGCATCATGTTTCAACCGACAGACTGTGGTATTGACCGCAAAACCACAAGCCAGCAACTACCTATGAACAAATATGTACTCCGTATGACTAACATAACATGTCTATGACTACAAACGCATTGATTTACTTACACGTACATAAGTCTACAAATCTATAATAGAGCCTTGGATGTTGTATTATACAAAATGAGCATGAAGTTACTTGCACAGAACTTTGTCTAAAATCAATTTTCGTTGTTCTCTCCTTCACTAATTACAGCTTTATCACAAAAATATTAAATAACAAATACATTCAGACGACATTCCATAGGTTCACTTGTCTCCAAAATAAATAGATTAAAGCACTCTAGTGTTACGGATATCACAAAAACAGAGGAATTACTAATATAGCACTTAATTACACATTAACAATACCCAGACACAGAACAAATACGAATATTCATCATATTAATACTTGTCCTGGATAGGGATGGAACCCTTAGGGTCATCTAAGATCATGGGTTCAATCCCAAATCCAAAAAAGCGCCATAGCGTACAAGGCAGGATTACCACCTGCGCCATCAAGCCCGTATTATATTCCAAGGAGTACAAATTTCATCGTCAATACATCGAAATAATTAATATTAATAAAATCGTAATATTAAAATAACTGCTTTTAGCTAAATGCATAAACACGGTAGATATATCAAAATATATATTTCTTATATTTTTGACTGTTTGTTTTTTTGGAGTAATCTCTGCAGCGGTTTGACTTTCTCTTAGATATAGTTATAATAAGGAGTGACTTAGGATATATAACATCACGCTACTACTAATAGAAGAGGAGCGTCAATCGAAAACGTTCCAAAAATAGGAAAAATATATACAACTTAAACAGAATACGCTGCCCAGAGTCATTATTCCACGCGCAGGAAATCGCGGTACAGCTAGTATAAAATAAAAAACTTACTTAAACATTTTTTAAATAAACGGATTCCGTTGGACACAACTTCAAAACCCAAGTAGGAAAATGTAGCCTTTTCGGACGCGCAAACTTTGCAATTCCGTGTAATTGCTCTTTGGTAGACCGTAAAACGTTGTAGCTAATTCCGGGAATCTGTGTAACAACACCTAATCTTTCTTAAGTCTTTAATGACGTCATTATTGACAGAGTAATTTGTGACGCTAATACCCATCCTGCTTCAGTTAATAAAACGGATTTCTACGACGCGGCCTTCCTAATCACAGCTTAAATCAAATTAAACGTTGTTACAAAAGAGTTTGTCACCGAATGGGGAGAGAAGTTTTGTGAAAACTAAGATCAAGGAGCAATAATTACAAACAAAGTTTAAAACGCGACACTACCCGCAGCTGGTGGTTTTACTCGCGTTCAGTTGTAGAACTTTTAGACCTCTCTCTTATCCTCTTAAGGGATGATTTAAGAAAAAATATTTTCGTGACGTTTAATGAACCTTTATACTAAATCTCATTTAAATAACGTCAAAAACAGCGTTTTTTTTATAGTAAACTTTCCCGTTGTTATTTTCAAAAAATCCTTTCTTAGTTCTTCCCAATATTATAAAGGGAACTCTAGGAGATACCCATATAGTTTAGGCCCTGCATTGATATGTCAGTCAGTAAACTTCTCGTTTTATATCTAAAGGATGATGTAGAATAAAAAAAAATTTAATGACATATTGTTACCATAAACAATTGTTTTATATACGAATATAGTCTCAAATGATCATTTTAATTTTCATATTTTTCATTATTTCATATTGAAAATATACTAAAATGTAAACAATAATGAGTCTTATATTTGAAAGGAGAGAGACTATAGAAAGAAAAGTAAGTGTGTTTGCTAATTAAATACACTCTCTGATGCCAAGGTATCTTACTCTACGAATTAATTAGCTACTACATTTATATATGTCTTCGTATTCAAATTAATTTGTTTTTAGTACATTTTGTATACATATATTTATTTTTAATTTAAATGCATCTTTATGCATCAATATCCACAAATTATGTATGGATTTAATCTTTATTTTAAGAAATAAACTTTTGATGAAATCTTTTAAACGCGGATATCCCTTATACATTCTTTCGATGTGTTTTTATGTATTTATTCAAGTAAACTTGTAATTTAAATCTATCTTTATCCTCGGGATCCCTGTCCTACAATTCAACTAGATTAGCTTGAGAATAAAAATACAGGCCTTCGATTTTGCTTGCCTACAAAAAACAATGTCAATCTCGGTAATAAAATATTTACCGGCACACTTGTCATCGCGGGGTTGTCCGCCCATAATCCTCAGTCACTACACATGACCCCTTTTCGTTAAAAAATGAATGTCGAGCCTTTTTTCCCCACCCCACGCATCTCATATACCTACCAGATAAAGCGATAGAAGGGTTGTAAAAGAAAATGTGATCATAATCCGTTACTTCCATATTTGTTTGGGATCCACGGTAAGGTGTAGGTCGGCTTACTCTATTACCTATGATTTCGTATTCCGATTTGTATGCTTTTGCTTAGATACCTACTAAAAATAATATTATGAACTCGATAATGTTGAATGTTTTATCAAAATTGATGTAATAAAAAATGTGATTCTAAATATCTTTATTTCTTTCTGTAGTTATCATTCATACTCCTGTTTAGAATTGTTTTATTGTATAGTTTACTTTCTTGTTCTATGCATGCTGTGTTCATCTTTAAATTATTGAACGTTTTGACTTATATTTATAACCGCAGGTGACCCATTTGAATAATATAAAAAATAAGCTTTTATAATAATAACATAATAACGTAGGCGTACGAAAGATGCATTTTTCTCAATATTCTATTAAGTTAGTCTTCAATTAATAAAGAAATAAATCTGTGACCAGCCCGATGGCATAGATTGTAGGAATCCTATTGTATGCGCCAAGGGTCATGGGTACGATCTCTACCCAAGGCAAATATTTATACAATGTTATATATATAAATATTTCTATTTGTCTAGTGTCTGAATGTTAAAAATATTTATTTAAGTATTATATTTGTAATTGCTCTATTGTCACAAATGCTGCAAGAGACTTACCACGGAGTCAGCTCAATATGTAGTGTGAGTATTATCATAATATTATTATAAATACACTTACACGTAACTATTACGAATAACTGAATCTTAATATAATTACTGTACTTAATATAAATATTGTATTGACTGGAAACACTATAATCCAGAAGGAAACTTGTGAAATCAAGTTGTGTTTATGACAACTTGAGTGGTCACGTCTAAGTTTCCACTTGCACCTCAAATGTAAGCTGACGGTTAAATGCAAGGACCCGGCCGCGCCCTGAAACTTTTCCATGTGCAGCAAATCCATCCGATTTTAACGTAATTTAAAAGAACAATGTAATTAAGCTAGGTGTATGGTTGTGATCTAATAGGCACTAAAACTTATAAAATATGACTCACTCTTTCTTTGCTTTAAGCATTTACTACAAAGTTCGCCCTATTTTCTAAATAAACAAAATACTGATTTCCAAAATTTGGGGGCTTCTGGTACATTGAAACGAAAAATCTTATGTTTTTGTTTAGTTTAATATCGAATATGTATTTAACTTTGCATTTTTGTGATCATATCGTTTTGTTTGGAGATATATGATAACATTAAGGAAGCGGGGAATATTAAATCAATATCTTCAGCTAACTCTAGTGGAAAATAGAGGAAAGATTATAGTAAGAAGTTAAAGGAGTTAATCTAATAATTACCAATGTTGGAATAAAAATATATACATACATAAAAAATAAATAAAAAGGAATTTGCACTCTCTAATATGAGACATATGCAGATTTAGTTCACGCCAAATATACTAGGAGCAAATTAGTCACTGTCACAAACGCTTATAAATAGCGTGCAGTATTCACAACTAACATCTTACGAGATTCGTTAACTTTGTACCATGTCTATAGCGTTAAATAGTTTGAACTGGTATGATTTGTTATTACTCCTTTAGTTTTCGTGAACACTTAACAATAAGAGATATTTTATTAAAATAAATGAATATAGCTCTTTTATAGCTTGAAAGACAAGTTGATTTAAATATTGGCTCATACGACGACTAGCTTGTGTAATGACTATTTTGTGATTATCGTCTCAATTATTCAAGGTTTGTATGATCTTACTCCAGGTATCTTGAGTTCACTTAATTAAGAGAAAAATATAAATTTTTTTTACTGATTTGAAATAAATTTGTCACGGATGTCAGGTGGGATTCGAAGTGACAACCTATTTTCAATGTATTAACAAATACTAAATTTTATATTAAGTATCGACTAGATTCTTATTTTTCTTCTTTGTCAATTGTTCCAAACTTGTAAAAGTGTAAAATTCGAGTGTTTGTAGATAATTACCTATATATAACCTTCACCATTGAATAGATGGTGCTGATTTCGTAGGACAAAAGGAACATCTATGTCTACTGAGGTTTCAGTAGCACACAGTAGTCCAGTCCCCGGATTGGGAAAGGTTGCAGGTGTTCCCGTCTGTCACCTGAGGCAAGTTGATCTTGTATCTAGTAAATCTAATCTATATTCAAAACTCAGCATTTTTTAAATGCATATATAAATTGTGTGGTCATAGGCCTTTGTCCAACAGTGGACTTTCTATGGCTGGTATGATGAATAATAGAAAAATAGAATAGAAATTCATCTGTAACCTTCATATACTTGTATCATTTTAGATGCAATTATTCTATGCCTGTTAAATTGAAATTAGATTGTCAACACATCTGCACATTAAACGTTTCATCCTGTTCACGTAAACTATTAGTTAGTAAAACTATAGTAGTTAGTAAAACTTCCGTAAAAACGTTGATTATCTTTAATAGCACTGCTACTAACTGATATAGTGTATTAAAAAGCTAAATCCTCAACTACTATTTCTGAAAACTTTCCAACGGCACTTAATAATATTCCGAGATAATATACCATTTACATAATAAACACGCCGCATAGAGTTAGACTCTTTGTCTGGCATGCTATTATCGACAGCAATAATTTTAGCAGATCCAGAAAGATGACAAATTTTGTTTAGAATGTACCTATGATCCTCATGTGCTTTGGAAAACAGACAAAAATTCTAAACTTGTCCATACTTCATTATTTTAAAATGATTGAAAAAAATAAAACAAATTTGAAATTGTAATTCCCTTGCCGCTTTATAAAGTGGTTATCGATTGTATGTTTCAAACAAAATATGTCCATCCACAGCCATAAAAAGTGAAATGAATATAATGCACACTTTTAAAAGCAAAGGAAAAGTAACCGTGTTAATAATTTCCCTCGTTTTGGATCAAACAAACGGAATTATAAATTTGACGCTCGGTTGCCGTAATTACTTGAGCGTCCAACTCTCCAAAAATTAAGTGAAATCGCAATAAGCATGTCTAATATTTTGAGCGGCACTTTCTCTTTCTGAATTATTGAGTTTGTTTGTAGGGCATTTGCACCATTATAATTAAATATTAGGATTATTATATTATGTTTAACATCTATCTGGTATAGACAAATCAATTGTAAATTTATAAACGTATAACCCGCCAACATTCAAATGTTATAGTGTTTTGGTTTTTAATAATAGTTTAGAACCCATTACACTATAATGACATTACTTAAAATTAATTAAGGTACAACGCGGTAAATTTTCCAACTTGAAAACGGTTGCAGAAACCAAGTACGAAGCATGTAAAAAGTTGAAAAACAGCTTCACAAAGACGGTAAATAGCAGTTTTATTATGGTCTCGAATTAAAAAAAATTGTTCAAAATAACAATGTACCTAACCACTAAGATCCAAAAGATGAGCTTCAAGTTCCATCAACAGGTTATCGACTTTTTAAGCAAATAAACAACAGAAACGAAGTGCATCGAATTGGCATCGAAACTAATCAGAAGTTTCAAAGACACGGAATGCAGGGAAGCCGGTAAAACATCGCTATTTTATTGAATGCCTGGAAACTTGTCGAGTTTGATTGTGCTTGGAACTTTCAGAGCGGTGTCAGGTTAATGTTGATTGAACCATCTTCCCGATATTATAGGTCAATTAAAAGGATTGGAAATAAATTAAACACAATACGTACGAGTATTTATGTTTTACTGAGCTGCTTAATAAAAGAGTACAAGAGCTTAGATTTTTTCTTCAAATACCTTATATACGAAGGTTTTACTTACTTTAATTTACTTAATAGGCAAAATAGATATGATATTTTCGTTATGTATACTCTTTCAACATGGGTACCAGTAGAGAAGTATAATAAATACTCTACTGTTAGGTTTTGTAAGAGGTAACTGAGGTACCGGAACCGACAGATGGCGTGGCGACCGAGGGATGGGCAGCAATCGATAACCGATCGTTAAACTACTTTCCATGATTGCCAGCACGTCTTCCCTGCGTGGCAATTATGGGCAAAATTCCCCCTTAAAGGCCTATATCCAACAGTGTACATTCAACGGCTGTTACGATGATGAAACTTTCGTAAAGTAGCGAGAGTATTCAAAATAATGATTTTTTAACAAGAAACTTGCTTGTTAAAGCTTATAATTAATATTTACTTTAGAAGTTTTATAAAATGTGCCAAACTCTTCACAACTGTTCGTTTACGGTGTTATTCCATTATAATACAAATGATTTATGGACATATTTTGGTAAAAATCTAGTGAAGGAACTTTAAAATTTCAGCTTTGCAAAGAACAATGTCCTTGACGACGTTATGACGTAATAGAAGTTTTATTAACTTGTACAACTGCTCAAATTTCATATTTGAAACGGCAAGAGCAAAATGTAACTGCATTCCATTTAAAATTTACACCGTGAAAGACTTTTTATCACTAAGTACAACTAAAGTACTTTCTCTTAGTTAACAAGACATAACCTTAACTTAGGAGAACTTAAAGTTGAGTTAAATATGAACGTTTTATTAAATTAATTTACTTTTCCTTTTTACAATTCTTATCATAAATTACGTAACGTTACGTAAACATTTGGACATAACTAACCAATTAACAACAAAATATTTTTTTCAATATTTGGTAGGTCTTCAATTTATAAATTATGATTATTGTGTTTTATGGCAGCAATTAAATAAGGAATCTTTAAGCCAAGTTTTATTTGATAATAAAAGTATAAATTCTCGGTTAATAATATATTAAGCAATTTTAGACATGATTCTAAGTAATTGGGTATGAGACGAGCTTAGTAACTGACACCATAGCTACAATGACGAACATTTCAATATGTACTTACAAAATGCTTCGACCTCTCAGCCCAATAACAACTGTTGGCAATAATTCAACAAAGAGAACTTGTTCTCGAAACTAATCGCAGAGTTATCTTGACGGCTTCGCTTCAAGTTACTCACCATCAGCTAAGCGAGGTTTGTCTTAGATGCGCTAAACTGGCTTTAAATTCACACCTATCACCGCGTCTATAACTAGGTTAAAATTTATTAGCTAGCTCATGGAACACAATGTCAGAGTCGTAAGTTACCAGATTTACCAGCGGCATTAATCAATTCGCCGCATAGCCTGCGGTTTGATACGATTGATGTGAAACAAAGTATATTTAGCCAAAAACAACGCAGCGGTATTGAATAATTTATAGTCAAAACCAATGTTTTTGTGCTCAAAGTTAAAGCGGTTAAATAAAACGTACATTGTTTTATTTTGAAGCGAATCAGCGAGTTTAATGTATAATTACGTAAGTCCTTTGACCAAGAAAAAGTGAAAAGTCACTCATTATCTTTAACTCCTTTTACACACACTTATAAACGTTGACGGGAGCGTTAGCGCATTTTGTAGTGTAACTTTTTGTGTATTTTGTAGTGTGCTTGTGCGGCAAGGGACGTGGGTTTAATGCCCAGCCAGGGCAAATATTAATGTGATGAATATCTATGTTTGTTCTTTATCTGGGTGTTAAATATTTATTTAAGTACCTTGTAACTTACTTAACTTGTATAACTGATAAATGTAACTGTTATCTGATGTCCATAATATAAGTAATTTAATCGACTTTTCTCAGTCAGGACAGTATTTGGGATGTTATGTGAATTATTATTTTTGAAATTATCTATAACTAAAACTTCTTGACGGTAATGATTCGATTATCTTAATAGTAATTATCAATGACAAAATTTACTAAATAGATTGGTGATGAATGAAAAATGGTGATGATAGTTCTTTCCCAGGATTTTGATGATTTTATTCTACTGAACAGATTTTTTTGAATATTACAACGATATAATTTAACTTATGATTCAGTTTATAATTATATAAAATCGAGGAAAAACTTAAAACTGCCCGCCAGCAACCCTATCGTTCAGGAAGTTACTTGAAAGGCGAAAACATGCCCAATGTCAATACATTGTGCATTAGGGTGGAGCGATTTCATTTTTTATTTTTTATCGCTTCGATATACCTGTAAATAGTTGCTATTTTAGGTCAACATTAAGCACAAAAAATCAGTTGGATTATAAACTTTTGAAAAATTTAGGCAAATTCTGTGTTTTTCCAAAATTTTTCAGAACATCGCAAACATTTTATAAAACTCCTGAGCAACAGTTATTATCGGTAGAAACATGCGTGTTGTTAAGACTCTAAGGTAACGGGACGTGGGGGCGGGGTATTTCACCAAAATACCTCTTCCTGCGCCTTCATACCCAAACACCGATCAAGTGACATTTAGTAATTTCGCTCGCTTACAGCAGTTCATTTGTTTGCCGTTTATTTAATTGACGCAACAAATTGTATTAGTTTATCTTTAACTTGTGATATATATTGTAAGTAGTGATTTTCATATTTTATGCTTGTAGTTCAACTCCTGACTGTTTTAATATTAGAATATTAATTATTTTATTATTTGCAGAAATATGTCTCAAGTTAAAACACAAAAAAACAACTAGCTGTCCTGTCTTTGGTTTGCCGCAAAAGTTACCAGCATCACAATTACCAACTTTTAACGATGTTATGAAGAATTATCTGTTCATAAAACATGAGTTAAATCCTGGTAAAATAACAAAGGAGCCAACAGTTCATGAAATATCTGAAAGATTGGCTCATGAAGTTATTAATATGGCAAATATCATCGCTGCCTTCTGTAAGTGTAAAAAGAGTTCTACAACTGATTCGTGCCTACCACGACAAATACAGAAGTTTAATGAAACCATATCTTGGCCGTCAAACTAATGTTAAATACCAAGAAAAGATTAATACATTTATATCAGAGTACCATAGACTGTTTGATATTACCAGTTGCAAATGCAAAGTTGCATGTTATTGTAACTGTATAAAAGGTAGTCGTGTTCCCAAGGAGGAAGCAAGTTTCTTAATTGACCAAAGAACAGACAGAAAAATTATGATAGGCGGTGTCGATGTGATTGCAACTGTGAAAAACATGAAGAAGCAAGAAAGAAAAGAAAAACGTTTATCGCGGAACAGAAAGGTAAACTATTTTGACAAACCTTGTTGTTGTCGTTCTTTGACCTAAGATTTTTCAATCGAAAGGTGCAGTTTATGCACTAGCTCACCCGTATTATCTTCTAGTCCTTATCATGAAAACTCAGAACAGGTTGAACAGGTCAGTTTGAACTGAAAGGTTCACCACCTCAGAAAAAAGAGGTTAAACTTACTATCATTAGCCTTTGCCTGTGATAGAGCCGCTACTATTATAGCTTCTTCTGTCTTAAAAGATGTTGGCATTATTTCCCCAAATGATCTAAATCGTGTCATTGCTTGTTCAAAGTTGCGCCGTGAAAGAACTAAGGTCAGATTAACTTTACAAGAAACGGACTACAAAAAATAAAATGATCCTCGATTTACATTTTGATGGCAGGAAGGATAAGACTTTGGTTCGTATTAAGAAAGACGGATTTTTTTTCAGAAAACGACAGATAGAAGATCACTATGTCATTTTATCAAAACCAGGAAGCAACTATTTCGGGCACGTCACTTATGAGTCGGGGACTGCTTAAGGTATCAAAACACTTTAATATCTCACTTTAAATCTAAGCCACTAAAGCTGAGTGAAATAGCTGTTGTTGGCTGCGCTGGAACAGTAGTCAATACAGGTTTTAAAGGTGGCGTTAGTCTTTTGATGGAAGAAAAGACCATTACAGTGGTATATCTGCCAGTTGCATTCTAATGAATTACCACTGCGACATTTGTTATTAAAGTTCGATGGAAAAATTACAGGGCTGAAATGCTTTTCAGGTGCCATTGGATCTCAATTACAAAATTGTCAAACAATGCCGATAGTCGCATTACATATATATATAGCCTTTATACTCACAATATTACCTGAAATTACTAGGACAGAGCTGTGTACTGACCAAAAGTATCTATACGATATTATGGCCGCTATCAGTACTGGTATATTTACTTCTGGTTTAGCTAATATATATATTTGAACTCCGATATAAAGGCTTTCATTGACAAAGTAATCCAACGAAATAGATATTTCGGTCATCCAGAAAATACCCTCATTACCATGGTTGGCGATGACAGAGAGGTTATCCGAGATCTGGCATACCAAAAAATTATAAAAGCAAGATCACAGAATCAATCACAGAAGAATCAATTTAATATTTAATCTGTATTTTCAATGTTTATGGATATTTTTTGTAATAAATAGTTAAAACATAAAAAAATGTTTTTCGTTTCTTATTCATCCTAGCTGGGGCACCTCAGAACGTGAAGATAATTATGTGATATTTTCTATGTTTGTTTTGTATATAACAAGGCAACTTTTCATCGCTATGCCGTTGAAAAACAAATATGTTTTTTAAATTTCATATATTTTCGCTCCACCCTATTGGGCATGCTTTCGTTTTTTCTGCGTATCAATATACGGAATTACTAACAGACGCGCCTGCTAGGAGCTTAATTAGGCACCTTTGTGACGTGTTTGCCCGGGCACCGCGACGCACTACCCCGTCTGACCGGCCTACTAATAACACGTGCAAAATTAAACAAGCGGTGGTCCGAATGCCGCATATGCACAATTACAGTGGACAAACCCACTGTTAGCACCTAGCCACCCAATAACAATTACGTAAACTCGCAACCCTAATCCCGCAGAATTGCGCTCGAAAGGGACATTCGTGAATGCGATAATTCCATTTGTAAAGGTTTGGTAGACCGCTTTTTTAAGCGAACCTTTGAAAAAATTTAAGTAGACTTTCAATCTTTACTTCAAATATCATTATAACTATATTTATAGTAAATAGTCAATTAAATAGTATAAAACAATATGTTTTACATTCATTCAATACTTAAAAATCATATTTTAAAACTAGTTCTGAATGGCCCATTAGTACTTTTAAATAAACATAATTATTATTATTTCAATTAGAAATAAGTATATTAAAAAAACACTTTAGTAGTAATTTACTTTAGAAATTGTATGTGCAGAATCGATCTCCCGAAATATACCACTACAGTATTTTTATTACTCGGTATTGTGAAAGCAAAGGAGTAAACCCGCTTAAAAAGATTTTGAAAATAATTTGATCACATTAAAGGATAGGATGTATCTTCAGACGAGGTTGAAATATAAATAATTTTTGTAAAGCATCAGACGACGAGACTAGACTGTGCACTTGAGAAAAATAATTGGTACGAACCGTCCACACCGTGGCTCGACAAAGACAACAAACGCAGGCTTTGAGCAGTCAAAGCGCGCCTCGTTACAACACAGAATATGTTTTCTTTCTTCAAGTGGTTAGTGTGTCGTGTACCTTTTTACGCTTCAGTCATCAAATCGCGAATAACAAGGGTTATAGAGGTGCACTGGCTCTCCTTAGACGAATAAGAAAATGCAGTGGAGCACTCGCTCTTGGAACTACAACAGCGGCCATTTTTCCTTGACCAGCATATGGGAATATCACTTGATATTAAAAAAAAAATTCTAAGTACCATTGATTTTATAAAGCTTTATTTTTTACTAGCTTTTTACTGGGACTTCGTCTCTGAATATCGCCGCCAGTTGGATGTGTACATTGGGCTTAAAATTAATATATTCTTTGTGTACCAAGTTTTATCAAAATTAGGCCCTGAAAGCGTAATAAACCTCAGACTTTATTTTGATGACTAGATTTTGATAATCTTTCTTATACATAAATTATATTATTTGTTTACAACTATTTCGTGTACTATCGTTATTACAAAAATAAATATTTCAATGATACCGTAAAAGATTTTAAACAGCTTTTAAACTGTTAACAGGGTAAAGAAACTTTTTATTTGATTGAACTTACGAAGGTTTAATAACTCTGGTTTTATGAGCTACTAGTAGTAAACATGTTTCAACTCTCAAGTTAAATGAACTCTGTGTTACTTGTAAGGTCATGGTTCGATCATTCTAACAATTTTTCACACACACACATCGTTTTGAGCACCTGTGAAAAAGTTTTATACAGTCAGAGATAATGTTTCATAAAACTAACTTCCACATCTGACGTCATCCGCGTGGGACATTATCCGGGATCTTAAATGTCTTTGAACGAGTCAAATTTCACCAGAATCATTTGACTTGTTAAGCTTTGAGAACGTAAATGGCTCATAGATCAGACATGCATTCACATTTAAATTATTAATGTAAACTTAACAATGACAGCAGTATTTTTACCAAATTTAATTTCAACAAAATTTTTCGAAAATATATATTTGTCATTCAAGAATAACAAATACTTCGTAATGGTAATATTCACGCAATATAATAATTAATTGTAATACATTTACCTAAAAAAATGATTATAATTTTTCAATCTACTTCCCTCTGAACTTTTCTTGATAAATTGATGTATAATTTGTCGTTTGGTGCACAAAAACTTATCGGCGCGTGAAATTGATGACAATGTAGTACTAGTCATAAAGTCGGAAGGAAATTTTATGTTTTACACTTTCATACCCATCGCGAGTCGCGAGTGCATTCTATTGTTTTCCGATGGGGTCTGACAGGAGATGGATGTGTGTGTTATTGTCAACGATGTGAAGTTCCGGATGTACCTGTGTTCGAGTCTGTATAGGATTCAATACGCTCACGCTGTACAGGATTTCATAGAAACCGTGTGACCCGTGCATTTTCGTCCGTGATTGTTTCAACGTTTTGATCAGAAAGTTGTAAAAGGTTTTCAGCGGCATGATAGGTTTTACAGTTTAAATTGGTTTTTGTTAAAAAACAAGAACAAGTTTCAAAAACATATTTGTGACACACTATTTTTGTTTCATACATTAACAATTCTGAATGATATGCTAAAATTTCGGGTAACTTTTCTTTATACTATGAATTTAATGCGGTGCTTATCAAATATTCCTTTCTTAGCGTTCGATATAAGCGTAACAGCTCGGGTATATAACAAGATAACATAATTTCCCTTTTCCCGCAAATGTTTTGACACGATTGTGTTTTTTTTACGGTGGCTGGCCTCCCTACTTGGGATTTGTAAGGATTTGGCGGTTGCCAATCTCCACCGCAAACTCTGAAAGCTACAACCCAATACTTGGACCGGATAAAAAGGTCCAACTTATTCCTTGTTAACAGACTGTTGAAGCGAGCCTTTAAAAGGAAAAAATTGCATAAACATATCTGAATTCCCTTTGTTCGTCCTACAATGAGAATCGTGACAGGTGGGCTCGTCTGGTGTTATCCGATTCATTTTGGTGTAAAACGGGCAGCTTAGTTTTTGCTTTTTTCCATTAGATATTTTTTAAGCTGTGATAAAGCATTATCATTGCAATATTAAATATGCGCCCAGAGTACAAAGTACAATGAGATTCAAGGTTTTCAATGCGGCTAAGTTACTTATCTTATAGATCA
The DNA here is from genome assembly GCA_020976665.1 of Heortia vitessoides. Lineage (NCBI taxonomy): Eukaryota > Metazoa > Arthropoda > Insecta > Lepidoptera > Crambidae > Heortia > Heortia vitessoides. The sequence goes on along the minus strand of JACJUM010002878.1, from coordinate 9,602,417 downwards.
TAGTAACTACTTATGCGTTGTAACATGATATTAATCTACAATCAAGTTAGTTATCCTAGCCAATACTGCTACAAAAATGTATATTGGCTGATTTTTTTTATGTATGTTCATTAGCTAATCTATCCCGTCCTGATAGAGCATTCGTAGTGTTCTTATCTTATGCGCCAAATGGCGTGGATTTCATCTCTACCTAGGATAAATATTCTTGTTTGGGTGTCAAATATATATTTTAAATTTATTTTTATTATATTTTTGATTCCCCTGTTGCCTGATTAATAAGAGTGTTTTAAACGACTTATCTTGTGGTGACCTGATAACGAGATAAGACGCTTATTACACTTGTGTATGAGAGGTTGTGTGAAATTAATCCAGGAATGTATTCGATTGATTTATTGTTAGAATATGAGATGCAAAAGTAATTCAGAAAATAGGAGCAATATCAATTATTGACAGACGTTAGTAAAAACATGAACAAACCCCTCATAAAGTTACTATCATCAATGCGTAGATTTTACTTTATATTCTGCCCCGTGGGATTCTCTCCGGGATCAAAAATCTTTGATTAAATGTCTTTCCCTACGTTTAAGTAATGAACATGCCGAATTAGAAAAACCAAACGAAACAAACCGACAGATGGCGGTATATCTATTCAAAAAGGTGTTGTTAAAATGCACAGGTCGGGGATGGGCAGCTCCGTTTCTCCGCTCCGCTCCGCTCAGCGAAAGCAGTAATCCACCACGCTTGCCCAGCGCTGCAATTATGGGCAAAATTCCCCATTTCTTGGGGGGACCTATGTTCATCAGCAGACTTCCAACGGATGATATGATGAAATGAAACAAATGAACTCTTTCACACTTGAGCTGACGAACGAAATAGGTGAAATTTTTAGAGGTAAAATAATTATGTTCGAAACGAAAGAATATGTATTATGTGTGTTCACAATTCTTTTTTCCGGTTTAAAAAGTGAGGAAAGTAATGAAATTACTTGATAATGTGACATAGTACCTTTAACTCATAAGGTTACCACAGTGCTAGGCATATCTTTGTGCGTCGATGATACGAGCTGCGGTGATGCTTTCACGCGAACCGCATGCTTAATTGACGACTTGGTCTAATAAATGAAAAATAAAATGTGTAATGTTGACTACATTACACATTTTTTTTAACCGAACCTTTGTCACCGAATATTATTATATTTCTACTTTTCAGAGAATAATGTTTATAGATCATTTTATTTTTATTTTTTCAAAATGTTCTCTGCTCAAAGTCATTTAAATAAAGCATGTATATATTTAGGTACTTCATGTTAATTTTTAAGTTACAAATCAGCTCTATATTATTATGCTGTAATCAAATTTGTACATTTCGAAAAAAATGGATTTCTATATTTTAGGCATAACACTAGGGGTAATGTGAGCAGAACTTAAGTCGGTTAAAAAACTGGCTATCCAGTTACGTGTTGATGACTAACGACAGTGCTCGGAGGTCCCTCCACCACTCCACATTCATGAATACTTTTTATAGGTCATCAACCTGCGATGCGCCCAGGTCGTAAAGAATTATGCTAGAAGTGATTGGAGGCAGGACGCACTTGATTATAAAATCTAAGTGTTTTCTTACGGGTATTGTGCAGCATAAACTATTTATGATATCTTGTGCTATCTTCTCAAATGCTTAGTTTAAGTAATATTAACATTCTTTATTGAAGGAATGAATTATAAAATAAATTTAACAGTATATTAAAAATCTTCGATAGGTACAATTAGTAAATGATTCAAGAATTATCTTGCTTTTAGATATGAAAATCGTACTCTTAGGTAGTTTGAAGAATGCCTTGATAATACTATATGTTATGTATATGCATATAAACCTTACGCAAATAACCTATTAGTATGTATAACACTAGCTGTCGTGAAAAACATTATTCTGCCATATAAATTATTGTCTTATAATAAACAAATAATATATTTATTATCACAGCTACCATTGGGAGTCCACTACTGGACATAGACCTCCCCAAGAAAGGGGGATTTGAGACCATATTTACCGCGCTGGGCTAGTGTGAGCAAGTCGCTAAAATATAACACCTCTAGTGACCTTCTGACTTGAGAATACTATGTCATATTGACCAGTAACTTCACTGCCTCTGTCGTTCTTAACAACATATCAATGCCAGCATGCTACTTATTGCTTGACAGAAATAGGTGAGAAAGGGATATCCATTAAGATGAACTTTGTAAAAGGACTACCTCAGGTAAATATAATAGGTATTTATAGGGTATTCCAGTAAATAAATGATACTCACTGCTCTTATATAAATAAAATAGGTAATATTGGCAAAAAAATCTATTTTAATAGTCTTACATAATAGACAGACAGGTTACCATTAGTTGGTGTACAAAGGAAATGCATACAACAAACAAAAAAAAACATTCAGTCGAATTGAGAACCTCCTCTTTTTTGAAGTCAGTTAAAATCATAATATTTTACTATGCAGCTAACATTTACGATACTTATAAAGTCACATGCAGTTAAAAAGTTCCATTTGAAACATGGTGATGGTTGTTAAACAAATCTTTTGTTTTACAACATTTAGAAGATTTAAAAAAATCTTTGAAAGATCATTTTTGTCATAATAATATTTATATAAAATGGTTACCGCCTTTAAATAAGACTAATTTTATTTTTCTCTAATATAGTTTCACATAAAAAGGTCATTAATAAATTTGTTTCAGGTAAAACAAACATTTTAAAAATTTAAATATAGCAATAAAAGATATACAGCTTAAAAAAGTATCAAATCTAGACATCTTTACATCTGTAGCAAGAGTGTGTCATAGGAAATGACTAGGTACGATAGAAAGCTGTGTAGCAATCCTACACGAAGCAAAGCAACTCCTATACTTGGAAAAGAAAGTGAGTATGCACATACAATAAATTAGTGAAACAAGACTTATTACGTCACCACTAGCAATAAAGTGATACACGAATTAATACATAGAATGTTTTTTATTGTTTTTTTAAAGAATAAATTAAGAAACAATCGTATGGGACGTTGACAGGCAACAGACGCATGTATTATGTTACACGTACATATTATGTTACACGCGTATATTACCCAGTAAATTCACTGCCTCTCACCCTTCAAAAAGGAACACAACATTAAAAAAATGGACTGTTTTCCGTTAGGAATGCAGATGACCTTTATATGAAGTATACTTCAAGTAAAGTCTTGATATCAGATTGTAAAACTATTGCTCAAATTCAGCTTACCATTCCCATGATCCACCAGGAATTTTCCTATGATCAGAAGTAGTCTGTCTATACTTCTTTCTGCTATATTCATATATGCCAATGAAACAAACAAACACTTGATTAATTGTTATTAATTACAATCTTTTAATATTAAATATTATAATATTCATATTAGTAATTTTATTGGATAGTTGTTAATTAATAAACTATAAATGGGGTTTTATGACCATATCTTAAAGTACACCCACACAGACCAATAAATTTCTCTCAACTTACATTTCTATATTTTACTTTATGTCTATTTTTATCTTAGAACAGTTTTTAAAATAAAAGAAACAATAATTGTTATGAAAATAAAAGAAGAACATACTTAAGTTAACGTGTATTTGGAAAGGTCTTTAGGAAGTTCATAATTTAACTACTTTAAAATATAGGCCTGAAATATTTGTGTTGTTGTTTATTGTTAGTTTGTTAATTTTTATCATCATTTTAAATAAGTCTTTAAAGGATGTCTCCTTTACAAAAAAGTGATTTTATTTATGAAGATTTATTTATTCCTGCTATAAAAGGTTCTTCGCAAAGTGTTTTGTTCCAGGGCTTGTTTGCGGAGCTATCATATCATTTTACTTAGAATCTGGTTTTAAGTTCTGTACAAAAGATATCTAAGAAGGCTTAATCCAAACTTTCCTATTATTTTATCCATAAATTACATTAGATTAGTCGAAATACCTTAGTTAAGATAGAGTTTTCAAATAATATTATCCTATAATTACAAAATAAAGTTAATCCTATATGCTACAAAATTAAATCAATCTACTACATATAAATATACTAGATATATGTTCATTTTTAAGAAAACAATGGTCTGTAATAACCCCTAAAATATTACGGGATTACAACATGCTATAAGGATCCGTTAAATACAACTTTATTTTAATGATAGGTGTTATTAAAATAATTATATATTTATATCAATTATATTATTATCAAAGTAATGTTTTATTAAATTATATAATTGGATTTTTGAATGATTTTATTTTTTATTATGATTGATTTTGTGTATTATGCTTTATATGTGTAACCAAAAAAAATGTAAACAATATTAATAAAAATTCCATAATAACAATATTGTTCTAATCAAGATAACTAAAATCAGCCTAGTAAAACTTCTTAAACGCTCTAAAAAAATAAAAAGTTACTATATTTATATGAAAATAAAATAACTTATTTAAGTTTTTATTTAATGATTTGGTTTCATTTTGGGAAGTCAATTGCTAAAAGGTAACCAAGATATAACAAAAAACGCAAAACTTAAAAAAATCTGGTTTTAAAAGCAAAAAACAAAATTCTAGAAGGATTCAACAGATTGATTTTAATGAGTATTATGTTGTCAGTTTATATTTTTTTAGATTTATGTTTTGAAAATGTATACAAACAAACGTTTACCAATGGAATTTTATAAGTGCCGGCAGAATGGTGTATCTCCCCCTCTACCAGGTGTCTGAGCTCTTGGAACTGACAGACGTCGGTATATTCAAAACAGGTTAGTTCAAATGCAATAGGGTGAGAGCATCAAATTCCCCCTTTTTTCAGGAGGCTATGTCCGTCAGTGGACAATCTACGGTTGCTATAATAATAATGACGCTTGATATAATGGTTTCAGGAGGCCACAGATATGGAATTCTTTGAATTGTCATTGGCAGAAATCTCAGTAAAAAATATAACACAGTTACCTAAAAACCTAATCACGATTATTGCACCTCGCATTGTTTTTTGCAATTAAACTTTTTGCAAGTTAACATCAATAACATTTATAGAAATAATCCAAAACGTGTAACCTGGCTCATAATAAGTCCAATCCCAACCGCCCGAAACATCGAGCCTAACTGCTAACAACATTTGCAATATTAATTATGCGATCCGACCCGCCGGTTTGATATTTTGCGTTAATAATAGACGTATGGCATAACACTGGGTATAACAATACCTCTGTAACTATTGTCCGTCAAATGATAAAATAGTTAAATTCCCGTTAGTTTACGATTTTCATAACAGTTTTAACGTGGGCATAATAGCATTATCCTTAGATGACCCATAAACCGCTCAGGGCGAAGTTTTAATACCAGAATTTCATGGTAAATGTAAAAGAAGAGTGAATATCTTTCTCAATGAATAACTTGCAGTAAATCTTTTGCACTAAGATAGCAGATAATTTTTGGCATCCAATTATATAAATTGTTAAAGTCAGCCGGCAAATTCTTTTCAACTCATCAGATCATTTTGAAAATGTTTAAATAACATAAATTTCTTTTTGTGTATACTCATTTAAATACCGGTACATTATGCGAAGTAATTTATCATATTTAAAAAGATGATAAATCGCAGTCATGATATTTCACGTATTTCGTGTCTCTGCGTCCGCGGTAACGATAATGACGTTGGGTATGATAATGTTAGCTTGAATTGTTCGAATCGAACACGGATTGATTTTGCGAAATGCGCGCATGAAAACTATTCCCTTGACGTGAGAATAGTTTTAAACAATTCACACGAGCCCTCGTAATTTTATCACAAACACTGATTCTAGTAACATACACATTAAAAAAAACGTTGTGCTATAATTATTAAACAGAGTTCGGAAATAAAAAAAAGCATAGTTAAGAACCCGTAGAAACTTAGGAATAGAAGAGTATCAATAAGGTGGAGATTGTAGAATAGTCGGAGAACTAAAATATTTCGCATTTGCGCACTGCACCTAAGATTTTTTGATGAGTGCACACTCATAATTTTCCACTCGGTTTAAAAAATAATAAAAAAATATGTGTTCCTGAAAAATAAATTGACCACTTCAAATAAGATCACTAACTTAAACTTACAACAGCTGGCGAGGTGTCTGCTCGGGTCACACTAACTTTTATAACCAGTTGAATAGTTTTCAAGTTACGCCAAAGAAACTTTTTACTTTGAGTAAGCGGTGCATATATTTGCTATGTTTAGTTTCTTTTATGTCATCTCCTTGATAAAATATCATTTCGTTACGTAGTATTTTTCTATACATTACCTTAAATAATTGGTTTGGACAAGAGCCCAGTTAATTTTGTTTAGGTCCACATTTTAAGTTAATAATTTGATAAACGAGCAATAAAGAGAGAGAGAGAGCTGCAGGAAAAATTAAGATGAACTTTTATTTCTTGTCAAAAGCACTAATAAAAAAATAGCAGCGATAAAATTTCTAAATTACCAAATTTAGGAGCAAAAAGTTGTTAATATCATAATAATTAATAAAAGTTGTTAACTCGATGGAAAAAGAATTTCCGAAATAGGTCCTTTCGTACACATATGATACTCAAAGAGAGAAAGGGATTCAAGTTTATATATATATATATGTATATATGGGTATAGTTTATAGTTTAGTTTTGTCTAAAAAGGCAGGTATAATTAACCTTTCTCCCGTTTTGTTATAAGTAGCGTATGAATAGTGAACGTGTAAAAGCTAAAAAATATTATAGCATAAAGTTAGGTAAGGAAATGTATGGAGTTTTAAAATGGATGATCACATCCCCAAAAAATCTGAGCGGGGTTCATCAATTTCAGCTTCATGTGAAGTAAATTACTTGCTTTGTATGGGGACACATTAATCAATATGGGATGATTAATGAAAGCCAGCACACGATCGCGATCGCTTGATGGATTAGCCACCCATGTGCTAGTGAATAATTTGCTAAGTGCTGCCACCTGGGCCTTGTTTGTGAGATGCCGTTGCACATTTTTATTTTCTCTTTTGAAATCAGTCTATTAGCTAGCGAGATTTGTGTTATAACGAGCTATCTTAAAATTTTCTATACAAATTTGAGCCTTTTTTCACTAATAAATTCCCACAACTTCTCAAATATTGACCTGACTCTGTCATAAGTCGCTAAAATCACTTGTATTAGGGACGTCAGGCAATAGAGGAATCTCAAATATACTACTTAAATATATTTAACATCCAGATATAGACCAAAAATATATATAGCCTTATAAATATTTGCCCTGGGATCGAATCCACGACCTCCGGCGCACAAGATAGAATTACTATCTACGCCATCGAGTCCATCGAAATGTCAATAACTATACAAACATCTATAATAAACAGCGATTTAATATAGACAGATATTAATTTTGAATGTTTATTTAAGAAGTGAGTATAAATTAGACCAAAAATACATTTCGTTCCAACGTCAAATCGTGAAAAATACATTACAACTTTCAGATTATATAAAAATCATTTAAAATTATCAATATTTACTAGTACGTATGTTCAATCATTATTGATTTTCGATAGTAACTCCAAAACCCTATCACATAAAGCTGTCAAAACGTTCGTCTTTGCGAAATTAAACAAAATCAAAAGATTTATAACAAGTTTCCAATTCATCATCATCATAACAGCCAATTTCATGTTATCCATTTGATAACAATTATCCTCATTGTCGTTAAATACCGTTATTTTAAGTTCGTATACAACAAAAACAGAGTCAAGCATATAAATGCTGACTGTAAGTATTCCATATAATTTTTAAATGTGGTGTAGAATTAGGAGAATTTTTAATGCAATAATAATGTAGAAACCAAATTAGCTATAGTGACCTAAATCAAACAAATATCACTAGGAGCCAGCTGGATATTTGTGGGTAATATCTTTATTATTTATGGTCCATATGTTATTATAGTTTATAAGAAACAATTATTTTCAAGTTTTATTTAAATCCAGTCAAAGGTTTTTGCTCTAATAAATAAGAATATCCATACAGCGTATTATTACAAACTTTTGCTTTTATTATATTAGCAGGAATAATATTATCACTTCATTTTCAGTACCATCAACTACATTTGCTACTTCTATTTACGATTAAAAATTATAATAATAAATACATACCAGAGACTGGTCTTCAGGTCTCCAACCTTGAACAGAAATAAAAAACTTAATTATTCATTAATAAAAACAAAACCAGAAATTGACTCACTTAGTCATATTTTATAACGAAGCTTTTACTATACGCTTTGTATGCTAAGGTTACGCCTACAACGTAATACATTGTCCACTTAGTTCAGAGGCCAGTGTGAAGTGGCAATTACTACAAAGGAGAACACCGTTATAACGTCATGTGTCATGCATTACGTTCGTCTGGGGTAACGGTCTGTTCCCAGCACTCATGGTTGTGAGCAAACCTCTATGTAGATTTGTATTTGATATGCAGCGGTTACTTAAATTTGTTCATTTATTTGAGAACATATTTTTATAGGGTTTCTGATGCGGTTAGTAAAACATTAAATGTTTTACGGTATATTATAATTTTTATAAAAAAAAGTCTCTAATTTAAATAGATTTAATCGTTTTATATGTAGTTTTAATGAATATTGAAATATAAAAGGTGTATAAAAGTACAATAGTATATTACTGTCAATTTTCAAGACCTTTTTTAATCTAACCTACCTCTATTATAGTTTTTACTTCCAAACAGCAGTGTTTGCATTGCTGTATTCCGATGAAAGGGAGAGGCAATCAAATTACAAGGTAATATGACAGCTTCCAATCTGAAGGTCGGCAACGCGTTCGTGATATCCTTTTGACCATAAGAGCATCTATAGGCTGCATACCTCCTGCTTGTTTGTCGATTTAATCATTAAAAAAAATAGTTTTACGTTTAAGTCGAAAATTTATAAATAAGAATCCTTATTCTACAGGATTTCCGGAGTTACATTTGATAACAACAAAAATCTTTTTAATACTAGCTGACTCGACATACGTTGTTCTGTCTTAAGTATAAATTGAGATGTAAACTATCCTATCTATCAAGTCATATCAAACGTAGTAAGCAAGAATTGATTAAAATCGTTTCAGTAGCTTAATACTTCAACCCGCACAAAAACGTGAAACTAAATTTTTATACATAAAGCTATAAATTTTGTCTAGTACGGTGTTTGTTTCACACTGCAGTGAAATTTATTACTTATCATATTGTGATAAATTTTAAGTTAAGCATTGTTGTGATTAATAACTATTAAGTAACATATTGTACAAGAAAAAATGTTAAGTGTAATTTTACATATCTATATTTGGCAACAAAGAAAATCCAGGTGTACTTGCGTAGATTTATCGCAATTTTACGAGGAGTTTTGACCCAAATCGTAAAATTTGTGTGCGGGCATAATTTCCACAATTTTATGTCACAACGGTACTTCAATCGAACATTTATGAAGTTGGTTCAGAAATTGTTTTGAAGACACCGAAAATTGCGTATTAAAAAGTTCTAGACGTTTTTTTTAACAATATAATTTCGAGATGTTATTATCAAACTCCACCTTTTATAAACATTGTATACCGTCAACAAAAAGAAACTTTCTCATTATTTAAATACGCTGCTGGTGATTTAGCAAATTCCTTAGGACGTACGTTGTGGGTCCATTAGCTCATATTGTCTCACAATGTCAAGCTAGTGCATTATCGTTCAGCCTCCCAGTCGCACGCCGGGCTTAATGGCTTGTTGTGACAATCCTTTGCCTTGATGCCATGACAGTAAAAATATTCCTCGTTTCTATTTTATATAATTAAATGAAGATATATAAGTATAGATACTCTACACATAACTATAAAAAAATTAAAACCTAACATTTGCCAAAAATCTGATGTATAATTATTGTTTAAAATGTTAAAACAAACAAGCCATTTTAGCTGTATGATAAAATTCAAGATTTGTTAAACAGATAGATAAAAAAATACATAATATCTCATTTAATCAACTGTTACTCAATCCCTCATTTTTTGTAGTAGCCATTCAATGAAAATTACTTTATTTGTCGAAGCATTTTAATCAACGTAAAAGGATACTCGGTGTGCGGACGCAGTGATATATCGAATTGGTTTGAAATAAGTTTCGTCGGTTATGGTGTTTATTGTCGGAGCCGGAATATCTCTCTAAAAGCAGTAGTTTGTTCTATACATACATAAAAACTCCCCTGCGATTACAACCTGCAATACAGTGCAGTCGATAACGAACGTTGATAACAACTGGAATATATGGCAAACGTTGTTTATTATTTTTGGTCCCAAAAGACATAAAAGTGCTATTACTGCATGCAAATCAATGGGTTATACACAAAAGATGGCGGTACGCTGGAGTAGGTTTCAGTTGCCCGATAAAGCATATTACTTCAAACAAGAGATAGTTTAGGTCCCGATTTCACATCAGTGTATGTAAAATAGTTGTAAAAAGACCGGTAGCTATGTCAAACGAAATAAGGTTATATAAGAAAAGTTTGTATTGTCAAAATATTAATATAGTCTTAATTTTTTCATCAATGTTTTAGTGCAATTACCTAATTTTTTTCTTTCGTGCGAACCTTCCCCTTACTCTAACAAATACAACAAAGGAAGAGTTAGCGAAATCAGTCCAGCCGTTCACGTGTAATGTGATTTTTTTTTGTATAAAGATATATGATATATTTTTTAAGAAGCATAACATTTCAGAAAAAATGCATTTTTATAAAATACCGTTAAGCCCTATGACGTGAAAAAAATATGGTAACTGTTTATGTAGCAATGGTAAGCTACCGTTATCTTACCTACTAAAGTTTTCGTGCAACTAGTCATTACTAATTACTTATTCACGTAAAGTATTAACAGTAAGTGAAGAAATAGAGAGCACTGGCGGTCAGTTCCTTGGAGATATTAAGACTAGTCTGTTTCACTCTCATTTAAACAAAGCGATAGATAAAAGAAAATAGAAAAAAAAACAAAAAAAAACGGTATATACCAAGCAGTAGACAAGTAATATTTTATTGATAATTAAGTTTTAGAATTAAAATAAATATGGTATCTAACATTTAACAGAAACTTTGCCATAATATATTTAAAAACCGCTAGAACCTAGAGTTTTACAAAATGTAATTTGAAAGGTCGAATCGTAATGACATAAACAAACGAGTAAATAGTTGACAATGGAATACCGATTACCGTCATAAAATGATCATTGCGATACGATAACCTATTCCCACCATTCAATATTAGACCGATTCTTCGTCCCGGTAAAGTCAGCGCGGCACGACCGATTCAGGTTGCAGTCACGCGTGTCAGATTGACAACTGACGAAAATACTCGAGACACGCATGCGGAATATTATAAAAATACGTTACATAATTCAGCTTTAATATATTTCCCCTTGAAGTAGACACATGTTTTTCATATTAAGGAGATTGCGTTCGACCAGACCCTCAGAGTTTGGTTTTATAAATTGATTTAAGGTAAGGAATTGGTTTATTTCTTGTTTTAATATTGTTATCGTGGTTTGTGAAATTATGTTTTTATCAGACTCTGATCCAAAATCGTTTATACGCTTTTTAATTATTGTTTATGACATTTGTTTAGTTACTATTATAATTTAATTTTACAAGTTATATTTGGTAGGTAAATAGCCATATATTGTTACCGAATCATTTTCCTATCCTTCATATATGATCAATTCTATTGTAGATTGTATTATGTCTACATTATAGATGGGATTAGTAGTGCGTGTACTAATAAATAAATAAGATATCTTAATGTTTAAAATCGGCTTTGTGTTTATTTATAAAAAAAATATTAAAAAGCAGTAACCAAATTTATGTTCGCAGGAAATTATCATTGTGATATTCGTAGGGGTTCCAGAAAATCGGTTTCGGAGCGAATTCTGTTCCACCGTGGCAGCGATGCGCAAAGTTGAGGGCTCGCGCGAGCCCAGCCACGCGTGCCAGATTGACAGCCGACGAAGATACTGGCCCTCGCGAAATCACAAAACCCATACAGTAACATTCAAAACATTCTTTATGCCTTTCTCTTTAGGTACATTTTTGGTCAAAATATATTTTATATACCATTTTTTAAACGTCAAATGATAAATATCCAACTCGCGACTACCACATTTCCTCAGTCTATTTTGTACGAATTTAATACAATTATTTAATCTCACTTTATTCAAAAATAATAAATTATTTTTAGCAGAAAAGTGAAATGTGAACAATTTCTTTTGAAGAATAACAAAAATTATTTGATATTATCCTTTGCTTTCTTTCACTTAACAACTTGTTTCCGAACCACTCTAGGAGACAGAATTAAATCAAGATCGTCTGAATGGCGACAATTCTTCCACTGAATAATGAAATTGATGGAACAGAGATTTTTCCATGCTTAGAAAAATGGTCTTTGTTTACCTTTATAAAATATTGAGTATGATACTTTAAAAAATCAATACTGTGTTAATTATATTCCAAAACTTACAATAAACGAATTAATAGAGCAATTATAAAGATAATAAATAAATTTAGCTGCCTTAATTACTACTCTGAAACCCTTTTACGCGGAAAGCTAAAACTCGCTTAAATTATAAATAACTACCCAACCGCGCCCATGTGGATAACGAAATTTAACTACCTAGCTACTAGAACTTCTGTCTTTATTAGTGTTTATAAAAAACCTTCAAGTTAGCACAATAAAACAAAAAAATAGCTAGACTATTTTTTTGTTTCATATAGGTTTAATATAACAAATAGGTTTTAGCATAATCTAAGAATCCGGTACCGAATATCCAGAACTGCAAGTGTTAATAGGGATACCTTGGCAAATGGCACTATATCATCTACACGATCGTGTCACACAGCATTTCAACAAAATGTTAGAACGTTCAACACGTTTTGTATCAAAGCCCAATTGTAAACTTATGCCTGTATATCATAAGAGTTACTTATAATTAATCCATATGTGACTATTCTACTATCAAATGAATCCTAGCTTGTTCTAGCTATGTCTCTACCTTTGAGAGTTCACTTGTATAAGTCCCACGGATTTGCTTTTTTAATTCTTTTTGTATCAATCTCATGCGTTGACTTGACTCCAAAGCAGCTTAAAGCACTTGTTCTATGTATGTCAGGCAACACAATCACCAAGACACAGAATAAAAGCCACAAGTAAACGTCAGCAAGTACGATATCTATCTAATATAAGCATTTTATATGACAATCAATCTAATCACTTCAGAGAACCACATTTGTTTTTTTTTCTTCTTTCTAAATTGTTAACCAATAAACTAGAGATTCTCAATTGATAACATAGAAAACCATAATCATATAGTTAATACATCAATCTGTAGACGTTACGCGCCAGCTTTATTTTTATTATTAAATTTAATACTAATAGCTTCAATATTACTGCATGTATGGCATATGACAGAGAGAAGAATCCGTTCGACCAAGTCTCCAGCGATCAGAGGTTGACTCCTAGACAACGTCTCTGTTGGTACCTTGTACGGGAGACAATGGAATCACTGGGTAATGTAACATACTATTTTTACGTTATAATGTTGGTATTGCGCTAATAATATCCATGCGTGTCGATGATACGAGCGTCTATAGGCCGCAGTAACAGTTACTATCACGCGCACCATATACTTGTCTATCAAAATAGTCATATAAAAGTGCCCATGAACAAAGACCCAATAATTCACAAAAAATCCTCTTTCTCTAATATGCTTCTGAAAAAGGCGGATATACTCACAGCTTCCGTCCACCCAAAAGCTCCGTAAATACCTCAAATCAATATCGGACGCCGGAGGCCCGCTAAGTTATTTAAAATGCAGTTGACACGTCATCCGAGCGAAAATGCAATATTCGCCTTGTCCATGCGGAAACACAGTTATTTTCAATCGCGTTTTTATCGCCACTATTCGGGACAATGATTTCACCTTTTTAATAATTCAGAGCTTAAACAGAGCTTACCGAGTAATGTATATTTTATTGTGCTTCAATGGTAAATTATTCGGCCTTTCGGAAAATTATTACTTCATATTTACTGTTTATTTAAAAAAAAAGTATGACAAAAATATTTCAATTTCGATACGTATAGAATACGAGAAGGTGATGTCTCCGCAAATTAACACCTATAAGTGTGTTATATACGTACTCACTACTATTAGTGTGTTATATACGTCGGTTTAGGGGTACTCGGTAGAACATATATATTTAGAATAGAAATGTTCGTTTTACTGAATAGGAGATACGTTTAATAATATCTCTCATTACCATCATTATCACTACAGCCATTGGAAGTCCACTGCTGGACATAAGCCGCCCCAAGAAAGGGGGAATTTTTCCCATGATGGCAATCGCAGAGTGCAGCTCTCACTACCGGGATACTTCTACCCATCTCACTATATACATTTGACCTACACTGTCTCAGATGGATATACCGGCATAAGTCGGTTTTGGTACCAAAATCGTCTCTTTTGATACCTGGTAAAGAAGGAGGTACTATTCTACTCTACCGGTACGTCACGGCAATTAATTTATATATTACTGGCTGTGTCTGCGACTTCGTCCGCGTGGAATAGTTTTTTTTGGGTACCTCTTTACCTTAACTTATATAAACTTTGAATGTCATGTTTATTTATATCGAATCAATGGCTAGAAAAATAAGTTTCAAGTTTCTAGCTCCAAAAATAGTGATACTGCCAGACAAATTTTCATCCCCCATTTGACCCCTCACAACCCTTTTTTCGAATTAAAAATAGCCTAGGTATATACTTTCTCAGGGTCTAAAGAATGTCTGTGCCAAATTTCATCAAATCGGTTTAGAGGTGTAAGCGGGAAAGCGTAACAGACATACAGACAGAGTTACTTTCGCATTTATAATATTAGTAGGGAAGTAGGGATTAATAAATTATTCTGTATAGAGTGAATTCATAGCCAGCTGATACCATTTTATACTTTATATTACTTCAAACAGTTTTAATTAACAGAAAAATGAAAAAATAACATTAAGCAATTATTTTTTTATAAATATATATTAAACGTTATAATTCATTATTATCATAACAACTCGACTGGACAAAGACGCTTCTATAAAAAGGGGGAATTTTGCCCAAAATTGCCGCCTCGGCAGGAAGGCAATCATAGAGCGTAGTTTAGTGACGGGTAAGGCTACCTATTCCCAAATTCGCTTTTTTGAGACCTGTGAATTTTAATGGTGCAGTATAATATCTTAACTTAAGTTATCACCAATATACGGAATCTGGCTACCGACTCGGTATACTAGCTAGCTTTTACGCGTTAATGGTCATTGCTCTAAACTAGCCTAACCCAAATGATATATTATCAGGATTGTACCTAAATCTGATCGAGTCGGATTCAACCTTTTTATCTCTGTTCATTATTAAACATTGAAAACTGTATTTACCTGTTTCAGAAGTGGCTTTAAGATAATTTATGTTAGATAACTCTATTATGTAGGGTCACATCAATAACGACAAAATAAGTTTGTAGGATAGAAGCACTAAGGAGTTTAATATTTAAAAAATCACTAAACATGGATAATGTTATGGGAAAAGGAAATGTTTGGAGATTGAAATTTTCCGACATCACCTCAATATTTATTAACTATGACTTAATAGACATTATTGGATATAGCCGTGTGGTACCGGCAGATTGAATAATATCTCCCCCTGTACCAGGTGCCGTAGTCGTATCCATCCAACAGCACAACTCAAACGCAGAGAGTGGGGATAGGCAGCAGCATTTATTGTCAACACGCTATGCCAGCGCAACAATTATGGGCAAAATTGCTAAACTCCTGGAGAGGTCTATGTCTAGCAGTGGACTTACAATGGCTGATATGTTGATGTTTATTGAATAGGGAATTGTAAGCTTATTGGTATTTACTAATCTGCTGCACCTAGTTCTTATTATTAACTAACTCTTCGAATAGATGAGCTTTTATCACATAATTTACCGATAGATGGCGGTACAATTATCCAACTGGTGTAGTTCAAATAGAAAAGGTGGAGATAAGCAGCAGATTCCTCACTGCTAAGCAACGCTCTGTGATTGCCACCACACCTACCCTTTACGGCAATTATTGGGAAAACTCCTAATTCGATACATAACAATTTGACCAGGTCCCAAATACCCAGCAGCTCCGTTATTCCTAGCCACGGTAGCGGCTATGGGAACGACGGAGCAGGAGGTGCTAACAGTCTTCAGCAGTCACACTGTTACCACCTCAACCGAAGACTGGCCCTGGTAACACACAATGTTCGCACATTGATTAGTAACGAGAGGATTATGGAACCGGAGGAAGAGTGTAGTAGGATGCGCTGGGATAGTTCGGGGTTATCCGAAGTACAAAAATACGGTAAGGACACGATAACCCTAGAGTTAGGCAATCTTCTCAGTAGAGTGTGACCAACCAGGAGAGTGACCAACGGTTCCAACGTGGTGTCGGTTTTCTCGTCCACAAGTTTTTCATTCGTAACATTATTACCATCTAAACTGTGTCGAGTAGGGTTGCATACCTAATATATTCGCTGAAGGTCATTCAGGTATAAGGACTAACTTTATCGCATCCGGAATATGAAGTGGAGACTATGTATGACTATCGATATTAGTCAGGCCATACATACGTCCAAGTCCTTATTCACTGTTGTTATGGGGGACTTTAACACAAGGTTGGGTAAATTATAAGCTGAGAGTAGGACGGTATCGAAATGGGCAATGGAACCTTGTGGGGTAGGGTTTGCTGACTTTCTGGTGAAAGAAGGACTCAAATCCATGCGACACGACGTACTAAAATATTAATTAGATGATTAATCGAATCCAAGGCCTAATAACAGAGCTGAAGAGAGAAGATGGCAGTTTAACGTCGACCAAGGCTGAGCTAGTGGAGGAGATCAAAAGGTTCAATGGAGAGTTATACACCTCATTTGCCAAGCCTGTTGGTAGCTCGGCCAAATATCCAAGAACCAAATTTTTCTAGGGTCATTATGAACCGTCTCGAGTGTAGGTTTGATCACTTCCAACCTTCCGAACAAGCCAGTACATTACAATACCATAGACCACATATTTACGCTGTAGTTATACAGAAGACTGAAAAGTATAACAGGCCATTATGCTTGTCGTTCGTGGACTATGAGAAAACCTTTAATTTGGTTAATGGTCAACCTCTTCAGCGGTGCCATATTAACTAACGGTATATAGGATTGTTGAAGTGTTTTTATAACAACGACATCCATAAATAGGGTGTTTACAGGGAAACGTCGTCACGACGATCTTTGCAACTGTTTAATGCCTTTTTGGAAAACGCCTTCAAGCTCCTTAAATGAAAGACTTCGACCAATGCGTGTTACCAGCGATGACATATGACAGTGAAACGTGAACTCTAACTATTAGCCTTATTAGTAAATTTGAAATAGCTCAACGATCGACGACCTGATTAAAACCGCAGGATCACGCTGGACGCTGGCCGCATATAACCGGTCCTATTGGATATCACTTGGGGAGGCCTACGTACTGCTTCTGATATGAAGATGATAATGATGATTAAATAATTAATCATCATCATCACCACTTATATCTGAAATTCGCAACACAAGTGCTTAAAGCGACAAGAGTATGGTCAATGCATGAAATGTGTGTATTTATTTTAATTATACTGCATTAAAAAGTTACTTAAATTATTTTTTTCGTGTCTTCTATCTACATATTTTGCAAAATTTTACAAGAAGCTTTTAGAAATAAAGATACTCACCAGCCATTGCGTTTATCGGTAAACATGTACTAAGATGGACGACAACCAACACAATTACTATAATCTAAAGCTAAGTTAATTAGAAATGAAATCAATCAAACCTATCCCATCGTATTCTATTGATAGGTGGATTAAACGCGTCCGGTTTCGATAGCTGATCATCCTAATCAGTCTGCGATGATTAATAAATGCGAACTACTATTATATAATACTCTGCATTTTCGCATGATAAATAATATACCTTTATCTTTGATTGTTGCCGTAATGTTTCTATTAATATGAATATTCAAAACATCGTTTATTATGTTTGGTTTATATATTTATGTTAGAGTACAAACATTTTTAATATGCCTGATATATTATAACGATTTATCAAGCTTTAAGTAAATGTATGTACATTCATCATATCAGCTATCGGAAGTTCACAGCTGGACATAGGCTTTCATAAAAAAGAAGGACTCTGCCCCAAATTGCGCTGGGCAAGCATTGTGGCAATCGCCGAGCTAAGCTTCGCGACGGTAATGCTACCCATTCCCGCCCAGTAGTATTATGGATGGTTATACCGCCATCTTTCAGTTCCTCAATCACCTCAATTCTACTCTGCCGGTAAACAAGTGAGTAGGTATATTTGTTACTTTTATTTATCTGCCTTTGTTATAGGAAATCTCCGAGACGGATAATTATGAAACATAGTTAAAATTCCACGTAAATAATATCAAAATCCATAAAGTAATAAAACCGCCAAGAACTTATTATTCAAATTCAAGTTCATTTCAATCAAGAAATTGGAAACTCTATTAATTCATAAAATAATCTCTTCATTTGTTCATTTGCTTTGTTGTTAAAGTCCAGCTTGTTACAATTGAGCTTATCACCTAGATACATCTCCCTAACGGTTTGGGACATCAGTCCCCTTTTACAACACCTGGTTTATGAGGATATTTATATACTACACGGTAGAAACAATATGAAATAATATGTAGTTACAACAATACTTCCTTCAATCTCCACACATTTTCATCGTGAATATTCATTTACGTATGATGTTACATGTACGTGCGATCGATCGTCTGCTGGCTGCGTGGTATAGATACTATATTTGCATTTTGAAAGTGCGGCTTTATATATATCGCATTTACTCAGCGTTTACTAAATATCAGCCCGACCAACACAATGTTACCTTTGCATAATATACTTTAGGAGCTTTTCTTTAAAAATAACGATCATTAGGCTTGTATGCCTGGATTTACAAATATTTTTTGTTATGAATCTCCTACGTGTTATGGTAGATATATGGTACATATAAATTGGCATACCCAATGTAAATGTATGTGTGTTCAGGTGGAAGATTCAAAGTAAATTGAACTTATTTATTATATGTTACATGATTTTGCAAACTTCGTATTCTACATTATATTTGTATAAAATTAAGAAAATATTTGATACACGTTAAATGAGACATAATTATATATTGCTAATACAAAATTTTATTTCTGAAACAGAACTGCTTTCTTTCCCAACAAAATAGACCAAAGATTGGATTATAAAATACTAATATAATATATAATAAAAAATATAATACCAAAAATAGATTAGACCTCATACTATAGCTATAAAACAGAAAACGCATCTATAAATATTTGACATCTAAGTGACAATTTTTTTTTATAAAAAGGCACAAGGTATCATCGGTTTTAAAGCCAGTAACAGTTTGCGTTGAAAAATGAAATTAAGGGTTTTAATATATTTTTTTCTATTATGTAATAAAGTTTAAGCTTTTTACAGGCCCGATTTCGCTATGACCAATTAACAGGCAGACATTAATAATAATAATAAATTCCCAAAAAACCTCATATATAGACCTGACTCTGTGATAACTCGCTGAAAGCACTGTGTTTCAGACGCCAGACAACAGAGGAGACACAAAAATCATCATATAAATATTTGCTGTGGAAGGGTATTAAACCCACGACCCTTAACGGCACATAACATAGGATCACTACCATCTGCGCCATTGAGCCCATCATTATTTTCCATTTACGAGTATAATTATTTTCATATCAACCGTAAGACGTCTACTGCTGGACACAGGCATCAAGTGATTTCGAATAGAACCAATTATGCGATTCCATGTTTTAGTCCATCCACCTTGTATTTTAAATTGACAAAAACCAACATATATATACTATATATGTTGCTTTTTGTGAAAAAATACATAATAATAACAATTACAAAGTAAACTATACATTGTCCTGACTCCGAGGTAAGTAATATAAAACACTTGTGTAACGGCTATCGGAAAATAAAAAAAATTAAAAATAATTCTCAAATACATACATTTAACATTCAGACACAACAGATGAACACTGATGTTCAACAAATACGTTGGAAGGTAATTGAACCTACGACCCTTGGATCACATAATAGTGTCATTAGCGAATTCGACATCGGGCTCGGCAAAATCAAAATATTATATATATACTACAATAAAATTGACCCTAGAGTCAAACATTAAGATCGTATCGTATTCCAGTAGTGAGTGAGCCCTTTGAAGATAAATATATAATTTATACTAATATTTATTTATGTGGTATCTCCAATAAAATATAGGCTTGATTCTAATGCAGAAAATAAACAAATTCGATGAAATACACAAAATGTGACAAAACCTAATAAGGAAGTTGTTTGATATTTCAAAATATAGATTGTTATTTTTTAAATATTTTACATTAACTCGAAGCTATTGAAAATCTTTGATCAAGCCTAAACAATTTTTATTATTGGTAAATAAACGTAGAAACACTAAACAGCTTAACGTAAAACGGGAAATTATGTGCGATAAGATAGAAAATCATCCATTAATTCCACTTCATTAGGATGTTATGCACGTTAGCTGTTAGTTGCTCTGTCAATACGAGTCAAATCGATGATGATAGATGTACCGTCCGAGCGTTGATCTGCCTAATTAGTTTTTGCTACACACACCGCAGTCAAAACTGACTGTGGAATATTAAGCCTTTTTCACGACAGTTTACTCAAATACAGCGTAAAGAATAATGAAATACGTTAAATAATTGAATCAACAAACGTTTTGCATTGTATTTTTTTTGTGACCTCAGCAGATAGCAGCGTAGGATGATACGGACTAAGTGAAACTTGATAATATCGGTGGCGAATGGAAGCTGACGTGGTGAGTCCTAGAAAGAACGGTAGAAGTTTTTTATATGAGAATTGCACTGAGATATTATCATTTTGTTTTGTCTGTCTATGAAAATCTTATCAGTCATATTTAAATCTTAAAGAAAACAGTGGCGTTGTATGTTTTCAATTCTAAATTATAAGACATTATACTAAACTCCAGAGGAAAACTTATTGCCTTTTTTCAGCCTCACAACTTTTATATTTCCAGAATCTTCTAGAGCATAAGTTTAGCTGGATTAAATATTCTATTAATTCTAGATATTAATTACCTGTAAGTAACACATAAATGGAGAATAGACAGGCACAAAATAATGTATTTTTATTTAGTGATGGTGACTTGCATTATTTTTCAATATGCTGATTATGTTATTAAAAAAGGATATATAGATTTTAGGTCGTCCACCGCTGGACATAAACCTCCACTAGGAATTTCCAATAGGACCGGTTGTATGCCGTCAGTGTCTAGTATAACATAATCGTGTTTTTAAATTAGTTTTTTCTTTTTGGTTAATTAACATAAAAAAATATTTTGTAATACGATAAGAATTGACATTTGAATAAATAGTGCATTAAATGTAAAGGAGGAATAGTAATATTACGGTGGGGATGTCTCTGAGGTGTATCGGTCGGTATATTATTACTCGCACGCTCTATGGTATATGACGACATCCACTTTTATGTCCGTAGGTTTTATGATTTCACAATTATCTCTGGTGCTAGATTAAAAAAGCTACATTCTCTTCATTCCCATGTAAAGAATGGGTTTAAAAAAGCAAACTTTAAGTACAAATCTTTGAGCTCTTTCCTGGATTATAAGGTGTGATCAATCGGCATTTCTAGATATTTTACGCTAACTACTCTATAAATTTCTTCGTAAGAGTAGAGTGCATTTGGAGGAAAGGCACAGGTAATGTGCTCGTAGTTTGAGGCTACCAGTGGAAGCACATTCATTTTGGAAGTTAAACGCTACATATTTTTTTACGAATTCAAGAAGATGGAGTTAGTAGCTACCCACACACTATATTAAAGAACTATATCGCCTTTTTGACACGTTTCTGCGTAAAAGGAAAGTGTAGTATCGTCTGCATAGAAAATTATTTTGCAATTCTCAATATTTAATAAATAAAATTCGTTTATGTAACACAGAAACAGTGTAGGAACAAGAACACTACTTTGCGGAATTCTGTATTACACATTGCATCCGATTATACAAGTGATCATCTAACAATGCCAGTTGTTGACCTCTCATACCCAATTATTCCAGATTTTTTTCAAGGTGGTAAAAATAAACAGTATTAAATGCCTTTCTAAAGTCTATAAATATTGCCAGAAACCTAGTGTAGCATCCATTTTTCTAGCTATTGTATCAGTAAACTCATGTATAGCATTTTTTGCTGATCTGCCTCTCATAATCCAAATTATGAAACTGGTAGAAGGTTATTTCCTTCTAAGTAGTTTACTCATTGCGCGTTTATTAGCTTTTCCAGAACTTTTGAAATTACGGCTAGTAGAGAAATAGGACGGTAGTTATTAACACTATTTCTTTCATCCCTCCTATAGATTAACACAACAACCGATTTTTTTAGGGCATTGGGGAATATTACATTTAAAAAAACATGCATTAAATGACGCACAAGGATCGGTGTCAGAACAGATCTCGCCTTTTTTAATATTAGTACATTAATATTGTTAACACCAGCCACATAGTCAGATCTTAAGCTCATGATAAGTCTCTACTTCATCGGGTGAGACATCAAAAAGAACGAAAGATTGGCAAGATGATAGTTTTGATAATGATGTTGAATGAAATACTGAGTACATTAGATAGTAATCTTTGTTCTAAAAGTATACCTCTGTTTGCTTTGTTGACTGATGATTCGGCATTTGCACAAATAGACATTAGCTGCGCTGATGTTTAGTTTTAACCATTTCAATTGGTAATTTATTTATTACCGATCATATTTTTTTGTTATTTTTCTTAGCCTTAGCCTTCTATTTGTTCCATAACATATTGTTGTTTTGCTTTTCTTAACAATTTTGTATTAAAGTTTCGTTACCAATTATAGATTAACTTTAAAGTTTATTAAGCATATTTAAATAAGCATTATTGTCAGAATATAATTTCTCCTGTGATGCTTCTTAAGGAGACCTCTAGTCATCCATGGCTTTATTTTGAACTGTTCTTTTTTAATTTTAATAAATTTCGTATTATCTATAATTTTGTACAAACTCATTTTTAGTATGTAGAATGAGGTTTACGGTTCCCCAAGTAAAAGATCTATTGGACCATAATAAAAAAAATCCGATTGGAGATTTTGATTTGATTACGCAAAGATACTCTAAACATTGCCCTCTCCATATTTTAATAATAGTTATTATTTGATAATAGTTATCCTTAACTGTTGACTTTGCTATTTGCGATACATCAATAAATGTTTCTAGTATTATAAACTACACATGTTAATTTAAAAAATAAATTTTCAAACTTTTGCTAAATGTTGCCAGCCTTGATTAATTTCAGTGCAGTCTTATTTGGTTTTACAATAAGAAAATATTTTATCTCTTTAAATCATATGCTGCGTTAACTTTTTGGATCTATTATGTCAGATTACTATGTTTACCAAAGCAAATATTTGTGAATGCATATAATATAAACATAAAACCAATTAAACAGTTACTTGAACGAAGGAAGATCAAGAATTTGAAAATTAAATGATAATATTCAGATTTACCAAACCTTGTGCAAATATCTTACTAGTGAATAGCGAGAATTTATGTTCTGTCGAGAATTTACGTCTATGTTTACTCCCGCCTGAACATAACGACATGATAAGCTATACAATTTTGAGCTGCTTTCTTGAAACAAACGAATCGAGCTAACATTGAATCTGAGAAATTCGCATCGTCGTCGTCTTTAGAATTTATCCCTTGAAAATTTATTGATTTATCGTACACATAGTTGAGTTTATTTATAATATGCTTTAGTGTTATATATATATATATATATATATATATATATATATATATACATATATATAATGTTTATCCAAATCTGTCCGATAAATAAAGAAGACCTAAAATATACAATAAACAATATAAATTAATAAATATATAGACAACGGTTTGTTTGTGCCGACGCCGGTAGAGGTTCTATAAACACTATTTCGTATTGATGAAACCTTTGTCACCACCAGTTTTTTTTGTATATTCCTTTCTAGTGGCTCGTGTAATGAACTTGTACTAAACTTAGTTTTAAAACCCGTCTGGTAAACTTTAGATGTCTCTGATAATCCCGTCGGGTCATCAGGTTCATTAGTATTGTAAATATAATAGAATTTAGTACATCATTTTACTGAATTAATGTTGTTGTATTTATTATTTTCGACGATTTAAAAGTACTTGTATTAGGCCTACTTGAATAAATAATGTTTTGATTTGATTTGATATATACATATATATAGTATATATTTATCCACGATCTAACAAACTTTTTTCTGAGTTGATGTTGCAATCGTGCTCTGGACTCTTGCGTTCCAAGTGCCAAACTTAACTATTTTATTATGCGATTGTCAAATGGTTATATTTAAAAAGGATATGTCCAGTATCTTTTAAATATACATAACTACATTTCAAGTAATGCATAAATATAGGCATCTTTTCCTATTGCAACGCATGCGACAAACCACTTGTGACAAACCAAATTGTACAAATATTCTCTGTGGGTTCTGGTTTATCAAGACGTTTAGTGTCAACAAACTGATATGGAGTAACTTGTATAAGTTTGTTGTTTTATAGAAAAAGAGTAAGAAACACGAATAATAATATAAGTCATATTATTGTGACCATATTTCGATTTATAAATATTTATATTTACACAACATCTTATACATTGACCTGACTCCGTGGTAAATCGCTTACAGCACTTGTGTTATGGACATCAGACAACAGACAAGTTACAAATATAATACTTGAGTACGTATTTTTAACACTCAAACACAAATCAAAAAATTCTCATCATATATATGTTTGTTCTGGATGGGGATCGAACCCACGACCAATGGCGCATAAGATTAACTCTCTTATAAAAATAAAGGAAGAGCCAAATGAATAATAATTAATACTTTCGTAATTTTTTAATCGTTTGCAGCGCCCATTTATTATTTTGTTCTTCGTCTGACTTCACATGAGTGAGGCTAAAAGGTTACCTTTAATATTGTTTATTTAGTATGTAATGCCAACAAGTATAGAACAAAGTAGAAGCCACAAGTATAAGTTCAAAAGTAAATGAAAGTAACCAAGAAGAGAATTACAAAGACTGAACTAGTATTAGCATTCAGCATTATCCGGTAAAATCATAAAGTTTCAACCGGCTTATCTTACTACAAAGGCGGGGTTCATATAAATTATGCATCAGCACAAGACGCGGCTGTAAGCTGTTTATTCGACGTAATATCGCGTAACCGACAAATAGGCTTGAGATCATAATTTTTGAACATCAATACGTACGATTGTATTTGTAATAAGAAATTTTAAAGTTATTTATAACTACTACTCCAAATGACTTTAAAACGCTGTTTTCATTAATTTTTTTATCTTCACAACAATTAGAACGTTGAAGCGTCGAACTAAAATATAAAAAAAATAAATTAACTGCATTTAAAAGACGTAGTAAAAAAATGTACATGTAAATGTTTAGAAATAATAATTTTAAAGTTGTTTCTCTTGACTCAAATTCATAAATGCAGAGTCATTCAGGCCAGATCTCAAATGACTTCTATATTAGACATTATTCAAATTGAAGCACGACGTTCATGATATTATTTAACTTTTTTATGGTTTCCGAAAAATTTTATAGGCGGATCAATTTCAATTTCATGCATAATAGTCTTAATGTAATAACTTAAAGAAAAATGCGTATTTATTTCAAATATCTACATTTATTTTCAGGAAAACAACCGAATTCGCACAGTTAGGTTTAGCACTCGTACTTATGGGTAGAACTGCTTAAACCACGACTAACCCTACAATCCATGCCTTTAACAAAAAGTTTCAATTTAGCGCAATCGCAACCGGTTATTTATTTTCTAAGCGGCTCACATGTAAACTATATAATCTTATCTTTGTCCCTGAGGGTTTACATAAACAACTTTCGGTGCATTGTCACTCAATGCACCGAAAGTTATTTTTGTTTATAACAAAGAATATTCCCGTACGTTTTAGTATTCTCGATTCATCGTAGTCTAAGATTTCCATAGGGTCAAAGTAATCCGCATATACGGTTTTAATTAAAGCAATTATACGTTTTATTCTGAGTAGTAAATATGTTAACTTATTTATTACAAAACAGTGTCGATTGTAGCTTATTTTATACCTATTTCATTTTACCATAGGTAGATCTCTAGCAGCAATGGTCGTCTGCATTGGTATCTCACTCTAACCTATTTCTACCGCCAAGTAGTATCTAATGTTCACAATGCTGTGCTCGGGTTTAAAGGGTGAAAGAGGCAGTTAAATAACTGGGTAAACGTGACATAGTATCTTCATTTCACAAGGTTGCTGACACGGTAGTGACATTTTGTGATGATTGCGTCCATAGGTTGCGGGAACGTTAATCATCAAGTGGAACGTATGCTTTTTTGCTGACTTTATAATAATAACATTAATAAAATAGTAACATAGCTAAAATGGTATAATAAATTGCAGTTTGATTAAAATGTTTTTGTTGTGTATCAGCTAGCTTTGCAATAAGATATTGTAATAATTGTTTGTGTATCTACCCGCTCAGTTGTTTAGGTTTGGAGTTACAGCTCTATTGTTGCCCAGTTGTTTCGGTTTGGAGTTACAGAAGTGCTCTAACTCCTTGTGATAAAGATCAAATTTGTTTTTTAAGTGACCGGGTCAATCGCGTTACTATAGTAACGCGGAGTTGCCGCTAAATAGTAGCGGCAACTGAATTTGTATCATGATCAACAAAGCTAATAATTAAGTTTTTGTTATAATCAAAATATTAACTAATGGGATTACTTAAGAAAGAAAATCAATGCCTTATTAGTTTAATGCTCGCAAGTCCTAAAACCACGCGGGAGACCTAGGTCCTATTGGGTTGTTGACACTACAGGTTGCCCTCACAGTTACGTAGCGATAGCAATTTAGTACATAAAAACATACATTTTTAGTAATATGTATACCCTCATACAGTACACCTTTATTTATAATAAATTATTCATCTATTCATTTCAAATACTACAGCTTATATTTTATTAACGCACAAACGGATGCATTCGTGTTTTACGAAGTGAAAATAGTAAAACCACTTTACGGCCCATTTTGATTTTATATGGCAAGAGAGAAATCCGTTTTATGAATCCATGTTTTTACATATATAACCAAGACTGATTAATTAATTAGGGTTTTCAAGGCAGTGGCATGTTTAATACCATCTTTAAGTTAATAAGAAAGTATAGTATTATTAAAAAATATATATAGTAAGAC
Source organism: Heortia vitessoides (assembly GCA_020976665.1). NCBI lineage: Eukaryota > Metazoa > Arthropoda > Insecta > Lepidoptera > Crambidae > Heortia > Heortia vitessoides. The sequence goes on along the minus strand of JACJUM010002878.1, from coordinate 9,574,879 downwards.
ATTCATAAATTAGTCATAAAGCCATTAATAAGTCAAACTTGGAAAACACGCAATAATTTTACAGATAAACAACATTATTTTAGCTATGATGATTTACGTTTGTTTTATTAATAATTAGATAATTCTAACATGGATATCGAGAATTAGTTAAATATGTCGAGTCTTATGAAGTATAAGCTACATTCCTGTAACATCAATACTCTTGCGGGGCAGCCTCAATCGAAATGGTTCCATAAAAAAAAATTCGCGCGGTTTTAATTGTAACTCTGTATACAGAAAAAAAAAGTGATATTTTCTAAAATTTAAGCATTTAGTACTCAATACAAAACAGAAGTTTTATTATGAGAACTAGCTAACTTAGGTTAGAAAATGATATGTTGATTATAGTCTATTTTATTCCTATTTCTTTATTTGTTATTTTTTAGAGGTTGATTTCTTGCAATGGCATTGGTACCATACTCTTACCTATTTTTACCACCAAGCAGCGTTCGCATTGCTGTGTTCTGGTTTAGAGGGTGAGAAAGGCAGTAAATGGCTGGGTAAACTTGACATAGTATCTTAAGGTTCAGAAGGTTGCCTGCCAACACGATAGTGATATCCTTGTAAAGACACGAGCTTTAAATTTCACTCGGCATATGGAAACAAAATATGTAATATGTTTTAACAATTACGCGATCACTTTTCATACCAAAACTGGTATATTAACCGCGTTCTTTTTAAATGTTTTCATTATTTGTTCGAAATTTTGGTTACCTTGCGTTTCTCAAGATTGTTAAAAGATGTTGTTAAAACCGCGTTTTAAAGCCATTAAAAGAAAAGTTTTATTTTAAACAAAATAGCTGTCAGAGTCAGGGATGCAGCTATCTTCCAACTTCTTAATTTTATCTGAATTTTTATAATGTCGCTAAGATTGTTGTTGTAAAGTATGCTGTATTGCTTCCCAATTTATATTTAAAACTAGCTGGCGAGTCCGAAAACCGAGAAAAGATTTGTTTTGCAAAGATTTTTATTAGCTCTGAATGTATTTGGCTGACTTTAGTCACTAATCGAATTCTAAACTATCAGTAACAATTTATAATTTATACAACCTTTCATATTTTTATCGGAGACGGAACTGAATATCTGTGGAATCACTAATTTATTTTTCCTACAATCATAGAATATAGCACTCGGAGAAGACCCGCAATATGAAGAAGCTATAAAGTCGCACGGGATTGCGAAATAAAAATTGCACTGGTAGTTTCGGATACACTACGTGCACAAATCTAAGGATGGTGACTAGTTATTTATAAGTCATCTATCATGAAATCGTTATGTCTCACTATTCATTATGTTTAATTTAACTTAATTAGTTATTGGGCACAAATAAAAAGATATATCAAACGAGTTATTTGTCTGATAATGTTCGTTTGTATTTTTACTAAGAGTTATTCCTTCAATTTTGTTTGCATGTATTTTCATGTTTTATGATATTATTGACCCCATAAATATCCATGACAAAAAGCCTTTAAAAAAAAATATTTTGTATAATTGTAAATTTTTTACTCCGTGATATCCTCCTTATGCGCTATTCTAGGCCGTACTCTATCACTACCCATCTTCATCGACATCATCGCACGATGAACTTGTATGTACACAAAATTAGTATGCATTTTCCGTTTCTAATTTGATGGCTCCTTATTAAGAGCTGTGAAAAAGCAGTTTGAGAAATGCAAAGCTCTTTTTGCAACAACAAAAAGACATTTAAAATGATTTGGTATGCTGACGGTACACTATAGCGGTACCATGTCACAGTAAAAACTAATCTATGCTCAGTCCAGTCGGCTCTCGTTCCGTGGCGAGTTGCCGGGACTACTTGTGTTACCGGTTAGTTATGTGGAGATGTGGGAGATGGGATCTGTTAAATCCGGGGTTAGGGACCTGTGGATAGTATACACTCACCTGTATTCCGATACAAAGTGACCATCAAAGCAGAATCTGTATTTAAAAAACAAGTTAAACATTGAATACAAGTCCATTGGAACAGCGTTATTCATTTTAATTAGTTTTTCATTGAGTTATGTCAGTAATAAAATATCGATGAACTCATTCATTTTAAACTTGTAAAATTTTTATTGAACGTTCAGTGTGAAACCATTCGGTGTGCTTCTTTACATAAAATATTTTGTAAGCAGTACACGTTCCAAACGGTACCTCTTACTGTTCGTTTTGAAACACGGCTTATTGATAAAGAGTAACGTTTCACAAAGTGTGAAAAAATGGAGAGATTTCCGGAGATGATATTTTTACACTCCCAATAACGAATTCGCATGACAAAAGCTCCAGTTTCAAAGAAAATCTATATCAAATTATTTTACTTAGTAGTATGAATAATGACTAATAAAGTGTATAAGAAAACATAGATATAATTATTTTAATAATTGCAGATATATCAAAATCAAATACAAAGTATTTGATTATGATATATCAGAATTGTACTGTCCCGATAAATATTTTTCTTAGTAATAACAAGGATATTACAAGTATCCACGATTCCCGGTGGCATATATGGTAGTGATCTTATCTTGGGTGGCAATGTTCCTAAGTTGGATTCCTTAATAAACATTTATATGATGAATATTTATGTTTGTTCTTTCACAAATATAATATCTACATAAATATGTATTTTTTATATTTGTGGTTCTTTTGTTGTCTGATTGACGCAAATGCTTCAAGCGACTTATGTGGTAGTCAGGTTAATGTATAAAAGAATTATAAAATAAATGAGATTACTTTTAAATGCTATCATAGATAAGCATGAAATTTGTCATTCACAAACTTTATATTGATACTACAAGTTAAAAAAAGCTGAGGTATGTTCCAAAAATATACATTGCACTTATTAACAAAATATGTTTCAACTCATAACTTTCTATTCTATAGACCTTTGAAAGTAAGGATTTATATCACAGATTCACAAATGTTGGCAGATAATTACTTAAACATAGATTTTGGTAGAACAAGCTGTTGATTATACTCGTATAAATAATATGAACAGTTTAGCCTCTAATTGTAAAAAAAATATTGATGTGGAGATAGAATAAGTTTAGTAACTGGAAAATGTATTACGGTTTTTTTTTCAGAGAATAAAAATAGATATCCATTATTAGTGATATCTATTTCAATCTATTGGTCGACCAATGGTTAAAATTCAACAACAGTTAATACAATAAAAAAAAACTTTTTCCTTATTAATTGATATTGAATAGTAAATTATTGTTTACTTCAATTAAGTATTTAGTAAGTTTTATGTATTTATAGTGCATTTTGTACAAAGGAAATAGTCACTTGTTATTTTAACTATATCAAATTTCAACAAAAAATTTCTTAAAGGTTTTTTGGATTCACGTATTAATATTTTAATTAACGACACTGTTCGGAATATACCATTACAATTACAATAACTAGCAATAATATAATTCTCATCGTTCAATTTCTAAGCTGCTTAGTACTATAATCCAACCGGTTATGCAACATTCTGAACAAAACCTACCTCGGGGCAGTTCTCTAATGCGGCCTTATTTCACGACGGAACGTCACAAGCTGCGGCCCGTGACATTGCTGCAAGTTCTAGGTTCAAGCGCATGTTGTAAATATTACTATTAAATGTGTCAATTTATTTATGGTACCTTATTATACTTTAGGCAACGGTAATTAGTCCGTTGTTAATGATAATAGTTGTTGGCAATTGTTTATTTTTTACTACTAAGCTGTCTAACAAACAGACGACCCGCGGAATTAAAAACGGTCATTGAATAAATAAATTAATAATATATAATAAATATAAAGAGGAAAAAAGAAAATAAATCTTCACATACATTTTTTTGTACTCGATTTAAGGATTTTTGTGTAATAGATACACCGAAATTTTTAGAAACATCCAGAATCAACATCATAATGATATGTTTGTATTAATTGTGGAAAAAGAATTGCCAAGTTTCAAATCGAAAGGATTCCACTAGAGTGTCGTCAATCTTGTGACTTAGGGATATCATGTCCAAGCAGTGTATTGTACTGCTGTTGTGGCATCAACAATAAATGAGACGCAGTGACCTTATGTGACCTTAGATAAACATTGATTATTACCGCAATGTAGTTACAAAATTATATCACCAACTTAAAAATATATATTTTTGACACGGCACCATTCTAAAACGTTTTAAAATTTTTAAGCAATAATGTATATTATATATGTAGCAAATATTTAATAATTTCGATACACGACCTTGTGACAACCATTTTCAAAAATGGCAAAGATTTTCGGTAACGGTTTTTAGAGTTTAACAATTACCTATATTATTAGTAGTTTTCACTAGTTAAAATGGCGTTTAAAAATTATTTTTATACGAATTAGCGTCTCTTTTTTAAACTTATTCAACAAAACTTCATAAAGGATGTAAACGCAGCAGCCTATATCAATCATAATAAATATCACATGGATATCAGTTGTTAGAAACCTTGTGGCTTCACCTTCATCAAAGACTTCATCACCATCATTCCAGCCTTTGAAAGTCCACTGCGGGACATAGGCCTTCCCAACAAAGAAGGAATTTTGTCTATAATTTTCACGCTGGGCAAGCATGTTAGCAATTGCAGAACATAGCTTTGGAGACGGGGATGCTGCTGCCCATCCCCACTGCCAAGGATGGATATGCCGCCATCTTGAAACCTAAGTCCCCTGTTTTGACACCTGGTACAGACCGAGGTACTATTCTACTCTGCCGGTACATCACGGCACGCCGGTACCTCGCGGCACGCCGTTACCTCATGGTACTGAAGAAGAAAGACGACTGAACTGACTGACTGTTGAAGATTTAATATCACATTCCCCAGTAATTTCATGGCATTTCTCACCCTTGAAATCAAGGCACAACAGTGCTAATTGGTAGCGGTATAGTAGTTTGCGGTAGAAATATGTGGGTGTGAGGTACCAATATAGATGACCTTTATCTGAGTTCTACCTTATGTGTTATATATTAAAAAGTAACTGACATCTATAAGGCAATATAAATTTATCGATTTATTAAGGTCAAAGTCAGGGATAGGAGCTTGATTAGCTTTATGACCCACACTGTTTGCTTGCCGTATATTGTACACTGTTGTTTGCACTGTACCCTGGATATACGTACCCTTTCTGTTTGTTTAAATATGGAATTGTCAAATCGAATGTTGCCTGTATCAAACATTTATAATTTTTACAATTTCTATTCGAAACGATTTAGTGTTGTAATTCACAAAATCGATTGTACAATAATGATTCAACATTTAAAGGAACAGGTCTAATAAAAGATTTACACGTAATTATAATTCGAAATTGAAAGAAAGTTGCGTTTAAAATTTTTGGAAAGTTTAGAAAGATCTAGTGTTAAAAAATTGTCTTCCTAAAATTAAAAAAGAAGATGGGTTCGTAAAATTTAGCCACGATAAAAATTAGTTTTTCTTGAATAACAGTTCATAGTACAAAAACATTGTGTGTTTTGCAAGCTTTGCCAGTGTATCAGGTTTTGCTAAAGAAACGCATCGCTATTATCAATATAATATGATTATAATGATATATCAGCCGGATAGCACCGTAGCCATTCTAGACTTTGTTCCAAAAGATAGCACAGACTAGTGTGTTCACATGCCTGTACATTGAATATATTTCATTTTGCCTGTGCAGTCAGCATTTCATCTTTGATATATTTCTTTTGGAAACTTATTATTAATATTGTACATGGTTTTAATTTACTTTTTGTTTAGTATTCTAAAATCTGAGAGCCTAGCTAACAGCTTTTTTTCTTTATTAATATTTCAAAATGACATTGTTGTATCTAAATATTATTAGGTGATATTACTTCAGGCAACTAGAATAAAATACACGCAAGCTATACGTACGGATTGTCATATTTTGAAAGGCCCGAAGCAGCCGCTTAGTGGCTCGATAAACGAGATTTATTAGATGCTCGCCGACGATTCGCTATTTAGATCTCAGCAAGAAATTAATTTCGATAACGGTGGAAGGTAAATCGATGCTTATATGGATATAATTCAGATTTAGTCTTAATGCTTTTCAGACAATTTATTTGTATTTCTGCGATTTATTATTTTTAGATGAGTTATTAAATAGAGGCTCTCACTAATTCAATTTACTGAATTAATTTGTTTATTAGATAATCGTATCTGTTATTTATAACCGAGAATTTTCTTCTTAACGGTTAAATATAATGGAAGTTGTGGAAAATTAAATACACCAGATTTAAGTTTTAGAAAAAAAACGCGTATGATGTCCACACAAAAGTACATATAGAAGTCAATAATAATAAGCTTTTTTTCTCATTTTAATTTACAAAAGAAATATTTTTTCTATGTTGTCAACAAAAAATTTCTTGGAAAGTGGTAACCATTATAATTTTCCTTTTTAAACTTTAGGTAGGCTAGGTACAAAGTATTCAATTTCTACACCAGTAAAAGATAATGCAATCGCGCTTCTACTAAATAAAAGCATAATGAAAGTTGTCGAAACTGAAAATAAAAGGGTTGACACCCGGGTCGACGTCACACGTATATAAAATAAGTTGGGTCACTTATTACCCTACAGGGAACGAAATGAAAAACAGTAGCGTTCCATTACGTAGAGGTACGCGTTAATTTGGGTCGCTACTTATATGTAACTAAGTGCTTAACTTTTATTCATATCGTATAATATACGAAATAAATTAACAGCAAACTAACATGTTTTGAATATTGTATTTCTATAGAGCTCTATTGTTCTTCGTTTATTGTATGATATTTCAGAGAATAATTAGAAAGTACTTTAAAAATCTTTGCATACAGTACTCCTGCGCTTTATGCAACTACAGTTTGACATTTTCTCATTTGCTCTTGTTTATTAATTGAGTTTGATCTAAGCGAGTCATAAAAAAAGAACAGACAATTCTTTTCTAACTCTTTGATTATTATTTATAGGTATGCCGCAGTTCGTTAGGCTTGTTAGCTAGTTGAATTTACTATATTTTCTCTAACTTTCAAGAGAAATCGTTTAGTTATCAAGACAAACTTATTAACGGCTTATCTTTCTTTGTCTAATAAATAATCAGTTGGTCTTAGTAGGTCAACATCAAAAGCTATAAAAATAAATAACTCTCGCCTCTTTTCCACTTATAAATTAACCTGATAGTAATTTATGACAAATGTCTTTATCAGTTCATATGTACTATCTTAACGTCACTAATTTATGATGTTTGCGAAGTTCAATTCCAACGGTACATTGAGCTCAACGAGTAGGTCATATGCATTCGGGTTATCTGGAGTAATAAAAAAACATTTTATACTAAGAAATTAGGATGAAAGAGTAAACCTACTTTCATAATAAAAACTTCAGAGTATTTAGCGCGCTTCTGTAACTCAAGTGTAAAAACAGTTTTCCATTTGAACCTGAAATATGAAAAGTAATATCTTACTGACACAGTCGAATCTTTTTCTCTCAAAGCTACTACAAAGTGCTTACAAACTGAAAACTTTGCAGTTATCCACTGAATGTGTGCGTGGCAAATTTTATGGAGTGAAATAATGTTAAAAGGAAAACGTGATGCGAAAAAGTCTCCCACAAAACATTACACAGGTCGATGTACATTGCGCCCCGCGCCGGCCATTCCCAGAGAAAACGTATGTCATGGTACTGTAATTTTTCTCCTAAATAATAGATCGTATCGTATATTTCCTTAGGACTGAGAAAGCATTCACTTTGGGAAATAAGGAATCCTTATGGGATGTAATGATGGGATAAAATTCAACCGTCAAATAAATCAGGCCCTTATGAATAAGGTTTGAGCTTTTTATGAGAATGTTTTAGACGGTATTATCGTACCAGCGTAAAAAAACGTAAAGCGATTGATTTTGTTACTATAAAAATGTAAACAGCAAATAATGAAAGTACTATACTTTACTAATAGTACAAAAAATACTGTAAGTCTATGAAAATCAAAGCAATATATTCACTACGTACTCACAAAATTCATAAGTAAATGCCCCATAAATATAAATAAATTAAGATCTGATTTGTAAACTAATTTCGTATTCTAAACAAAAACAAAAACACCGAGGTAATGGCGCGTAAAATATGAACAACCCGACCAGTCAACCGTCTAGTTCGCACCGGCTCTACTCAAGATACCCTGTAGTGGTGTATGTCTCCATTTTTATGTCCCCAGAGTTAATAATTTAAGCTATAAAGATCTCGGAGGAAAGTTCCAAATGTATTTTATTGTGGTATAACTTCTTGGTTTTGTTTAAGGGTCGGAATTGGGTTATTTATTTCTTTTGTGTGTCGTTCTGTGAGGTATGCAGGCTAAATGGTAATTTTGTTGTATCAACTTACGGTTAATTTGTTGAAGAACAATCGAGTGTTATGTTTTACATTTTTACGAGTATAATAGTATAATTACCATGTGATGACAAAGTACAAGCTAAAATTTACAACATTTTTGACGAGTATAAATTTCAATTTTGTCTACATTGGTGGAATTTATTCCGGGGACACTTCCTCTGCGGAAACGTATGGTTGTTGTAAGGTAACTGGCGGTAAATTGCTTTTTGACAGGATATTTTTCACTGGAAATTTTTGTTATAACGTTAAATCATAACGTGCTATATCGGGAAAATAATAATACTTTGTAAGTACACCAATGTGATATTTATTGATGTTGTTCCAAGTTGTTTCTTTCTGTTATTTATAATAAAAGCATATTGTAAATATTTGTAGATTATGTGTCTATAATAGATAATGTAATGTCATTATCTATAAATAATATAATAACTATAGAACTTCAATAGTATAAACCTTTTATATATTTACTAACAAACGCATCCAAATTAACTTATGTTCCGAACTCTTAATAAAAAATGCAATGCAAACCAAAATAAAATAAAGAAGTTTTAGGCCAATGACATATTTTATATCTTTTAATATCATTATCGTATTGTTTTATGTAATTCAAAGTTTTTTACGCAAACAAATGGCTTTATTACAATTTAATTTTATAACACCATGCTAATAATGGTTTATTATATAATTGCAAATCAATAAATTATTAATGAAACTAGAGAAAAAATTATGCAATTCAATCAAATAAAAAAGGTGACCACGGACAAATAGAGACATCATTTTGTGTTGACACAAAAATCATTTGGAAACATAATAAAAATAGTAATAGGAAGTCATCCCGAAAAGCAGGAGGGAATGTACTCAATAGGAAATAATGGGCAAAATCCCTCCAATAACCTTATCCCTTTCCGACCCAAAAACCCAATTAAGCTACCATCGTGGCGATAACAACAAGTTGCTCGATTTTGATTAACTTAATTGATATAACTTAAGCAATATTGTACAGTCAAACCCTAAAAGTCAACTAAACAATAGATCTGGACAAACATAGCGAAACTTTCAAAATAAAGGAAAAAAAACAGCAAAGATACTTGCTTACTTGATAAGTTGTTGCTTCATTGTTTTATATTTTCATCTAAAATATTTTTCTTCTTATACCGAATTTCACATTTTTCAACATTAATGCGAGCAATCAATATGCTTAAAAACAGGTGCATTCGTGAATAATAACAAACAATATGTTTTATGCAATGCAATAGATAATTAAAGTATTTTTTTTGCGTTCTTTTCTCAGCTTAGACAATAGCATCTGCCACAAAAAATAAATTTGCAAAAGGAAGAAGGCAAAAAAAAGTTATAAAGGAACGAAAGTATTTTTTCTCTTTAGATTTTGTAACAAACATAAAACAACTAATTATTTTAAAAGCTAAAGGATTTCTTACTTACCAGATTTTTTAAGAACTTTGAAAGTTAGGTAGAGCGCTTCCAGACACTTTTCACTGCAGCTGCAATCCGGACAATCCTCTATCGCACCGACCTTCAAAGTTCAATTGCACCAAACCACGTGAAAAGTAAGCTTACTTACTGACACAAAATGAAAATTCAAAAAGTTCGAAAATATTGAGAGTTCTAGCAAAGAACAAGTAAAGGGTAATAATTTACGAAGGGATATGTTTTTAAAAAGCGCGCTGCACGCGCGAGTTAGAATACCGGTAGGGTTCGGAGATCGTACGTCGCGGAGAGGATAGGTCGGACACACGTTCCCGGGCGACGAAACGACGTGAGTGATGCCGCCGCTGGATACCTCCCGCCCGCCTAGCGCTAGCGGGGCCGCGAGCAAAAGGGATGCAGAGAGCAGTGTACCTACCCCGCGAATATCGCCGCTCGGATCTATTCGGCAGAGTCTCAAGTACTCTCTACCGCTCGCTACGCTCTCTCCGAGAGGGAGGGCTCACCCGGCCCCGATTCCAGAACGACGCAAATAGCGATCCGAAACCAATCCCATTTGAAACCTAACGCCAACATGCTAAAATAGAATTTCCACATTTAGGTCACGAGATGAACACCTGACGTTCGGCGTCATATCGAAAAACATATGCCCCTGTTGGCTAGGTGTAGCAAATACCATAACGAATACTTTGGCTGAACACGCGGCATATTATGCAACGTTACAGGCTTGTATTGTGCACTATGAATTTCCTTGTCCTTGGAGCGGGCTTTTAGAGAACGCGGATGTTTTGTATATATTTTATGGTACCTGGCATCCAGTCAGCCTCCGAGATCGGGCTACATTTTGTTCGTGAAATCTCCTTATGTTACCGTTAAAACATCACAATTTGTTTATGCATCAATTCTAACGAAAACTAAATGAATAGGTAAAAAATATTTTGTTCTTGCTAACAAACACTTCCTGAGAAACAATAAAACAACTTTGTATGTACTTACCTAAATTAATTGGTTCAGTTGTAGAAACTTAGCTTAATTATGAATGTGGGTACAGCGTTCAACCTTTTCCTAGCCACAAAGTAATACTGAAAATAAGCAAACTAGCGAAAACTTTCCAAACTGTTTCTCTAAAAGCCGTTGAATTGAGAGCGAACACTGGTAATCCATCAAGTGATGATTAATTCGGCAAAACTTCACTTCAATCGCCAGCTGCGGTGACCTCGACAACCCTTCATGTTTATAACACATAAAAGGGACCTTTTATTATACTAAACCACTGTTCCAATTAAATTAAAACGGGTGAAAAAATTTGTTGGTATGATTTATTTTAATAAATGTTCTTAATTTATTTATGTGAACCATATTAAAGATATATAGAAGAATAATTTAGTATAAATGTCCCATTTTTTTATAAGAATTAAACGCAATAATAAAAGTACAACCTTCTGGGGATTCATGATAAAATTCGGTTGCTGCGTCATTTTTTATGTTGACTGGAAAGGATGTAATAATAACAAATAAAACTAGATTACTCTATACTTAGAACCTAGTACTTAGAAAAATTAAAATGTTGTAATGGTAGAAGTTTTGTGTGTCTACAAAACAAATCTATACAATATAAAATAAAAGAACCTCAAAAAATCTACCAAATTCGAAAACAGCAAATCGCCCGCAGCATCGTCCTCCCAAATGCGTAATTTAAATAGGTACGTACAGAGAAGCGTATGATAATTCGAAACGACCAAAAATGACTTCTATATATGGGTTTTAGAGTGCTTAGTTGAATAACACGACCCTCTAGTCCGGGCTTCGACCGCCGGACACCGCGAGATTGGGGCGCTCCGCTTTGTTTATTCCTTGATTTCATTTTCCGCTACCTCAGAACCATTTGAGACGGCATTATACTTATCTTAAATTTTCATTTAATCTGAGCCTTATCTCTTCTTAAATCACTTTAAATCTGTTCACAAATTGTTTTGGAAGTCTCACTGGGTTCACAAATATTTAACTTACCCGTATACATGAATAACAGAATTTATTTAACTATTAAGAAATTAGCTTTTAATTTTATTCAAAGCTCACCGTAAATTCACAAGCACCTACGAAGTTATATTTTATCTGTAAGTTTGTATATAAAAGATAATTTTGAATTAATGGCACTTTTCTTGGAATATTATATATGTTTGCGTTAATCATTCTGTGTTATACACTAATTTCATATTTGTACTATATATTTTATAAGTCGATATGGGCAGTACTTAAAGGTGGAAATAATAAAAATCATAGCTAGTTGTTACTTATTTTCGAGCAACCTAAAATGATAACTATAGGTCATGTAAACGAAATAGATTTAAGATTTTCAATTTTACGAAATGTATGTCAATATAAAAAAATAGTGACTCTTTAACCATAAACAATAATACTACAGATCACTAAAGTATGCGCATGATGTTTGCTAGCCTTTTCAAATATTTTCTATTGGACCTTCCCTTTCATATGAATACAAGTTGATTAGATTCCCGGAAATATTTTGTTAAGCTTCCCTTTCTTTTCTCATATCATTTCTTTCATATGGGACATCCTATAATGAACTCAGAATTTATTCTGAATCCATACTTTGCAACGAAATGATTTGTAGGAAATTTCATGTTGAGAACGCTAAAGCTAAGTAAGTTACCACAAATGACACCGAAACACCTTTAAAACGTTAGTTAGAAAATGTACCTACGTTAAAACTACTTACCACCAGCGATACAATCAGAAGCCTTCGTTTAAGCCGGACCTAATTCACAACAAAATACGACTAGGGTTTCGGTGTTTCGGTTTGTAAAAAATTTGAACTCAAAGATTTAACAAAACTGTTGTGTGAAAAATTCACTACTGTTGGAAAAACTCTAACTTAAAGTAAATTACGATTTTTTTACCTGAAAATTGTTTGTCCAATTTCCGGTTGCAAAGATAGTGTGGTATTAAGACCAGCAAATACGTGTCTGAAAACTATAGGTTAATGTGATTTGACTGCCAAATTGCTGTTTTCGATTGTTTCCCTCTACGCCTTTCTTAGTAAAGACGCCTAGAAAGGTTTTTAATAAAGTTTCCTCTTTTATTTTTCAAGTATAAAACCCTAAAAGGGCAATGTTTTAGCGAAACAAGCGATATTGTATCACACTGTAATCGTTAGTGTCAATTAGGGTGCGCTAGATGCCATCCGAGCCGTAGTAAAATATCGGCTGCCATCGAAATAAAGTGAAAAAAAATATAGGGTAAAAGTGCAAAAGTTGGAAATGTTTCGGCGAAACTCACTTGTTTACACACTGCTCGTTCCGCTGGCTTCCGCTGGCGCGCGCCTAAATATTTCCCTTTAAAACGTTTACATCGTGCCGTACAAAACATGTTTACGGTAAAATAAATAATGCAATAATGATGTTGGCAATTTCAATAATTATTTAACATTATTCGGTTGAAGGAAGAATTTGTATACTCAGCGAACTGTCGACGATGCAATCGAACCCGATTGGAAAACATGATTTAATGATAAGGATAAACTATAAGGAATTAAACTATAAGGAATTGAAATAAGCAAGATACAGTATAAAATAAAATAATGCGGTTACGTGGGCAACCACGTGGGTGTTCGGGCTGGAAGTACAATAGCATCTCGGAAAATTAAGGTGGAATAAATGTTATAAATAACTTTTGTTTAAGTTATTTTTAATGGATATTGTTAAGGAGTTGTTTAAACGTTCTGCAGTTCATTATAAAGTAATAGAAACTTGAGTGTGTCCGTTTTTTATGAATACTTTAATTTTTAGTCATCTACCTACTTATGCGATTATTCCGTTCACTGGGTTATGCACACTTAAAGCATTAAAACATGATGTTTTCATACTGCCACCTTATAATGCTTTTTTTTACAATTAGATAAAACCAATGCAAATAAAAAAATAACAAATTAATACACATTTGCTGGAACCGGCAAAAGAGATTAAAGTTAGTTACAGTAGTTACAGCAAGTATAAAAACTGCGGATCAGTCAACGAGTAAAGAAAAGTTAACAAGCTTCATAAGTTGGTTCATGTTTTCATAGTACACAATTTAAAAGCTTAACTTGACACAGCATCTTTTATAGTTGCACATACAGTTAAGTAAACGTAGACTGCTTTGCAATTTATTAAGTAGGTATAATTTTTATGATATAAATAAATAATTACTAAGCGTACGGGATTTAGCCTAGTGATTGGTGAATTAGATTGGTGATTTAATATTTCCCTAAGCCCTTTCGCTAATGCTTTGTAATGTTTAATTTGTGTATGTGGGTATGTATATGTGCATGTGTATGTATACATATGTATATTCATCAATTTATAGATAGTAATATCGTTGGAAATAAATGTTTATTATTGTTATTATAACACAAAATCTAATAATGTGGGTAAAAAGCAAATCGCAATTGGGTGTGTGAATTACGATTGAATACTTATTATTAATGACCTTTCCGACCTTTCAATTAGCCATCTTAACAACGAACAATTTAATATTCTGGGTATAGTAATATGAAAATCTAATCAAATTAAGTTGGGTTTTAATTCATTTTAATACAACTTTATAATGTTTATATCACTGTATAACTTTATGAAAATCAAAATGTTAACAACAAATTTTTACCCACTAAATAAGGACAAAAAGTTTTATGCTTAACTAACAAAGTGGAACTAATAAGAAAAAAAAATGCCATTATTAATTAAGCTGACTTTAATATTTGATATCTATTATAGTTTCTGAAGTATCGTCGGTTTAACAATGAAGTCATCGGCATTTTATTAACCCGCGTTGGGGCTATTCGGTTTTCTGTGACGCATATAAATCGGCCACCCATCCATCATACGCGTCACACACCGTCGGCTGATCGGCATATTGCGAATTACGAGAGATGCCATGCGGAGCCACGCGTGCTGTCAATATATACGGTGCTGCCGGCCATTACTCTAGAGTCGTTTAATATCTAACTTACCAATATATTATCTGCGTTAGACAAAGAATGCTTAAATTTGTATTCTTGACTCTGGGCAACGATTGGAAAACGAACTAATCAGACCCCATCAAATGATTACTTTTATTCCTTTGTAGTTTTCCAGACGAAGCATTCCAAATTTTATCATAATTGTATTTTTTTATTGAACTAGGTCGACAAACTAGCATACAGACCGCGTAATAGCAAGCGTCACTGTACACACACGTTACTTAGCCAATCTCATTCAGTATAAATAGGTGAGAATAATGTACCAAAAGTATCGACAAAAACGAATTCGTGTCCTAAGTTATTTTTAACGGTCTGACAATTATCAACATAACCGAATACTTTGTATATAGCTGCAGCTATCGAGCCTCAATACAGGCGTTTTAGCGCCAGTCTTTATTCCGTTCATAAAGAATACTTATACCCCGTATTGTTAAAAGTGCTAGTTATTTGTCTTTCAGAGCTTCCAAACTTTCGTAACTTTTAATCGTATTTAATCCAAATGTAATCTTTCAATTTTTTTTTTCATGTTGCCGGATCTATCTCCAACGCTGTCATGGTCGGTTAAAAATGACAGTTTTGTAATTCCAGGTTTTTTTATTTTATAAATAAACTCAACGCATGCCGTATTGGTGTTGTCATGCTTCAGACCGGCATGCTTCGCATTTCCAATAAAACTATGGACTACGTGTAGTTGTGTAATGTCATTACAGTATAGAACTAACATACAGTACACCTTACGCAATCATCATCATTATAACAGCCATTGGAAGGCCACAAATTGAAAAGGTCTTCCCAAGAAAGAAGCATTTTTACCCATAATTGCCGAACTGGGTAATCGTGCTGGCAATCTTAAAGCGTTATTTCGTCGACGACGATGAGCAACTAGAATGCTGCTCTTTGCCCATCTCCGCTCTTTTTCTTTTTTTAAGTTTCACTAGTTTAGGAGGATATGCCGCCATCTGTCGGTTCCGGTACCTAAGTCACCTCTTACGATACCTGGCAAAGGGTAAGGTACTATTGTACAATGCTGGCACTTTACTTTAACGTCTTGGTAAAAATAATATATCTATAATAATAATATGAAGTAAAAATATACTAAATATTACGATATATTAAATACCATTGAGTAGTTAAGTATATTCCAACTTATATAGTTAGATAATGACCATGGGCAAGTTTAATCATTCTAGTAAAGTTTGCATATTGCTTTTTGTGGGTTCCGTATATAAAACACTGGATAACATGACTTGTGTAACTAATGAGAACTTTTGAAAATGTTGCTTACTTAGCGTTGCTAATTATATTGTAACGTTAAGTATCTGCATAGTAGATAGCACCCACTCTGCTAAATTACCAAATGTTGTATTTACAACAATTTAAAATGTTTTAGCAGTGAGAATTAATTGTAAGTAGGATCTCCGTACATTCTACTTTAGAATCATTAAGTACTGCTAAGTCGTATTAGTTCTAATTAATAAAATACTAATATAATATGCCGCACTAATTTGATATTTCATTATAATAGAACTTTGAGTAACTTAAAGTGCTTATTAAAAATTTGGAACCTTACTGGTCCATCATATATGACATTCTACTGTTCATTTTAATATATGTCTACGTTGAGCTTGTTTGTCAACTTCCAAGGATGATTTAAATAAAGTTTACAGTAAAATATCCCGCTGAGTTTGTTTCCTTGTGTTACGTTACACAAAGTAAAAATGAACTAAGAGAAAAAAAATATAACCTACTAATGAAGCCACGGAACATTTTAAAATAAAATACCTTCAAATATGATAAGTCTTAGCTCGTTAAATCTATTTCAACGAAGACTCACCGAACACATTCTTGACAATAATTCCTAAATTTAATACTTAATATGACTAATGCTAATGAACGATATATGATAATTTAATTATCTGTTTTTACATGTAAGTCAAGTCAGCTTTTATTGTATTTTTAATAAAAATAATCGAATTTGTTCATCCTATTAACGCACTTTAAAGAAAAAGCAATTTAAGTGTTATTTTGAAACATATCGCTTAGAGATTAAAAACATTCCGATAGATCAAATTTTTTTAAATAAAATAACGTCTTATAGCGTAAAAAAAGGAAAAAGGTTAATTTGTTGTTTCTTCCAATTGCAAATTTATATATTAGTTTGTACAGTACTATCAACACGTGAGTCCGACTCACACCTGACCAGCTCATCAGTAATTAAAAAAAACAAGATTACGTACGAGAACGATTAAACTTGCCCTGTAAACCACTCTGTCCATTGATCAAGCTCATATGAAAGATCGTTCGGTGGCTATTGAGTACAGACGGTAGAACTTATTTAATAACATGTAATTACATAAATATTGTGTACTACAGTTAGTTGTCAGCTATAGAACGTCTACTGTTGGGCACGAACCTTAACCGAAAATATTGTCCATAAATACAGCGCATACAGGGGTGGTGGCAATCCCAGATCATAGATTCGCAACAGAATGCTGCTGCCCATCCTATCTTGTTCCATTTGAACTACGCAGGCATGAATTTGTACCTACGGTGCCTCAGTCAGCTCTTACAATACATGGTGCAGCGGTCCATTCTTCTTCCATCCAGTCCATTCTACTCTCACTGTATCCCGCACTCATAGCTGTATATACTCGTATTATTGCTATTGTTTAGCTTGGTTGATTTTTCAAGTGCCTATTTTTCATGTAAAGAACTGTATTCTTAATCTCTAATTAGAAGTTTCCACCTCTTTAAAGCAGATTGTTTAGCCGGTCCGTTACTAAATTACACAAGCGGTTAAGTGTACCGCATATGTCCATAAACCGGATGTAAGGCGAATGCTCCTTGGGCTGAGTTAAACTAACTTCCGGTTCCGGTGTAATCATATTTCCTTTATGTTTCTAGTGGCAACAAAATTGATTACCAAAGTGATTGCTCAAGAAATAGGTAGCGGAAATGTTATTAGTATCTGAGTATTATTATTTCTAAATATACATATTTAGAAACCTTATACATGAGTGAGGCTATGGGTGACATGAGGCTTTTCTATGAACAAATTCATTAACTATTCTTGTCTTAACAGTTAATGGGGGCTGAGTGAAATTCTACATATATGTATATACATTTTATTCGGAAATAAAGCATACACTTATTTTTACTTATCACTTATTGCCACTTCCTGCGAAATTGAATTTTGTTTTAGTTTAGACATTATTATGCAAAGAATTTAGTTAATCAAGTTTAATTTTGTACATAATATAATTCATAGAATTACAAAACTACTGATTATATTGAATAAAAACATCCATAACTTTTTAATATTTGCGTGTGAAGAATTATGTTGAACTTACACAAATTCCCAAAAAATTAATCTTGACAAATAGACGGAGAGCAAAGCGACCAAAAAAGGTTTTTCAGCTCTAAAGTCTTTAATTTTTATACGCAACTCACCTGGTAAAGGATATAATATTTTATTAATTTTGTTTTACCTAACGAATCATACTTGACTCTCGAGAGATAGATTACGAATGAAGAAAATAAGATTTTGTTTTCTCTAAAGGATCGGCAGAATTTTCTGTATAGTTGTAATTCAAAGAAGAAAACGACATAGATTCCTTATCTTAAAATGTACACTTAATATATATTATTTTTAAAAAAGATTGGCTTGAGCCTTTTCGTGGGAATTGTAAATTGTTGCCAGTGTAGTCGAATTGCGTATCATTGAGATTCGTTTAAGTTCGTGATAAATAGTATTGAGCATATTCTTCTGAATTTTCAGTTTGTGCGATTAATATAGCAAAGTAAACATTAAAAGACAAAACTAAAAAAAATTTCAAAAAGGATTGTATCGTTGACGTTCATAATTACGGCTTGGTTGCATTTGGAAGTGCATGTGGTGCGCCGAGAGTCGCGGGTTCCGATTCCAATCTGGTCAGACATATATGTTGTGAACATTTGTTTGTTAAATATGTTATTAAGTACTAGCTGCCCCCGCGAACTTCGTTCCGCCTTAGAGGGGATACCTAAATTTTCTAAGTTTCCGCGCAATTCTTTATTTTTTTTCTGTCATAAGAACCTTCTTCTTCCCTCGGTTCTAAGCTACATCTCTACAAACTTTAAGCTAAATTAGTTCAGCCGTTCTTGAGTTATAAGTGTAGTAACTAACACGACTTTCTCTTATATATAGATAGCCGGTACCCGCGACTTTGTCTGCGTACTTTTAATTTGAATATTAGATATTAGATATGGATTAAAGGAACGGTATAGATTTGGATATAGCATTGAGTGGCAGAAAGTACTCAGGAAAATGTATTGGTCCCTTGTGTCCAAGAGACACAATGACCTAATGGATCGAAAAAAGTACCTAAATCTTTGTAGCGCAAATTTCTCTAATCGCATGTGTCCGACAACGTCGTCTGCCCTCACGTATCTGCCCGTTCGGGTAGGCATAGTTATGTAGATTCGTGCGCTCCCCCACCACACGACAGCGCCGTTGCCGGCCGCCACACTTCGGCGAATGTGCGCGACGACGACCGACGACCAATGACAGCGGCGGTGATGCAGAGTATTCGTTAGAAGGATTTTTTACTTCAAAGCCAATTTTTTTTTAACTTGATACACCCAAAACTTCTAAATATCGTGTTCCTTGGTTCAGTGCTTAAGATTTTGTATACAAAACGTTTGGTTTCGTAGTTCCCGTTCCGAATCAGTTCCGTTCCGTTCGAATTTCGGAATTCCGTTTGTAGAAAAACTCTGCACATCCTAAGAGACCTACGTACCAAGTCTCATGGTTTTATCTTAAAAATGACGAACACCCATACAAACTTTTAACCCCTATTTCACCCCCACACTGGTAAAAAAGTGCAAATGCTAAAACAAACGATTTTTGTATCTTATTTAGTGCTTAAATACAAAATGTAATGTTTTTATCTTCAAAAATTACGAACTTCATACAAACTTTCAACCTTTATTTCATCCCCTCACAGTTAGAAATTTCAAAAACGCTAGAACAAATGTTTTATTATTTCTTATCAAGTGCTTAAATATAAAGTTTCATGGTTTTATCTTTTAAAATTAAGAAATCCCATACAAACTTCCATCCCCCTTTTCAACCCCTTACCACCCCTATTTTGCAATAAAAAGTAGCCTATGTTCTATCTCAGGGTCTAAAGATTGTCTGTGCCAAATTTCATTAAAATCGGTTGAGAGGTTTAAGCGGGAAAGCGTAACAGACAGACAGACAGACAGACAGAGTCACTTTCGCATTTATAATATTAGTAAGGATTATTCCTCTATTGTATCAGAAACACAAGCACTTTATCACGCTTATCAAGGACTCAGGTCAATGTATGAAAGGTGTGAATTACTATTATTATAAAGTTTGAAAAAAGCTTAAATCGTTTTTTAATAGTATTATACTGATTCTGTAGTAAAAATTTGTATCTCATACCATAGTTAATGTCAAACAGCAACCAACTTTTTAATCATTGCTGTCTAACTCTAATTCCCTGCAAACAGTTTATGATTTTTGCGAGGAACTAATTTGTAAGCCTTTTTCGTATAAACAATTCTGGTTGTGGAACCTATTTGCTGAAGTACCTGGATTTCTAACATAGGGGTAATTACCCTGCGGGGGTAAAACTTGTATTTCGCGGGGGTAACAATGAACAGAGTAGGTTGTTGTCTCGAACGCCGAATTTCAAATGACATACATACATGAATAGATAAATACATACTTATATATAAAGAACACTAAAACACAAGCATTCATCACACCAATATTTACTTGAACCGACGATTGTAAAATCATAAAAAAATATTAATTTTTATTTAGTTATTATTTGTGAGTACAATAGTTTTTTATGTAACTAGATTTTGTAGGTAGCTTCGCTCTCGTTACATTTTAGCTTCCTGCCTTGACAATTGCGAAAAACTGATTTAAAATTTTGCTCCCTCTTTTAAGGGGTTGGGAGCTGATTTCTAAAATAAATGATGCACGAATGTTTTTGTTGGTCACAAATAGTCCGCATACCATTTTTTGCGTTCTACCTTGAAAATTGACGCATATTCTATATCAACTTTAACTCCCACATTTTTAGGAAGTGAGGGATTATAAAAAGACAAAATTAGCCTATGTCACTATTCATCCTTTCAACTATCTCCACTAAAAAATCACGTCAATTCGTTGCTCCGTTTTGCCGTAAAAGACAGACTAACAAACAAATACACACATACATTAGCCATTTATAATATTAGTATGGATTGAGTCTACTTATTTGTCACTCGTTTAACAAGTATTGTTTGAGTTCATCAGGTTAGGAAGAGGGGTAAAATTGGCGACCCTTGTTAAGCCATAAGGGTAGCGGACCTAAAAAGGTTTAGAACCACTGCTATAGTATATATAATATAGGCTTTATGCATACACTTATTATTTTAATATTGACTATAAGTATCAACTTGATTTTGATTTGTTAGTTTAGCTAAATTACATCAACAATGATATTGTAAAAGCATATCTCGATTTTATTGAAATTTAGCACATAAATAACTTGCAGTCTAGAAAAAGATATACTCGTGTATTAACCAGAAAAACAATAAGTCACAGCCGATAAGTTCTGAAATTTCATCTATAATAATACTTTGTCATAGACAAAAATAATATTTATAATCAGCCCAACAGCAGAATTTATAAAGATTGTGTGTGTACTGATTGTGTCATAAATTATGACAATATACGTAAAAGACTCTCTGTTTCCATATATGTGAGTGGTTAGAGATATTGGCATACTATCGATCTGCATGAACGAATGGCTATTCTTTCTGTATATTTTTAGTTGAACATTGAGCTTATTATATAAATAAGGCCCCAAGAATAGTCAAAAGTCATAAAAATACCAAGACAAGGAAAAGTCTCCCTGTCTTGGTATTTTTACAACTAATTTGTAATACTACGGGAGCATTTCGGCGACTCCTGTAAGGTCTACGAAGATGGATTTACGATTTTATGTTGTTTTAATACAATGTTAAGCACAAACAATTGTCGAACCATAAGGATTTTGCTGATTCTATACAGGTCTGTGGTCAGGGCCCTTTGCCCTAACTCTATAATATATGTCATGACTTGTCCGCCCCAAACTTCAATCCCATTTGTGATTAAAGGCTAGCACAACGCAAAGTAGACCATTTTATGGGTTTCCTTTTCAGCTACGTGGTGTAGTCTCTTAAAGACATATAAGTTTACGTATTCTGCCACTTAATATTTTAGTATGTGATAAGAACTTTAGCTTACTGTCAATAATTATGCCAAGATATTTCATTGTGTAGGTGCATTGCAGGAGCAATGAGAACTGTTTGGAATAATACGAAGTGCTATAGTTTTGTATATTCCCCCCTCGGGCAATGGCAATGATATGTATATTGTTTTCTCGCAGTTAAGTGATAAGAGATTTTTCTCAACCAGCAACCAACCACGTTCATACCATTCTAGGTAGCGCGCAGGTAGACATCTTTTCAAGTGTTACCAGAGGAAAGAAGAGCCGTATCATCCGCAAAAGTTGCTATATTGCACATTTGGAGTTGTAGGTCACAAAGATTGTTATAAACTCAAGGAAAAGAGTCGGGTTTAGAATCCTGCCCTGTGGAACTTTGCAATCGACAATGGATTCCGAACTAATGACATCCCTATTTAATTTTACGTTCTGGAATCAGCCCTTAAGATAACTAGAGAACAATAAAAGCTGATAACTTCTTACACCCAGATTTTCAAGTTTTTGCAGATGCAATGGAAAAGAAACGGTGTCAGATGCTTTCTTTAAATCAAGGAATATTACTAGGCTTTTTCTACCTTGATCTAAGTCCTTTGAAATAAAGTTAACAACTTCGTGTTATGCATCTGAGGTTGACTTCTTTGCCCGAAAACCAACTGGCGTTGCGACAATACTATAAAACAATGCTGTTCAAGGTAGCTCATAAGTCTTTCATTGAGTTACTTTTCGAAAACCTTGGATATCGAGGGTAGAATGGAAATGGGCCGATAGTTATTTGAAATATTGCGATTTCCACTCTCATGTATTGGATGTATCATAGCTCTTTTTAATATACGCGGAAAAACACCATTTGTGAAACAGGGATTAATTAATATGAGTTAAGAGTGGTACAAGGTATCTGTACTTAATAAACCCGTAGATATAACATCGCACCTCACAGCCTTATCGGCTTTAAGAATTAAGATAATCCTTTTAACTTCATCTTCACTTGTGTCTGGCATTACAAAAGAGTTATCAATGGTAGTAGGGTAAAAAGTTTCAAGGGCAATCCGGTCAGCAAGAAACTTCCCAGCATTAATAAAAAATTATTTACTTTATTGGCTTATGCTTTTGAGGTCGTGTACAAGTGTAGTAACTTGTGGGCTAATGTGTTTCTGATGTTGGTGACGCCTTTTATTACTTCACAAATACGTTTTGGATCCTTCAATAAAAATTCCACTTTCTCATGATTATGAGAACCTAAATACGTCACAGGCGGGCTTTTTTAAATAATACATTAAAATAATTTCTGTAGCGTTTATAGGTAACTCTAAGGATGTTATTATTTTTTTCCGGAGATTTCTTCAACTTACGGTGTAGGTTATCCCTATTTCTCAAATATTCAAGTAGACCTGAGTTCATCCATGGTTTGATAATGTTACGCCTATTGGATGTTAAAAATGGCAGTCGCGGATGTTGTTAATAAAAAGTTCCATCGCACAGTGTAGATTTTCCAATATGCAGACGTCCTTCAACTTTATACACTATAAACCAATACTCAACCTCTCCTCGTCAATTTGATCAGCAGTAAAAGATGGAGTATACTGTATTCTCTTGGAAATAATAAGCGCTATTGCAACTGAAGTTTCAACAACAACAGTTAAAATAGGGAAATAAGTCTTCAAGAACATGTGGTCAAGACAGGCAAGTCAATGTGTGGGTATCGTATAAGAAGGTAAAAAATCCAGTTGGGCCATTTGAAATAGTCCGGAGAATTTATATCGGTATATGAAGCAGATATATAGATATATGTCGAGATACGAGCACAATAACATTTTAAAAGGAACTTATACCCGAAAGCTACATATTTAAAGTAAGGAAAAATTATGAAAAAGACGGCACGATGGATATTCTCACTTCCGCCTTCCTGTGTTAAAAGCCGTACTTTTATTTGTTAATTATTAAGTGTACTTTGCTAATAAAATATATTAATAGTAAATGTATGATTTATAAAAGGTATATTACTATTGCACTTATGTAAGCTGTCTTCAGTTTACACCAAATTAGCGATTAAACTCACTTCTGCCGTAAAACAAGTTCGGCAACGGAAAAACCCCGCTTCTCTTTACCTTTAAAGCGTTCAACATTGTATCATTTATTACAGTATTCATTAATTCGAGAAAGCATTACAACTGTTACCATCTTGAATTCAAGGCATCCATACTTTGTAGTGTTGTAGTAGTAAGTAAATATGTTTATTCTCAGATGTCATTATTGGATTCCGTAATTACTTGCGCAAACTAAGCTACTCTAATATGGTAACATAACTATAATATATCACACAACCGATCAAAGCATCACAACCGAGCATTGATATATTACTTACATTTATATAACATCCAGATACAGAACAAATACAAATGTTCGTTACATAAATATTTATCTTCCAGAAATCCAGATCACAACTCTCGGTGCAAAAATAAAAATAAATAATAATATAAAAATATAAATTTTACCGAGTGTGCCATCGGGCCCAATAAATCTGACAAGTTTGCTTCTTACTAGTGGTCTAACAGTTGCCAATATATGAAACAAAATTCGCACCACCTGGTCGATTTGTCTAGATGAGAAATATTAATATGGTATAGAAGTTTTAGGTCTATATCTCTATTAATAATAAATTAATTTCCCTGACTCAAAGACAAATCGCTTGAAATACTTGTTTTTCTAACATAAGACAAAATATCAAAAATAAGACTCATATACATTTTTTTATACAAAATTTAACCTGAAACGCTGTTTCCGTACTTTATTTACTGATGCTGCTTCTCTAACTTTATAACCCTATTTCTGATGTACGTTATTTTATGTATATATATATATACATATATATATATATATATGTATATATATATATATATATATATATATCATATGCATTTTTTGCGTTTATTTATACAAATATGTATGCCACGTTTATTTATTTTGTATATATATTGCCTGCACCACTATATATATATATTTTTCAGTTTTGTGTAATGGTTGACTGGGAGATAATGCCATCTGGCATTAAGTCCGCCATTTGTACATTTTGTAACATTTTGTGCAATAAAGTTAAATAAATAAAAAAAAATACATACTGGGTTTTCTACACCTAGACACAGTACAAACACATATAATAATTATATAAATGTTTTTCCTATGTAAGAAAAGAACCCACGACCCTTAGCGCACAATTTACAGACAGTACCGAATGCCTACTTGTTAATCTAGATCATTTTTTTTCTCAAATTATTACGTCTAGCGTATTTGTACTTCACCGTAAAAAGGTAATATACTTTCTCACTAACTTTCGCGTTCATAATATTAGTTGGAAGTACGAGAATTGGGACACGAATTTATGAAATCATTACAAATGTTGCCTTCCAGATTCCAAAGCGTATACTTTGTAGATCCAGTTAAAATGCTAACATTGTTACAAATACACGATTGATGTTATAAAATGCGTGTAACAATGATTTTCGATTACGACCTCGTTTATATTATCCGTAAAAGGTCTATGAAATTAACATTGCTTGCTAATAATTCTCCTTTGTGAGTGCGAAGTTATGCTTCGTTATTGTTACAAAAGGATTTTAATGTTGTTAGTTATCATATTTTGTAACAGCCAGAAGAGTATTGATGTGGTGTCGACATTTCATATCAAATTTGGAATATCAGATTTGTATGTTTCCAAAACATTCGATAATATTGTTTTTTCGAATGAAACTGAAAAATCTTATTTCATATTTATATAGGTACCGGCAGAGTAGAACAGAGGGAGGCCGGTACTAGGTGTCTTAAGAGGTGACTAAGGTACCAGAATCGATAGATGGCGGTGTATCTATCTGCAACAGTGTAGCACAAATGCACAGGGCAGGGATGGGCAGCAGCATCCCCGTCGCCAAAACTGCGCTCTTCGATTGCCAATTACACTTTTCCAGCGCGGCAATTATGGGCAGAAATCCTCCTTTCTTGGGGAGGCCTATATCTAGCAGTGGACTTTCAATGGCCGTAATGATGATAACTTACAGCGCCCTATGGTTTCAGTAGTCGCCCGTGTAGGGTCTCGTGAGAATTATAAATAATTTCTCGCGTAGTTGTTGTTCCTGTTACCACTAATACAGTTTATATTATTTGATGATAATATAGCTTTAAAAATAAATTTTAATCGAGTAGTTGTAGAATTTATTAATATAAATCTTGCCTAATTTATCGTAATTAATGGAATACCATTTTCAGTGTGTTTATATTGATTTTATGAAATATACCACCTACCAATTTAAATAAATAATTATTTAAATGTTATTTTTATTCGCTTCATCTTAAATGTAATAAATTAAATTCCTGCAGTTAAATGTAAATTATTATTTATTTGTTCTGACCGCAATATTTCGAGTAACGTAATAATCTACGACGTTTTATCTAAAAAGTGCTGTAACATGACATGGATTACAACTAAAATAAGACCCAACAGCTTGATTTTCTACTAATCACACTTTTAAAATACTTTTATTCTTATATGTATTAGCCGGCTGTTTTTCTATAAGGCGCTACCAGACGAGTAACTTATCGGAAGTATTTACCGTGAAAGTGCCTAAAAACTGATCCTGATAAAAACTGAATTAATTTTTATCTATAATAACAAACCTAAAATATTCTTTCTTAATTCCCGAGTTTAGGAAAGTTTTGAAGAAATGGTTGGATTTTTAAATGGCTCAAGCCAACATAATCCTATTGTATGAAGCACAATTTTTGTCATTGGCTGGTCCTTGTATCTCAAACTTAAATATATTTTTTTATAGTAAAGAGTTAATTATGCTGCGACAGAGTTAATCCGCAGTGATGTGTAAGCTCCATCTGAGCGATCGATTATGCAACTTATATTATGGTTAGTATTAAGATAGGTGATCTTAATCCTCTCTGTTCTTCTAAAGTTAGTCGGGCCGTTAGTCAAGCGGCATTTCCCCCTTTAAAATCTATTAATAATAGAGCCCGCGCGTAGCGTCTTATTGTGATAGAAAGTTTACTTTTCATTATGCCTGATTATGAAATCGTCAGGGACAGTTCACTACTGCTAATGTAGCTTTAGTTAATAAGGTCCAAATTCTACTCGATCATCACATATCATACTAGATCTATTTCATTAAATCGATGAAAGTTTATTTATTCAAAATGAAACAGTTTGTGTAATTGGAAAGTGTGTTTACGAGTGATATGAAAAATGAAGAGAGTCAGAAGTACCCAAAATAAACAAATGTGTCTAAAAGACGAAGTAAGGGAAGCGAGGAAGGTATGCCAAGATTGTAGCATTGATTGTAGTGAAAATCTATAGCTCTGCCTTCTCCAATAAGAGACATACATGATGTTTCTTTGTGTATGAAGTAACTTTGTTCTGAACCTTATTTTAACAACTATTACATTAGCGGTTTTGAAGTATCCCTTAAATCTTAATGAATTGTACTTAGAAACATCTATGAACATATACATGGTATAAAACAATGTTTTCCACTTTGTTCTACAATTATTATTTATTTAAGAAGTATACATACAATATTTATAATGAAAATTCACCCGCTATCATTTTACACACCTGACTGTTCATTTTCATACGAGCGCGGCCCAATCACGCGTGCCCGCGCCTCAATAAGATAGTGGAGCTATTGTTGACGTGATTCCCCGTCACCATTATACTCACTGCTCTGTTCAATGAGCCGGGTAAATAGAAACTTTAAGTTGGGTGCAAACCTTTTTGTCACTTAAATAATACACGTGATCAATACTTTTTTTTATCCCAATTTAGAGATATTCGTTTTGTAAAGTACCAGGCACATGATTGAGTACCTTCAATGTAGAATAATACTAGCTATCATAATAACATCTGAAGAAGAAAACTACACTATGTGTTTGCCACTACATTTGTCATTAGTCTTATACTCCTATTTTGTGGTAGGATTTACACCAGAAACATCAGTGTTGTTATGAAACTCCAACCAGCAACTCAACTGGGAGGTTTCTAACCATTACGCTATTTGGCTATCAAAACCTTATTAGTATTTTAGTTCCAAAAACTAGAAGTCAGGTTGACATTTATTATTAACCCACAACTTCTAACTAAGAGTTTTGGTATGAAATGTCCAACTAATAAAAACTAACTCTGTTAAATAAATAACTCATAATGAAACTCTACCTCGCAATATACATATTGAATTGAAGCTATAGTAGATTTCGTGTCAATATAACATGTAAAATACAATATTGATAACTGAAAAAGAAACTGGCAACTTCTTAACTGTACCATTAAGTAAGAAATCTGAGCTGGTAGTAATAACTAATTAAGGGAAAAACTTTAGCGTCGAATAACTCACGGTAAAGAGGTGGTAATATTGACTTTGTGCTTACTTTTCTTTTAATAAGAGCTCCATTTCTTGCTCAGGAGGAAATTACCGAAAGCTGATTTGCTCCTTGCAAAAAAATCTGTTTGCTCTTCTATAAAGCAAAGAAGGTAATATTTGTAAAGAAACTTGACATAACTTTACAGCGAATAAGTTGGTGATAAATAGACACCTAATAATTGTTAGTTGCTTATGCTTTATGCTTAATAAGTTTTCCTAGTTCTGTTAGGTAGTAGATTCGATTCCGTGATGTACATATGTATAACTTTGCGCTACTGTCCTGTGATTCAGGCATTATTAGAAGACGCCTTAGTTCGTTCGTACTACGATTTTCAATGATTTATTATTAATATACTTTACCTGATCCAAAAAATTGGTGTGTTTACTGTGTTCCAGCACTTGCATAATATATTTATATTAATATGACGAGCCCGATGGCGCAGATGGTAGTGATCTTGTCTTGTGCACCAAAGGCCGTGGGTTTGATCTCCACCCAGGAAAAATATTTATATGATGATATTTGTGTTCCTTCTTTATCTGGGTGTTAAATTTATGTATTTAAACCCAGATAATTGTAATTCCTCTGCTGTCTGATGTCTGTAACATAAGTGTTTTAAGCGACTTAACACGGAATCAATTGTCACGAAGTCAATGTATGAGATGTTGTGGGAATTTATGATAAAAAAGAAGATTAATTAAATTATTGTTTTCTTTACTTTGATTAGTAAGTCAAAAAAAGGAAAGCATTTAAATAATTTTTCCGGTAATCAAACAGTTTATTAGTTGTTAATAAATTTTTATTAATGGTTTCAAAATAAATGCTTAGCCCAAATCTAAAAAGAAACAGCTTGCCTACTCAGAAATATTTTGTAACATAATTTTGTTCCAGAATTCATACCTTAAATATGCCAACGTGACTTACAAATAATAAGAATTTAAATTCTAAAAGTTTGCAAGCCAGAAAGAACACTTATCCATTGTCTAAATTGCCAAAAGTCAAAACAAGTATCTCAATGTAAGTTTACAACTGTCTTCGGCGGCGTCCGTGTTGACGGTGATCGCTAAACAACTCTCTGAAACTTGACACGTCTGGGATGTAATAAAGAAGAGTACTCTCTTCTGAACGAAACAACACAGCTATTTAACATTTCAAATGTACCAGGATAGAATTTCTTTTTAAAACAGTATTATATTAATGGTTGACTCGATTTTCGTTTCTATCGCTTGGAATTTTTGAATTCTAGCTAATTGATATTTAGGAGACTTATTGAATCCGGGTCTATGTTGATCTTAAGCCCCTAATCTCCTTGCTGATATTAAAAGTGAAACAGAATACTGAAAGTGTAAACAGTCTGTACTGCAGATGCCAAAGCAACCTAGCACACTAAGTTTTGATGCTCATTTTTCGAAGTACCCTTGTATGATCTTTTTCACTGCCGTTCTGGTCACATACCCATTGGTGACCTTGTGAACCTTGAAGCGCTTCCGAGCTTCACGTAAAAGTTTCGCAGAGACAGAGTGAAAAGTTTAGGTTTAATAACTCCCTTTTTAATGAGCAATCTAGCCTGCGGTGGTGGCACTGTCATACACGTCTAATTGGTAGAACGTATTTGTTCGACCAAAGAGATTTTTTAAACCTAAAAATGATGAAATATGTCAACTATAACACTTTAAGGAGATTAATTCAATGCTATTCTTTATAATGCTGGAAGTCTCGATCAATATCAGCTAGTTTTAACTTTTTTCTTTTATTATTGACTTATCTTTTTGTGAATTTATTTCTAACGCTATCATTGTTAAATATTGTAAAAAGCGAATAGATAAATTAATGTTGATTTTGTCAGCATGTGTTTAAAATAAGATAGTTAAAGCTAATTTTATCTTCTCTATGATTCTGCTAGTAATATAATTTAGTTTAAGAAACTGTTCAACGACAACATTTAATTTTCTCCGTTACAAAATAAGATTACCCTTAGTATGTATGTAGTGGTAGAATACTAAGAGCCCTTCGAGACAATTTTACAATGTAACTTATATAAGCACCTACTAAAGATTTCTAAACAGCACGGTCATTATTCGGGTAAGTGACATTGTCCTCTCCAACTATGTGCTGTAAGTACATTAAATACTCCTGTTGCAACTGGCTGCAGAAGTCGTAAACATTTTGATTGTCTGCAGTTGCAATATTGACAAAATTCGACAAAGTCTGGCGAGCAGAGACAAACTCGGGGGAAGTTAGTTAGTTTAGATAAACCAGATGTTAGATGCATTTAAGCGAGTTGAACGTAGGTTCGAGAATTACAGTCTGCTATTACTTTTATAGATACATTCACTGCAGTTGAAGACTACATTTCAAAGTAAAGCAAAAAGTTCTAAGAAGTAGAAGCCTTTTAGTTTTTGATTACATTTTTTATTGCAGGTAAAATTTAAAAGTTATTTTCAGGTGGGACAATATTTATTCAGACGTCTAATACAAAATTAAATTATAAAAGAAATTAATATGCAAATAGTAGTAAGATAAATATTTATGTTTAAGTAGAAATTAAACATAAATATCCGATTCCATTGATATAATTAATGAAGAACATGTTATAGGATAAAATTTGATATATCAAATAATGAATGATATATATATATATATATATATATATATATATATAGAATTAATATAGGGAAAAAAAACGCAAACAAATGTTATAATTAGTATAAAATAGGTGACATAAATGCATTTACTTTTATTAGTTATTAATCGGTCTACAGAATTCATGATTATTTTAAAAATTATTATCTTACTGCTTATATTATGCTGGCTCATCCGACAGACGTCGTTTTAGATTAACTATATACCTGTTTATCTTAAAAAAATATGACTATATTGAGATATCGACGGGCCCAATGTCGCAAATGGCAGTGATCCTATCTTGTACGCCAAGAGTCGTGATTCCAATTCCAACCCAGGCAAATATTTATATGATTATACGTTTGTGTTTGTTCTGTGTCTGGGTGTTAAATATATATTATTAAATATATATATTAAGGTAGTATGTTTGTGATTTTTCTGTTGTATGGCGTCCGTTACACAAGTGCTTACCTCGGAATTTGGTCAATATATGAGACGTTGCGGTAATTTATTATTATTATTAGATATTAAATATTTCATCTCTTTAACGGTAATCTTCTGTAGTGAGCAAAAAATATTAAAATTGGTTTTGTAGTATAAAAGTTAATCCCGGTCAAACACCGTGACACATGTTTTTTTTATGTTTACATATTATAAACGCCAAAGATTGTGACAATGGATGTCTGGATGTACGCTTTTTACTTTTTCGCGCCGGAGCCGCTATAATGATCTGGGTGAAATTTAGTTCAGAGATTATTGAAAGTCTTAACTGCTTAAAAGTAACTTAAAAAAGGAAAAGTACATTTCTACTTTTTTTCTGAACATATGTTCCCGTGGGATATATCTGGATATTTATTTTTTTCTATGGAAATTGGCACGACTTTTTGCTGTACAGTTTAGGAGCAACATAGACTTCTCAGAAAAACAAGAGATTCTCAGTAATGAAATATAATAGTAGGAAAGTAGTGGTCTGTAAAAACCTCGCGGGCGGGAAGCTAGTATATTATAATTATTATAAAGGTAACAGCAGTAATTTTAGCCGTAAGGTACCAGCAGAGTAGAATAGTACCTCCCCCTGTACCAGGTGTCGTAAGAGGCGACTAATGTACCAGAACTGACAAAAGGCAGTATATCCATCCGCAACGATGTGACTCAAATACATAGGGTGAGGATGCCCACAGCAGCATCCCCATCGCGGAAGTTGCTATTGCCAAACGCTTGCCCGAAGCGGCAATTATGGGCAAATATTCCACCCTTTATTAGGCAGCAGCCTATGTCCAGCAGTGGACTTCCAATAACTGTAAAGATGACGGTCATCGATCTAATCTAAAAGAAGTTAATCTGTGTAATATTTAAAAATAAATAGTAACTATTGGTTGAAGACTTAAGACACACTATTACACCTAATATAATTTTCTTTAAAGAGTAAGCACGAAGTATGTCACTGGTAGGATATGTACATATTCTGTTTTCTTTGAGTCTTAATGATAGTCTAAAATTTATTCTATTTTCAGACCATATACTTAGCAGTTTCATTTAAACTCAATTGGCTCCTCTAATTCCTTAAGATTGCAGACGGTTTGGCAACATAGCCACAAAAATGACGGGCCTGACGGCGTAGATGGTAAGATTCAAAAAGAGCTCGACTGGCTGTGCATAGAGGTGAGTTGGTTCCAACACTAACATATGGTGGTGTTAGGTATGGCAGAAAAAGTATGGTATGAGTTTGAGAGATAGACTAAAGAGCAGTGTGATAAGAGATCGAAGTTGTGTAAAAGATGATGTTGTGACAACAATAGAGAAAGGAATGTTCAGATGGTTTAGATATGTAGAAAGTATGGATGAATGTAAAATGACTGCATAAATATGTAGAACGGAAGTTGATGGAATGGTTGGTATAGTTCAACTGAGGCGAACATTTCTTAACCAAGTAGAAGAAGGAGGGCCACGTCAGATATACCAAGATTAAACGAGCGTGTATGAATGAATGCGAGCAAGCAAAGAAAAAGAGTTATGCCAATAATGGATATTCATAATTTCTGCCTACCCAAATACTAATACCAAATGCACAGACTAAATCGTAAAATGTATGAATAATAATAATTAAACGTTGATAGATACGTACTTTAATGTGTTGAAGAATGGTATGCCTGAATACAATTTTTTATACGTCATTTAAGAATAAATATGCAAAAATCCGGTAAAAATGTAACGAATATTTTTTTTTACCGTCAGTTAATGGAGATTCTTGTACAATTCCCGAATATATTCCGGAATGTTTGACTCGAATATATTTGTATAGAAAAGCTGCAATAATTTATAAGAGTGAATACTTGGCTCGTAGAAGTGCTGCGTGCAAATAAGTTAGGGCAAGCCCAGTCCGGCAGTCCAGCGGTGCGTCCTATGAATTTAGATTGGAAGTTTATTTCGTCTCCTACATCCATCGGTTCTGTAGGGATAGTATTAAATTTGTCGTGTTCGTCAACATGTTAAGTATAATTTATTTAAGTTGTAACTTCTAAAAGATGCTATTTGTAAACTATAGTGATTATTACCATCACCTGGGTCTGAATAAAGACCTAGATTTAATTTACCTGAGAACTAGATAGAACTAAATATCTAGAACTAAATATATTTAGAAGAAGATTAGTAACGAAAATTATTTAAATTTCGACATTCGAAAATGTCTCTCTGCAATACTCTAGCCAAATTGAACATCTAGTTTCTGGATGGAGTAGAAAAATATACTACTACGTTTGTGTGTGTGTCGTTATACAGTCTATGTAATATATATTATTTGTGAAATTATAATCATCCTGTTAATGTTTTAGACTGAGTCTAATAAAAACATAATTTGTTTTTATATCGGATTAGCAGCGGTTAAGCGTTTAAGTGGTTTCACGCGCGTTAAGTTTTAGAACTTTCATAACACGCGTATTTTATGTCTTTTAATGAAGAACCTTTATACTTCAATAGTAGTTTCAATACTTTATTGTTTAGGCCCGGCGTTGATATATCTGTCAGTCAGTCAACTTCTCTTTCTAAATATATATATGTTGACGGACCCTATGGCGCAGTGATCCTATTTTGTGCGCCAAAGGTTGTTGTATCGATCCTCATCCTCATATATAAATATTTATATATATATTTCTGTTTGTTTTGGGTCTGGGAGTTTATATATATATACAAGTAAGATATTTGTCATTTGACGTCCTTGACACAAGTGCTTTAAGTAACCTATCTCGGAGTCAGATCAATGTATGAGATGTTGTATTGTAAATGTATTATTGCTATTATATATGGATAAGTAGTCAATATAATATAAATAATCTAGTGGTGGTAGCTTACACCAAATAAGTTGAAAAGTCTATATTAAATAACAACTATGTGCATTTAGAAAATAGTATTATACCAAAATTGGTTTACAAAATGTGATTTTGTGCTGAAGTTGGCAAAATATAATGTACATGATGTTGCAGATTTTAAGCTGAGTGTGATTCTGTGTATAAACTTTACGCTGAAATATCTATTTATTCCAACCGGACCAATAAATTTCACTCGCAGGTGGATGCATTTTGATTCAAGTTTCAGCTTAATCGGATTACTGACTCACTAAGGGAAAATATGACACAATGTAGGATAGGTCAAAGCGGTGTGGCTTACAGGCTGACTCACTAAGGGAAAATATGACACAATGTAGGATAGGTCAAAGTGGTGTGGCTTACAATAATAATATTATAGAAATAAAGAAAAATGTTATTTCGAAATTGAATAAATTTCAACTTAACGTTTTTCTTTTCGGATGGGATTTTCCTATGAAACAATCAGTGTTTGTGACGAATCTGTACGTTTATTATATATAAAAGTATTTAATTAAATCCATTTATATGTTACCGGCCAAATCCAGTTACATGACAAACTAATAATAAATAATAATCAGTGATCACAGGCGGGTTGCCTGCCTTCAAGAAGAGAATACTCTTGAGGTTCCGTAACGAAAATAATATTCGGATTTAAATCGCAATGGTCTAAGAATACTGCTGCAGCGAGTTTCTTCCGAAGATCAGCAATCAGAGGCAGAAAACGTCGATGAAATCGCACTGAGGTTGGCTGCGATCCATTCAAGTTGTGGGGATGGTATGACTGTCGATTGTGAGTGTAAAGCGGCGGTGTAGAAACTCTATTGCAGTCAAGTATTAATACGAGTCAAAGGAAAATGTATACTAAAGACGCCAAATACTTTTAGTTAGGTATTGAGTTTATCTCATTGGACGAGCTGCCGGGTTCGGTATCAAGCTATGAATTTTGATTGCAGATTTATTTCGTCCCCAAGTTGTAAGATCACGTTTCAAATATTGCAGTTATCACACAAGGCTACTGCTCACTACGACATAAAAATATATTATGTACTTGATCTCGTTTGAAATTTGAAAACAATTCAGTATGATGCGATTTATGAATATTTGAAAAAAGGATAAGTTAAACTAACACCACTAAGTAAATCACATCATAGTAAATAAATTGTAGAAATCATTTCAGATGTTAACATTCACATAAAAAAGTTGTTTCTGTACTACCTCCAGGCAATAAATCTCTCAACTATATCTCCATACCTTTAACTATTTTTTTTACTAAACTAAATCGATAAACAAACATACAGTCCGTGTAATATAGTAAATGTTACAGTAGCTTAGAGACGAGGATAATGCTACCTGCGGCTGCTGCTTTAACACTAACTATATCACATTGTGATATTACAAGGATAACTCTAGCGCCGTGGGGTATCGGCAAAGAAGAATAGTACCAGGTGTCATAAGAGGCAACTGAAGTACCTAAACTGACCGATAGTGGTATATCCACCCGTAACAGTGTAGCCCAAATACAACAGGGCAGATATAGGCAGCGGTATTTTCGTCACAAAGCTACGCTCTGCTATTGCCACTACGCTTGCTTGGCACGGCAATTATGGGCAAATGTCCCCTTTCTCTGTAAGGCCTATGTCCAGCAGTGGACGTATTACGACTGCTATGATGGTGATAATCACTAGCGCATTGCCAACCTTGTGATATTATGTCACATTTCACAACTTCACTGCCTCTCTCAAACTTGGACACAACAATGCTAATACTGGTATTTGGCGGTGGATATAGGTGAGTCTCTTGTCTGTAGACCTGGACAATAATAATAATTGTAAATATAGTCAAAAGGAACGCTCCAAGAAATTGATAAATATTAACTTCTGCAAATAAGTCAAACATTTACGTAAATAAATTCATATTCTGTTCGCTACCTTACATTAACACAGCAATCGCAGCTGCCGAAACGTATCACAATATCATATGTCGTACCTCTATGCTGCTAATACAATTAATTGATTACTCACCCTAAGTCAAGGGTTAAAGGTTTAAATTGGCATGGTGATATGTTTCAATATAGAATTGGTATCCCTTTGTGCGTTATCTATGGGGAGCACGCGTTAGAGTCTTGAACGTTGAGTGGCACACAAAGACATGCCTTTCGAGCGTCTCTGTAACTGCATAACTTGAACGAACGTTATTCGTACTTCAAGATTTAACAGAGCAACTTAAGTGACGTCAAAGATATTCGATTCACCGTATTCACGCTTGTATATATAGCTATAAAAGAAAATGTTAAGGTTTTCCGTACTTAATAATCTTATCGTGAAAAGAAAAAAAATGTACTCTTTTGGAAAGTGCGCGGAGCGACGGACGTGAAATTCGACACAGCTAAAGTGAATTTGGTATAGTAGTTAATAAACCTATTTTTTATCTACAAAACTCACTATAAATACATTCTTTCATATTAATATTTGAATGACACATTGACAAGCTTAATTAAGAAAACGTTAGTTGTCTATAAAAGAAACATCAAAAATGAAGAATTGCATTTTAACATCCGCCTCACAACTAGAATGTATTACTAAACTATAACTAAATATTTACCTAATAAACGATTTAGTAATAAGTACACAGTCGGTTTGTACTCAAACCTTAATAGAGTACTATTCTTTTGTATGAAGTAACATTTATTACAAAACTTGTGAAGTGAGCTCCTATCACAATGAAAGTTTATTTGAAAACTTAGCCGTGCGAGTGGCGTGAAATACGGGGTCCTGAATGTTTAACGTTTTACGTATTTTAAAACAAAATCAGTGGCTCATTACAAACATGTATGTGTTACGACAAAAAGTTCGTTATTTTAATCCATAATTAAATATGACATGACATAATTTTTTTTCTCCAATAACAGTTTTGTTATAGAAACCAGAACTAAGAAAGGACAAGCAGCCAGTCCATTTCTTTGTCTTTCGATAAATAATCGACCATTGGGTCTGAACCTATATCTCAATAATTTGTTTATATTTAAATTCAACTTATAAAATAAAATAAAATTAAGTAATATTTAAAACGCAGTTTTAGTAATAAAGATACATACAATTTTTCAATTTTGTTTTTAATTTACTTTAATGGAGTCAACTGTTTCCAGAATATAAAAAGGACGGTTCGCACGCTCTAGAATGAACTGTCAAAGGCTATTTGAATAGCAAGCTACGCAAATATTGATATTATTCTATCACGAAGTGTGTGTTCACTACGATTCGCAAAAAAACGAGATTTCTTTTACATAAATCTATAGATTTACATAAAACCTACATACCTAACTCATAAAGCTTTAATGGAGATATAAGGATTTAATAGAGAATGTATTTAATTGTTTGATTTCTTTCTTAAATAAGGTGCAAAAAGATGATTATAACATAGACATATGAAACTTAAGTTTCATTATTTATTATATTTTTCTTTATTTAATTCTTTATTATAAACATAAAAGAAGTAAAAGCATAAACAGAGACTGCATTTCTAAACTGAACTTTAGCGCGACAATGGGATATCACATAAAAGCATCCTACAACTTTATTAAAAGTTTAGTACGTGATCTATTCACGTATATCACAAGGAATTCCGTTGTACCGAAGGCTTTTGTATATGAACGCCGCATATTAAAAAAAAATACTATAATCCCTTTCAGTGACGTCCAATTTTAGCTTTTATTTAAATGAAAATAAATTTACACACACGTGAAATATAAAACAAATGTTATAATTTTCTATCTTTCTCTCATACAGTTCAACACTGGCTAATATTAAAATAATCACAACAGTGTTTTCTTATTCTGTCAGCCAGTTTCATTAATATTATTAATGAAACTGACATTGAGGCGATTTGAGGTCGCTATAACACAATATTAAAATATAAACTTATAAAAAAGTTACCTCTCTCTGTATATGGTGTCGGAAGAGGTCGCCCGCGGTATCAGACCCACGAGGTAAAAAATCAACCATAATGTTTCTTTTTCAGCCTGTATTTTTATATAGACGTCCTAAGGCTGGTATTATAATGAAGTAATATAAACAAATTAGTAATGACAAAATTATACATTTGT
Organism: Heortia vitessoides; assembly: GCA_020976665.1. Lineage (NCBI taxonomy): Eukaryota > Metazoa > Arthropoda > Insecta > Lepidoptera > Crambidae > Heortia > Heortia vitessoides. Next base: position 9,536,247 of record JACJUM010002878.1, on the reverse strand, counting down.
GTTTTAATAAAATTATCATAAAAGCAGGTTTAATCACATAAAAGGTATTACATAACCTTAACTTCTCGGTAACCGCTTTTTTGTGACATTTAGACTGTTATATCTTTTCAAATTATTTTAGTTTCCCGACGATCTAAACACTTATTTAATTTTACTGTAAAATCAAACATTTACATAGGCATACGTTTATTAAATCAGGTGTTTGTAGTATAATTAAAACGATAATCTAACTAAAGATTTCCTCATCGTTCATATCGTTTTGAGAAGAAAGGATATGAACGATGAAGAAAAAGAAGAGTTTAATAAAAAAATAAAATAAAATAATAATAATATAAAATACTTTAATTTAACAAAGTCGTAGTTATATAAAAATCTTGAATGGGTCTTAATATGGCGTCCAATTTGTTTTATTAACAACAGAATGTTGATTTGTGGTTGTTGGTGTTGAATTCTCCTTAACAATCATAAGGAAAGATGTAATATGTACAGTCTGTTTGAAAACAACAAAATATTTTGGTTGTTCCCATAAAATTACTTTAGTACAAAGTCGTGCCTCAAACCATAATCTTCGCCTGTTTATTTTATATTATCTACCTTAAAAGGGAAGTGTACGCGCGCAAGAACTCTCTGAAAAATATCAATTTGTCGTCTAACACCGGGTCGGGGCGCGCGCGTGATACACATAACAAATAGCTCGGACAGATTTGGAGGAACACTATGATGTGGCGCAGAAAGGGTTAATGTGTTTAACCTATTGTGTAAAAATGTGTTAAGGAAACCGGAGGGTTTGCTTTACGTGTGCTTATGTTTGTATACACTGGAAATGTTTGCAACAGAATTATAGAAATAAAATTAAATGAGAGGTGTCAAAAGAAATCCGAATGGAACAAAGTTCCTTTCGATTAATTAGTGGAGGAATTGCAATGTATATTTTTTAAGTTATAATAATATTTTCTTCATGATTAACAAATATAATGTAAAATCAGTAGACTCAATTTTAGTTAAAATAAACTCATCATAGATAATCGCGACACCAATCTGTTTAATGCGAAATAGAAAGACGAAAAAATAGACACTAGCTTGCTTTCGAACACCGCACGGTTTTGACGACACTTTTTGCTATACGTGTACGTGTGTTTAGTACGTGTATATAGTTTAACTATAGCAAAAAGTGTAGTTACAATTTTTGTTCTTTTTTTTTTGTCTAACCCCCTTTCGCAACGCGTGATAAAGAACTACGTTGTAAAAAAGGCATATTAATAAATAATGTGTTTTACCTATTTTAGATATATTTTAGTAATCAATGAAACAGTTAAGAAACACATTACAAAGTGATACACAAAGTATTAAATCTATTGTATGCAAAAGTGCTTAAAATATCGAATAATTATGTTTCTCAAAGCGGCTGTAGAACGTTTTTGTAGACTTTCCAAGAATGAGGAATTTTGTCCTAAATTATTGCGCTGGGCCGGCATAGTGGCTATTGCAGACAGTGACAGCAATGCTGCAATTAATCCCGGCAATATTGTATTTAACTTGCTCTATTTTGGGGGGCGGGGGGTGTACCACCATTTGGCGGTTCTAGTACCTTAATGACTAATTTACTTAGAATCATTCTTATTAATCAGTAGGCGACTAAGTTACTTAGAGTCATTATTACATTTAGTAAAGAAAGTTATACTCTGCCGGTATCCCTCGGTACGCAGACTCATTTGTTAATACTACAAACCTGTACAAAAAATTATTCAATTGAATTCATAGACATTATTTTTTATGAAGTTTAGTTAAATACTATGATGCTATTTTATGATGCACATTAAATAAAAACAATAAATTAATTATAACTTGAAAGCTTTGACTTATTTACTTCCACTAAGAAAAAAAGTGTGACAGATTTTCTCTAACCCTAACGTTTATAAAAGTAGACAAGATAAGAAGATAGACATATTAAACATACATCAGAAGACATTAGTGCAAAAAGATTTAATGAATTGTATGTTTTTTTTATATTTGCAGTGTAATTATAATAATACTCTTTATTGTACACAGTTAATTACATAAATATAAATAAAACTTATAAATTATAATGCAATTGGCGGCCTTATCGCTCAGAGCATTCTCTTCCAGGCAACTTTTGGATGGACATTAATGAAGAAAGTGTGATAGAGTACTTCGATGCGTACTACTACATTATATAAAAAAAAGTGAAATAAATAATAATACTATATAACTTCATGTTGTCTTCTGTTCGATCAGTCATTACATTGACAGGTAATGCTCCAACACCACACAAAATATCTAGTGTAATTATTTCAATATATTGCATAAAGATGGTTAAGAAATAAATAATAATATTTTAGCTCTGGTGAACTTCAATAACAAATTGTAAATATATATCGATGTGCAACGGTGTTCGCTGCGACTTCTACCTAGGCCAAGATAACACACGCCTTATGCCACGCATGCAGTTTCTAATTTCCTTAACCCTGTTTCTTATAGACGCTTCAAACAACTCAACATACACGAAACGATTAAGGATTGAATTAAAGCAAAACCTCAAAAATACTAACATGAGGTAGACCTTATACAAAAGTTATCTGAATTGTTACCTCACTCTCACTTATTTCAACCGCCAAATAGCAGGGTTCGCATTGTGATGTTCCGGTTTGAAAGGTGACAGAGACCTTGAAATTACTGGGTTATGTGATATATTTTCGAGGTAGGCTAAGTTCTTTTAATACTCTTGTGATATTGCCAGTGTACATAGGCTTCGGTGACGATTACTATCACGCGGACTGTATGTTTGTTTATCGACTTGGTCTAAAAAAAATAGTAATTGCCTAAAAAACACATAATAATTTTTCAATCCATTTTGTAAAGAACTTCATATTACATGGCCGTAATATGTGTAGTAAAATATAAAAATCACAAAACAAACTGAAGCCATGCATCATTGATAGTTAAAATATGTTTTCTAATAATAAAATAGATTATTTTTCATTTGCATGTAAAAAAAAATCAATTTTAGTGCTACATTTTTGAACAAAAAATACTTTTTTAATTATATATCTGACGCGCCAAGCCTGTATTACGGCATGCAGCGCCATGGTCCCTTTAGTCCAATATAAATAATAGAATACATTATGTTCTATAATTTTTCTTTCATGTCATATCTAGTTATCTGTGTGTGTGTATGTATGTATAATTTGTAACCTATATGCGTTTGTGACACATGTCTAAAAATATGCATCTATCTATTTTATTTTATTTATACTATGTACTAGTTGTTTGTTTTCATTTATTAATTTCTTGTAATTTTTTAGTTCTTCATACTTGAGTGTCTTCAACCATTGAGGCGTTATTATTTTTCATTTAGTTTTATAAACTTATTAAACGTTTTATAAATATTCACTTTTTTATAAACCAGAGGCAAAGAAATTTATGAAAACGTTTACTAAAAGCAATATAAAACCTCTCAATATACTTATATATAAAAACTCTACGTGTATATAGTGCGTTGGGATCATTCATTTAAATTCATTTATGGAATGCTGTTTAAGGATGAGGTTAAGGAAAAAAGCTGATAACCTGAGAAGACGTCACAGATACTGTGATACTCATAAAAATCAGTTGTTGGGAAAAGAAATAGTTTTAATTTATTAAGATTGCCTCTTTGTGCAAATTCTTCTTCTTGAAAACAAAAACAAAAAAACTTCATGTATAAAAGCACCGCCATGGCGATACGTGCGGCTCCACCCTAGCTCATGATACAATAGCTTAAAAGTGATTGAAAGGGCAAAATTGATTTGATTTAAATAAAATGCTTCCATGATATGCTTTAATTTCTTTTAATAAATATTAATCTACGCATTCTAGTAGTGATTAGTTCTACATGATCTTTGAAAACTAAGTGAGAGTCAATAGCAATTCCAAAGTATTTAATATTATTTACTTTTTCAATAATTTCACACAAGGAACAATTTTGATCAGAAATGGGACAATCATGACTTAACATTTTATAATAAATCATTAAAGTGATTTTAACGAATTGAAAAATGAATATGTTTTGCTTTCCTTTTTTAATTTTTGTGATTAATCTAATTTAATGAACCAATTTCACCTCGTTAATCCATAAATAAATGTGTAAATCGATAAATGAAAACGCGAAAAGTGTCGGGCCCATTATTCTCCACTTTGGTACGCCATACTCAATTAGCTTGTTATCACTGACATTTGAACCGAACTAAACTGATTTTGCTTTCATGCTTCAAGTAATCTTCAAAGACATTTATCTGAATCCCCCGTAACCTGACGTTTTTTACTTTAAGTGAATATTAGAGAGATCACACACACATAGAATCTTTCTTAAATACTTTAGAGACACTTCTGTATACTTTAAATAGATATTCCAATATAATTTTAATTGGAGATATAAACATTAATAATATAACCTTAATTCTGTCAATAACAAGCATTAGAATATCTGAACCCATAGAAACTCCATAGAAACTATAGATAACAAATGGTTTGTAAAGATGTGTACAACACAAAAACAAACTGCATTCAAAATTAAAGAAATCACCAAACAAAGAAATTTTTTTAATATCTTACTTACAATAAATACCGAAAATATCTTACAAACATCATAAAACAAGCTAAAATTAGTTATGAAAAAGCACAACTTGTATTGGCTAACTCTACTAGTGTCAAAAAACATGGGAAGTCATAAATAAAATAATACGTTACAAAACAGCAGAACATAGTTACTCTGACCTCTTGAAACTTAATAATGACCCAAAGAAATCTGTGGATGACATAAACAAGTACTTTTGTGAAGAAGGAAAGACACTGGCAGATAAAATAAAGGAATAATTACAATCACAAAATACTATTCCCTCAATAAAATCTAAAACCGAAAGTTCTTTTGTTTTACTGAACACTGATTGCAAAGAGGTTGAAGATTTAGGAAGAAAGAGGAGAATTATAAACAGTCTCAAATCGAATTGTGCTCCTGGTTGGGATAATATTTCTAACAAAATAGTAAAGGATAACGCATTGATATTGGTCGCATCGTCGATTACGCATATAACCAATATATGTTTTGCATCCTGTACTACCAACAGCACTTAAACTTTCAAGAATTATACCAAACTACTAAACAGGTGACCTTAAAACTTCACAAAATTACCGACCAATATCTCTATTAAATTCTTTATCAAAAATTGTAGAAAAACTGATTAATAAAAAGTTTATTAAATATCTTGAGGACAAAAATCTTCTCTCACCAAATCAGTTTGGTTTTCGGGGAGGAAGATCGACTCGTGATGCGGTATCGGAGCTCACTAATTCTTGGTCAGTGAGCTGAATTATGGAAAAAAATGTATTGGAATATTCCTTGACCTTGTAAAAGCTTTCGATACCGTATACATTCCTCTTCTACTTCGAAGACTTGAGTTTGTTGGCGTAAGAGGGGAACAACTCAATCTTTTCAAAAGTTATCTGAGCCATAGACAACAATCAGTTAAAATAAGTAGCTTTATTAGTGAACCCTGTGAAGTAAAATATGGAGTACTTCAAGGGAGTATGTTGGGACCTACATTATTTATCATCTACATTAACGACATAATTCATACTACCCTGAAAAATGGTAGAACAATTACATTTGCAGATGATACTGCTCTAGTATTTAGTGGTAGTGACTGGAAAGATGTATTTGCAAATGCCCAAACTGGCTTTACTGACATACAACAAAAATTTAATGGAAGCCTACTTTAAATGCAGATAAAACAAAAGTTTTAATTTTTTCGAATACTAAAAAATCGCAACCAACTACAAATTCTTTGCACCTCTTCGCCTACCAGATAAATTTATAATTTTTGAAGGGCACTTGTGTTTGTCCAAAATTAGAAAATGTTTCAACATATAAATATCTTGGCATAACATTAGATTCTTTATTAACTTTTAACCCTCACATAAATATTTTAACGCAAAAAATTCGGAAATTAACTGCAGTTTTTAGAAATATATTCTATATTGCTACAAGAAAAAATTCAAAAACATTATACGTAACTCTATGTCAGTTTCTCTTGTCGTACTGTATTACTATTTGGAGGGTGCTACTAAAACGAATATGTTACCGCTAGAAAGGGCTCAAAGATCTGTGCTCAAAGTTATGTACATTTTACCCTTTAAGTACCCTACTCGTAGTAGATAAAGGTATGTATATCAAAGGTTTGTGCAACATGGCAGATGTATATTCCAAAATATACATCTGCCATGTCGTATTTTCGTAGTGATTTCCAAATTTTGTGGGACCATTTATTTATAATAAAATTAACCATGAAATAGATATTCATGACATGAATAAACACACATGCAAAACAACAGTGTGGGAATAGCTCTTGGCATTGGACTACAACAAGACAGAGGAATTGCTAACAATATTATGCTAGACTGGACTATATTTATTGTTACGATTATTGTTTATGTATATTGTATTTAAACAGTATAGCTTCATATTCTATGTATTTATGTAATATATGCGTAAATAATATGTGGTATTAATAAACCTTGTATTATTTTAGACCATATACACACTCGTTTCCACCTACACGCACACTACAGAGCATAGGTGCCTATAAGAACAGGCTAGACCTAGTTTAGGTACTTAAGTATCAAGGTGTATTTTAGTTTAAGTTTCTTTTTGTTGTTGAATAAAGTTATTATAATTATTATATAGATTGCGATACTTTTTTCACCTTTTAATTCGAATATGAAATTTATGACGTTTCAAATTTCCTCTCTTTCTGACATTAACATTTTTTTTTAAGTCTAGTGATCTGTCCTTATAACATTGCGAGTTTGATTTATTTTTGTTGAAAAAACGATTATTTCTTTTAAGAGAAGTGTAAATATAGAAATAGAAAAGAACCGCCATTTAATTTTAGATTAAACTATCGAATTATTTATTATATTTTTAAAACTCTTTGTATGTTTTATGAAAAATACGAAAAATAAAATTAAGAGAATGATTCCAGCTGTACTTAAGCGCTTAGTAACATTCATTTTTATTTGTATAGATTATTTATTATAAATTTCGAAACATCCAAATTGAGCTTAACTCCGTGGTTGACTACAGCATTGGATATCTCAATAAATCGTGCCACCATAAAACTATCGAACAATAGGTACTAATTAGGCGATTACCTTGCTCTAGGGGATAGTGAAAAGAGCCGTCCCTCCAATGTTTTCTATGTAGGAGATAAACCTATTCTCATTGAGAAATGTCTCTAGGTAAAAAAAAATCTTTTATTCGTTTATCTCGTTGAAGCAATTAAATAGACCGTAATATATTTTTCTAGTCGACCAGCCGGCTCATTAAATGAAGCGAAATACAATTGTAATTTCTCTATAAAAACAGAATGTCAACTGTTGCGACGTCAATAACTATATATACTTACTATAGAAAAATGTTCGTAAAATATCCATGCGGTGGTTTTGTACATATAATAATATACTAAGGTGTTAATATTATTTATTTCCTTTTATTGTATCTGTATATCATCCTTTCAAATTACCCATAATTTTTATAAAGTAACTTATAGCAACTTGATAATAATAAGAAAAATCGTTGCCCACATTATAGAGATTTACGCTCAACCGGTCCTGTTGGACTCTTCCTCGACCCCGAAACCATTAAACTATTGGACAGTAGGTATTAATTACGTGATTACCCTCGCTTGCCTCGGGGATATGGGGGATGAAAGGATTCTATTCCATGAGTATTTATTTTATGGAAAATGTTCCATACAACCATTCTTTATTTCGTTTTCAATTTAATTCGTAATATAGCAGTTCAATAAGATTGGTTATAATGTTTACTATAACAACATATAGAACATTTTTTGTGTACCTTATTATTAGTTTACCCAACTTGAAACGTGGCGCCGCAGTATAAATATATAGTTCAAATTCACTCTTTTTTGTTAAAATGCATGCAGTGTTTACCTAAAAGATTGTTACATGTAAGAAAAGAAATTTTTTTATAAGATTTGTTAAATACAATGAAATTGTTGGCTAACCATGTAAAATTCATAACTAAATATGCCATATTTGTTACGTTTTCTAGCTTAATAATGCACCATAATTATAATGAATCTTGGTATATGTGTATCTTAAGCTTTGTGAAAAGGCATAGTCTTAATCTCGAAATTAATTTAAATAGTTCTCGTGGGGCGCGATATAATTTAAAGACCATACAGTTTAGAAGCTAGTATCTATGAGATAGAAAATCATTCCTTCTTTTAAATAAAATCTAAAGTAGTTTTATAAACAATAAGTATTTTATTATTGTTTATGTTTTTTTTTTTAATTCAATAACTTCTAAACCGAGTCAAAAAACTTTAATTATAATTATTTAATAACTAGCTGACCCCACAAACGTTGTCCTGAATTATCTGAAATGAATGTGGAATTTAAATATTATTGGTATTATTAATGAAAAAATAAGTTTCTTTACATTTAACATTTAGGATATTTATACGGAGTGCCTTACATTACATTAAAAAAATTGTAGGCTCATTAAGTTTTTATACATTACGCTTTCTTTCTCCTAGTTTGATGCACTACTCAAAATAAAAAAATACCAGAAAAATTTAAATTGTGAAGAAAATGATATTTGTGATGTAGTCTCATTAAATAATCCACCTTAGATACGCAATTAGCTGATGACATTTTATTTCGTACTTTAAAATATACAAAATTAAATAAATCTATAAACCTAATCTGTGTGGGTTAATTTATCGCCATTGTAGCCTATAAAATGAGGTGCATGGTATGACATTTAAAGACCTCATCTCAATTTCAATTACCAACAGACGCGACAGAAATTTTTAAGAGAATCACTAAGCATTTGAATTTTTGTTAAAGAATCTGGAATGTTTTTGATATTGTTATTTTTTAACTTAGATAAAAGCAACCTAAATGTTCTTGTAAAAAATCTAGGCGAACGTTTCACCGGTAACCCTCTATCCGGGGCATACATTCACGTCAATAAAGCGTACTCTCAAGTCGGGCTCATCCGAAGTTTGTGTAATGAATACGTGACTTATCAGCGAGTCGCAGGCTGAAAAGACGTCACTCATGCCGTCGTGAATACTCGCGCGCAGTGCTGCCATCTACGGATCTCTATGGCGTTAATACTTTAGCTTGACTTTATTTAAAACCAACAACAGATTTTCGTACATCGAAAGTGTTCCAGAAGCGATTGCTTGCTGCCTTTATTTTAAAGAAATCGGGTATTTTTGATGAGCTTCACAATTTACTTTGTTTGTATTCTTAAGTTGGATTTCTCGGTAATGTCCTATATATTAAGTGCTATTAAAACGAAACTATTTCTCGGGACGACTGAAGGTTCAGAATTAATGACGAAGTTTTACGTTGCAGAAAATCGTAACCCATAAGTGCCTAACACGTGTGTCGTCAATATAATTTCCAGTAAAATGGGGGCGGTCTAGCCTATCGGTCACTGCCAGCGGGCGGCTGGCTACTGCAGCCTCCGGTACATTACGCCACACATTAATTTTTCACGCCACTCGTAATTGAGCCTTTCCACCTCCACGACACAAGCCGTTACTCCGAAATATTAATCTACGTGCAGCTTTTTACTGGTTTACTTTTTAAAATTTTAAGTTACGTAACATTTTTTGTCTCGAATTACGCACACGTAATTTACAAATATGACAATACTGTAAAACTTCAATTTTTTTTCACACAACGTCTCATACGTTGACCGGACTCCGGACGCCGGACCGTTTGACCGAAGTCACTTAAAGCACTTGTGCTACAGACAACAGAAAGACACAATACAAAATATTTATATTCAACATTTAGATACACAACAAACACAAATATTAACATATAAATATTTGTCATGGGTGGGGATCGAATTCAAAACCTATGATGTACAAGGCAGGATGATTACTATCAGCGCTATCAGGCCAGTCGAATTTAAATAAAAGGCACAAAAACAAAATAAATAATGATATTATTTAATGTGATAACAATAAATTGCACTTTCCTGATCTAAAATCTAGCAACTGTGTAAATATATTAAGCGAGCCTTAACTATTTGGTACAACTCAATGATAGTTCAACACGTAGTTCATCTTAGTTCCAGATTAAATTACTACGAATTGAGAAGTAGGTGGCAGTAATAATTACTTCTAATAGAAACGTCGGTAACATAAAGCCAAGGTTTAACTGCAACCAGCTGCGCCTAGAGAGTTGTAACGTACGGTTTATCGTTCAACTATTACGGTGAAGACAATTTGTTCTCCACAACCAACTTTGTATAAAACGAATCAGGTAAGATGGAGTGGCGTACTGGAACAAAACGCGGGATGTAAAACACATTAGTAGGTTTTGAAAACAAATTTTAATTATCTACTATGTATCTCATTTTAATTCTAATTATATATTTGTATACTTATATATAACACCATAGTTATATGAATTCTTACTGATTATAAAGTTATGTGTATAAGTATAAATAGCTTTATCATTAATAGAAATACTTTTTTAGAAAAATAATCGTAATACAATTTGCATACAACCATCATATGGATGTCGCTCATTAAAATTTAAAAAGAGAGTATTTAGTTTTTACAAGTTACCCGCCATAATCTCTCCAACGATATCAGGGAAGCTACGCAATGTCGTGCATATCACATTTGACAGAGTAAAGTAAGTTCTAATATCGCGGCATATAGGTACGCTACCCCGTTTTATGTCGCGAGTATGTATTTGCATAGCATATGTCGTGCAAACATAAGTAATTTAATCAGAGTATTTTTTGTGTCTTTCATTAATATTCTTATCACAATGACACATGGGCATGTGTAGGTACATGATTTTTGTCATCATTGTCAAATAATAAACAATAGGTGATAATATAATCGATATTTAAAAACATTTTATTTAATTTATACTAATATTATAAAGCGGAAGATTTTTTTTAAACCTAAAACTAAAGTAACGTCAATATTCTTCTTTTAAACATTCATTCACTAATTTCATTGTGAAATCTTAACCTAATTATTACTTACAGCCTTATTCTACTCTACTGGTATCCCCACCACAGTTTTAAGTATACTAAATAATAATTAGGTTACCCTGAAAAAATGATGGTACATGTTTTATTTGTGTGGTGAAATGAATTGACTTCATAAGATTAACTTCAGCATTTATATATTACCTAGTGAAACATTGACTCGTTCTTTTATAGTTTCCTTTATTTAAACTTTAAGTACTACTTATACAATTTTATAATAGCTACTCGTATTCTAAACACGGTCATTGTCAATTTTGCCGGAATACTCTGATCAAAATGCCTAAGAGAATTTTCAAACAAAATAAATTGTATTGTTTCTGTCTACTCAATTTGGCGTTTATTTGGACTTAATTAATATTTACAGCAATAATTTTAAACGAGTTTATAATTAATTGAAACAAAGTTAAATAGAACTAACGTGGTGGTATTCATGATAGGGATTATAAAATATCTGTTATAATTATAACACGCGAATGAAAACAAACACAAACTAAAGATCACGGGCGTTAGTCTAATCTAAATTGGAATTGTTTTTACACGTGTCCAAATAGGAGCTAGGTGTGATTCGGACCTCGCGCTGTTGACAAATTGTCAAAACAAACATGGAGTAATTCCCTCAATTTTACTGTAAGACCACGTAGGGTTGTACGAGGTAATGTCCAACACAAGTGTGAAGCATAGCATTAAAAAAATTATATACTTTAGAAATACTTTAGGTCTTATGCCTAAACAAATGATCATCATATCAGCAGTTGGACATCCACTCTAGGACTTCGACCTTTACTATATTGGGGGAATTAGATGTTGGTATGGTTATGGTAATTGCAGATCGTAGCTTTGCGACAGGAATGCTACCGCTTATCCCTGCCCTTGCATTTGAGCGACACTCCTTCGGTATGCCGGTTGCGTAATGTTAAGATAGTCGTATATATCGTATAATTTCTTTATTTACTTTTATAAAACAAATATAAAGTATTATCTAAGCCAGATCGAATAACAAGAGTTATAATTTTAAAACAGATTTATATTATAACAAGTAAACTATAAGTTTGTACAACAAACTTATAGTATGATAAATTACACTGCATTTTTATTTGAAATTATTAATATACAAAGCAATCTATATGATAATGAAATTATATAGTAGTTATTAGGTATATGTAATGTTGATTACGTAATATAAACATTGTTGAAATTAAATGATATATGGCAGCTCCAGTATCTCAGTCGCCTCTTACTAAATCGTTTCTTTGTTACAAATCGGGTCTGCCAGTACCCTTCAGCACAACCTAAACAATAATACTAATGAATATGTAAGTAAAGCAAGAAAAACAAAATTAACTCTAGGAAAGCTGTCTCCGAGGACTTCTAATCCTCTTTTAACGTCTAAGTATAGATCAAAGAAACATGTTCCGTTTTTGAGCTTAGCAGGTTTATTTTTCACCGACCCTTTGCCGCAAAAGATAACGTAAAAGACCTTAGAAACCTTAGAAATTCTGGTCACTTAAAACTCGAGAAGGGTGAAGAAATTGACAATTGTTTTTTCTAAAATGATATTCATAAAAAATACAAATGACTTTTATATTGAGAGAACGAGCAGAAGTAAAATATATTTTCTTAATTCAGTAATTCTTAATAATGACAATCATAGCTAAATCGACGTAAAGACGTCAAAATGTATTTTGATACACCTACAGCAATGGGGTCTCTCTAGATCTGTCCGTAGACAGAACACTACAGGTAGTCCTCATACAAAGGTTGTATGCATTGATGACTCACTCGCATCTCTTCTTCCGCCAAACAGCAGTATTAGCATTACTGTGCTAATGACATAATATCTTCAAGTCACAAGGTTGGGTACGCGCTAGTGATAACACGAGAATCTCATGATAAGAGCAATTAAAAGTCCACTGCTGGACATAGGCCTCTCCAAAAAAGGAGGTTTTTTGCCCATAATTGCCGCACTAGGCAAGCGTGTTAGCAATCGCAGAGCGAAACTTTCTCGACGGAGATGCTGCTGGCCATCACCGTACTGCGCATTTGAGCTGCACTTTTTCGACACCTCCTCTTATGACACCTGGTGCAGTGGGAGGTATTATTCTATTCTGCCGGTACCTCACGGTATTACTCGAGCGTCTATAGGCTGCTTACTACCACGTGGACTGTACGCTTGATTGTCTAATCAAAACAATAGAAGAGTGAAGTACAACATAGAAGGACGTAACACCCATCCAAATATAATGCAGCAGGATGGACATGGATAACATAAACAAACCGCTGTAATTGTTGCCAACCCTTGGCATGGTGATTACGAGCAATTTTTTTTTTATTATTTTAGTAAACCAGCAAAAAACATCCAACGCCTGATATAATAATTTGACTATGTTCCAATTAAGGTTTAAAGAAGCAGTGAATTCACTAGGTGATTGTAGTGACTTGGGTACGGTGCCCACTTACTTAACTCACGTAAGCTTTGTTGTTATTTTATAACTTAGTACTATGTTAAACACGTCTATAATTCTATTCTCATAAGAATACAATTATTTTGCTAAAACTCTAGCATATTTAAATGGGTTGGAATTTACCCCCAATGGGATGTGCTGTATAACAGTTCTGCTGATTGTTCGGATTAACGACGCTTTTTACTCATGCTCTGGTGAAATACGAATGATATAAATGAAGAATAATCACCGCTAATTCATAATTGTAGCTCCTAACATTAGTAAAAAAATATTGGCCATCTTCAGTTTGTTCCATTGCATAGAAGTGCCTGACAATCTTGACTTTAATTGTTAATTACTCTACTTCAGTTTCTAAGTGCTTCTCTGTTATGACTATGGCTTCAATGACAGAACAGATTTTTAATATATGGAATAGTGCTGACAATATTTTTGTTGTATGTAATGTTTATATTAATACTATAACCTGTACTACAACAGGTTTTAATTAAATGGGATAATGAAGTGAGTGACTTCATGATATGACATGATCCATTGTAAAACCGGATTGAGCTATCTCACAAACAAAGACGTATATGATAATTAATAGATTCCTTACTTTAAGGAGGCGGATTTTAAAATTTTATTCTGGTGTTTGATTCATTCTTAGCCTCCACATAAAATATCATAATCGGCCAGAGAGAATAAAATAATTCAGTACGTATTTCTTTTTTGTTTTATTCTTGGTCATTATTTATGTCTTGCTTGATAAAAAAGTATTTAAAAACTAAAATTAATTAAATAAAACATGTCGGGATCGCATATCCTAGGTTACCGTCTAGTTAAGATTATATTTAATTATGAATATTAGTAAGTATGACAGTAATCTGTAAGTGTACCTATATTTAATAAATAAATAGTAATAAAGTTTGGAAGGCAGTCTTTTTTGATGATTTATTAATAAAGTGTTGCCAATACATTGTATTCCTAAAAAGCTCTACTCACCACCATCCGATGAAGTAAGATCTTTTCATTATAGATATTTAATTTACTTTGACATAATAACATTTTTGGCACGAAAATTTCATAATAATATTTTGACAGCTTATTTTGACATTCCTAATGTTCACTCATAATTATGTATTTAGACATATATCCTACTTATAATTATATTATGTAATGAAGGTTAAGTATTATAACTTCTTAATATTAATAGGGAACCTTCCCAAGACCAGGTGGAACAAGATTCTTACGTAACAACGCTTTCAATTACCCTACATTGAAAAATGTTCGCGCCAAATTAAAGGACTACCATAATAATTTCAGTCAAGGATGCTTACCTTTATAACCACTTTGTACGCAACGGTGCTCGAGGCAATGCAGAAAATTAATGCTATGTTAGTTAGACCACAGAACTATGACCCAGAAAATTCCAAGCCGCGGTAATAAAAGGAGAAACGTTGGATCTAATTCTAGAGCTTGCTTTATACGGATCGTATTACGTGTGACAGTTGCATAGATGGCAATAATGTCCATTGGATTTTTCTTAAAGCATTTGCTATCAATTCTAAATGTAGTCAAACAATATACGGTAATAATCACGTTAATCAAGCACATAAGTGTTTTACAGATACAATTTGTTTCAAATAGGGTTGAATGGACTATCAGGAATAAACATACGAAACTGTACATTGACAATTTCACTCATTCTCTAGCCTAAGTTTAAGTAACACTTAAAGACATTTTTTAAGTATTTAACCTAGGCACTTTGATTTTAATTCTAGCGCCACCAGATAAAAGCAGCCAGAGCAGTAATTAATGAACAACCTTACGCTTCTACACTCTTCTCACAGCCTACGAAGAAACATGAAGCTTTCTGACCGATCTTTTATAAGCCTCCCATAAACTGGACTGGGCTAAATAACCAGTCAGATTGACTTCAATAAACGGAAAGTTCATAATAACTTTGCAACCCCGTTTTACCCCCTTAGGTAAATGGTAAATTTTAAAAAATCATTTTTTAGGACTCCCATATATAATAAAAGTAAACTTTTTGCAAAATTTTAAGTTTCTAAACCTTATAGTTGTTATAACGGAGATCAGTATTGTGCGTTGGTATGTCAGTCAATCAGTCAGCTTCTCCTTTTGTATATATATATATAGATTGAGATGACTATTTATATCTCGAACAGGTATCGTTAAGCTTGAAAAAAATCTCAATACATCTATCAAGGAATAAGCTATATTTTTTTATAAAACAAGTAAATAGAGATTGACTATTGCTATGATATGAAATAAGTAAATTCGCCAAGTGTTGCATACTACACCACTTCCATCATTAATGTGTAGTTAACACTCACAACCAGCCACCATGCTGTGGAAAAAATATATGGTATTTTATAATAAAGAAGATTTCGATTACTCTGAGGGATATGTAGACCCAAGCAAATTCTATTGGACATTTTTCTTGTTTCAACAAGCTTTTCAGGTCACCGATGACCCTTTTGAGACTTGGACGTAAGTATTTTTTACGTAAGCACATATAGAGTATTAAAATAGAGGATTATATAATGTTAGCGAAATTTTGCTTTGATAAGTGAGACATGTAAAAACTTCTTTAAAATAGGCCTCCCCAATAAAGGGGAAATTTACCCATAACTGCCGCGCTGAGCAAACGTGGCGGCAATCTCAGAGCGTAGCTTCGCGATAGGAGTGCTGCTACCCATCCCCGCTCAGTTCCATTTAGGCTACACTGCTACGCCATCGGTCGGTTTCGGTACCTATTCTAAAAAAATATTACTAATTATAAACGCAAGTTTGTAAGTATGGATGTATTTCTTAGTCTTTCACACTGGGCGGCTGATCTAATCTAGTTTAAATTTTAGATAGATACATCAACTATATCTATCTCAAAGTCTGGCAACACTCAGGATACTTTGTATATCAAAAACATGTTCTCGTGGGATGTGATGTGAACAATGTCGCGGACAGAATGCTAGTATGAAATATTTTAAACTTGATTATATAGACAACATTGTATCACAACTCCTAATCCTTAAAATTTGATCGTAACATTATTCTAATCAATGATAGAGGTGTTTGAACGGAAGATTGAAAGACAATTGGTAATTAGATTGAGTTTTTCTTATTAAACATTGCTTATTTTCACAGGTACATAACAAAAATATTTACCTTGATATGTGGCCTTGGCGTTTTCACGGATGCATGTTTTTCTTTCTATCACGCAATAAATATCTTTGATATGGGCTTGATCACTGAAGCAGGCACCTACGTCCTTATGTTATTATACAAAATAATGACACTTTCTTTCACCAAGATCAACTTACCCGCCTATATAAACCTGATAAAAGCTATGAAGGAAGATTTCCAATACATTTGCACCAAAAACGATAAATACAGGTGACCTTTAAATTATTTTTTTGATTGTATTGAAAATTGTGAGTGAAATCTGTCACCTTTAGAATATTTATTTATTTAACTTTATTGCACAAAATGTACAAATGGCATTATCTTCCAGTCAACCATTACACAAAACAGAAAAAAATATATAGGTATAGTGGTGCAGACAATATATATATACAAAATAGATAAACGTGGCATACATATTTGTATAAATAAATGCATATGACATAAAATATACCTGTATATAATAACGATCAAAAATAGGGTTATAAATTTAGAGAAGCAGCATCAGTAAATAAAGTACGGGGACAGCGTTTCAGGTTAAATTTGTTTGGGGATTGCTTAATATTCGATGGAAGCGTAAGAATTCGTATAGCTGTCACTGTAAAAGAGTTTGTCAAAAAACTAGAGTGATGAGAAGTATTTAAGAGCGAGAGAGTATTAGAAGAACGGAGATTACGTTCGTGAGAGGAAGAAGTTATCAATTGGAATCTGTCCTTTAAGTAAATTGGTGCGTACTAATCAAAAAGTATTGAAAATAGTATGGTTAGAAATCGAATTTTGCGACGTTCTCGAATAGGAAGCCAGCCGAGAAGAGAACAGTAATGGGAAATATGATCGTATTTACGCAAGCCGAAAATGAAACGAAGACAGTTGTTATATACAGAATAATCCGTACCCTAAATAATTTTGGACACTTAGTTATCTAAATAGCGCAGTTATAGACAAAATATGGTATCTAAAGTACCAATCAGCATAATAATAAATTCACAAAACATCATATACATTGACCTGACTCCGTTATAAGTCTCTTAAAGCACTTATGTTATAAACATCAGACAATAGAAGAATCACAAATATAATGCAAAACTATATATATACAACACCCAGACACAGAACAAACACAAATAACATCATATGTATATTTATCCTGGATATAGATCAAACCCATCTTCGTCATGATCGAACTAATCTTATTATTTGCGTATATGGTATTTGAGTTGTTTTTAAATTAAAATTTAGAGATTAATAAAGTTACTTTTGTTTTAGAAAGAAATTCTTCGAGATTCACCTTGAGACATGGAAGGCCTGTATTTCTACATGTACTTTTATGTTCTGCCTTGCAACATCCTTAGTAATATTTGCCATAGGTTCATTAATTTTTCACATGCAACACCATACGCCCAATGATGGATCAGTAAGACCTCTGGTTTTTCCTTTTTGGGCCCCAGGAATCGATTACGCAGCAAGTCCAGCTTATGAAATTGCCTTTACATTTGCCAATATTGGGGTTATGGCTTGCACGTACAATTACACATGTAAGTAAATAAAATATAAAAAAAATACCTAAATAAAAGTTTATTGCCGAAATGTATGTCGCCTACGCAACCCCTTCTCCCTTACCCTCCCCCCTTTTCTATTGTATCAGGATCATCGTTTTTCGGGATCGGAAAGGTAGAATAGAAAATTTTAATATGTATATATATTGAAATAATATGTGCTCCAAAAATTTGATCCTTTTCCAGTTGTGCTCCAAACTAATATAGTATGGGTGAGACAAATTGCATCAAAGGCGGAAATGATAGGAATGTGTATCTTGGACCTTTTGGAGGGTATCCAGCCAGCCAACAATAAACAGGAAAAAAGAGATCAGGCTCGTTTGATAAACTTCAGGATGAGGGAAATTATTTCACAGCACCAAGCTATGTACAGGTGAGGAAATGCCTTTGATGTTTTTCCATTTCCATTAATCTATTTTTATTTGCTGATTTTTGTTCTATATATTTCTATGTAACACATTTATTTATAGGTAATGTAAATAAATGTTGATAAGTCTGAACAGTCAGAGATACTAATACAAATCTGTAAAATGCAGTAGAATTATTTTCTATTTCAATTGATTCAATACTAATTTTATGGATATATTTCTAAGTCAAATTTGTGAACTGTTCCCTATTGTTAAAATAATATTGCGAGTATCCTAGTTATTAATCAACTGATTAAAAGTAGAAAATAATTTGCCGTAAACTTTCGCAAATTGTTTCCAGATTATTGGACAGCTATGCGAAAGTATACAAGAAGTATCTGATGTTTGAACAGATCGTATCGAGTCCTGTGATTTGTATGCTCGCCTTCTGCTCCGCTGAGGTTTGTGCTGCAAAATCCGAAGTCCTCTATTCGCCGGCAAATTAGTGCGATACGTACCGTCTCACTGAATCTGCGATTCAAAGGCTTCGTATCTGGTTCGAAGGACGATTCTCATATTATGACAGCCTAGTTGTCGTAGCATGCAGTCAAAATTGAGTGGTGAATATTGTGGATACGATAGTCGGCTGGGTCAGATGTGAATACTACGTTTTATTAATTGCGTATTATTTTATCACCGCATATCTGAAAGTATATGTTTTAATGAGTATACTATATTTATTTTGCAAAGGGTTGGTAATAATGTGGAAGCTTATAAATAAAACATGCGAAGTTACTCAAACATAATTTCTATTTTAGAAAATTGACGCAGGTGAAATCCACGTTGTGATGATGGTGTTATGCGTTGGTGCCATAATGGTATTGTTTGTACCTTGCTACTTATGTACGTTTCTTCGGTCAAAGGTATTTACAACCAATTAAAACGAAAACTGATTACTTTAATTACTATAAACAATACTTATTTGCTGTATTTTAAAGATCGGTATAAACAAAAAAATTTAAATGATAATATTTCACAAAATGAAACGAAAAGTTTTTAAGGAAATTAAATTCAGCCAAGAACCAATTTCTTAAATTATAACAGAACATCTAGATATTAATTTTCACGGATTATTATAGATTGTGACTTAAGTTCATAATAAATGGCGTTTGACAGTGGTAATGTTTAAAATAATTTGTTTACATAAACAAAAAAACCACGTAATTCAAAAAGCATTATTAGTAGCATTTGTAAAATATGTATATTCTATTCTATACACTTTCATCGTATTTAGTATCGTATGACTATTTTTCTTTGATATAGAAAGGTGGCACGGAAAGGTACACGTTTCTTCATTACTAATAATAACGATGTAGTATTTTAATTACCAATTTATAATTTACTATACATTTAAGGTAACACTAATATGTGACGCATGCTGCGAAATTCGTTTCTGGGATGCGGGTCCGTGCATAAGACCGTATTTGATATTAATCATGCAAAGATGTCTGCGACCACTACCACTTCAGTCGGCAGGATTTCAAGAGGCGTCTATAAAAACATTTTCAAATGCAAGTAACAGTTATTTAGAAAATACTATTTATGGTAGATATCTATGCTAATATTAACTAAACTATGTGAATTCAAAAGTATATTAACATATAACTTATGACTTTGAACTAGGAACGTTAAGCCATTCAATGTAATAATACTATCTTGTGCGCCAAGGGTTCGAACCCCAACTAGTACAAACATTTATATTATAAATATAAGTGTTTATCTAGGTGTTACATATTTATTTAAATATTAGCTTTAGGCGACAGATCTCGGATCTAGGCTAATTAGATTTTTATTGTTTTAATCACATTAGATTGGAAAACAAGTTTTGCAGAGGAACAAAATACGTTGTTTTAGATATCAAAAGATAAGATTCCTTTCAATTTTGTATAATCATTATGAAGAATACAGTTTCTAAAACTTTGTACACAAGAGAAATTGTTATCTCGCCGCGACGCTACCAAATTGGGCTCTCTCATCAGAACTTCAAGCAAAGCCCGTATATAAAAGCTAAATAGCTGCCTTTATCCTTCAACCGAACCCCAACATATTAATGAGCACCTAATTAGAGATCAAAACCTGTTTTGCTTACCTTGACCTCAGTCTTTTTTTCTTTACTTTTTCAGAAGATGACATCAGCGTATTCTTTGTTCAATATGTTGCGACAAGCCGATTTAGATTTTTAAAACGAACATTGTTAATATATTCCCATTAATCTAGACGTAATGACACTAATAACTAATAAACAATTTATTAACAAACATTATATTCATTATACGCTTCAAATAGATAATCGTAACTAAAATATAACGATTCATTGCAACAGTTAAATAAAATAAATAATAGCTGGTCTATATTGTTTCATTAATAAAACTACTCTTAATCAAAATATGAATAGTTTTACAACTAGTACTCGAACAGAATTATTGTGTGGTACCGGTATAGTAGAATAGTACCTCCCCTGTACCGAAGGCAACTGAGGTTCCGGAACTGACAGATGGCGGTATATCCACCCAAAGCAGGGTAGCTTAAATGCAAGAAAGCGGGAATGGTATTCATAATTCCCGTTGCAAAACTATACTCTGCGATTGCCACCACATTGAGATTTCAGCTATCAACAATGATATTAGAACCCTACACTTTTCTGTTGCGTTTTGTAAATCGAATGTAATGCAGGATTTTTATATTTGATAAAGATAATATCAAAATACGGAAAGCGTAACAGGTGAGAAATGACATAAGATCGTTTGTGGGACCCCAGTCGTTTTATTGGCGCGATTTGGCGCCGCGCGTGATTATTCGTGTCACGTCCACGCGCGTCGAGACAAACATGTCGGCTGATCGCACTGGAAGCATGGGTACACAATTCAATATATCACTGAAACAAACATTGTTCATCTTATACTGTTTTCAAAGTATTAAAATAATGTAACTATGCCTGTGAATGCTTTTGACTGAAGCATGTTTTGTGGCTAGAAAATAATGATTTAATAAAGTTATAATATAAACAATTTAAGGCCAGGTAACAGGACAATGGTGGTCTAACAATCTAATCTATAGCCAGCTTAGTAGGCTAGGCTGATGTCTTATTTGAAATATCACACGGTACGTATTCGTATGTTTACCAAACTAGTATACTGAAAGAAAAATGATTAACGTTGCTATTTTCATCTCAGGTTTGATAACTCCAGACCGATAATATCACTTCTATAAATACGTTCGACCTCACATTGTCACTCTTCAACCTGACAAATGCGTAAATTTCCTGCCCATATACTGTCTATAGCGCAAACCAACTTAGCAGTTATTGCAGTGGGGAGCACTCTACCCTCTTTCTCGTCACTCTGCCAAAGGATGGTCTCTTAAAGTGTGCCTCACTCTTTTGCGTATTAGCCATCAGTCTCATTCTCCTGTGTTAAGAGCCCTGGAGGGGATTTTCATGCATCATGTGAAATTTTGATGAGCGAAAGTGCTCAGTAATGCGTGGCTTGGCGTCGGAATTGAAATAGTCCAGCGTATTTTATATACCTTCTCTCAAAGTCTTAAACTAAATTAAAAAAGTGGAATAATATATATAAATATAATCATCATATCAGCCACTAGATGTTCACTATTGAACACAGGCCTCTTCAAGATAAGGAGAATTTTGCCCATGATTGCCGTGCTCTGCAAGCGCGTTGAAAATCGCAGGGCGTAGCTTTACGACAGGGATACTGCTGCCCATTCCCGCCCTGTTCCATATGTACAAACCGCCATCTATCGTTTCTCGTTACTCAGTCACCTCTTGCGACACTTGGTACAGAAAGAAGAATTAAATATTAAAATAATACGCAAACAATAAAAAGAATTATTAACATCTGACCCAGCCGACTATCGTATCCACAATATTCACCACTTAATTTTGACTGCATGCTACGACTCCGCCGGTATCACATAGCAAATATATTAATATATGTTCTATGTAAAAAAATAAAAGAAACAACATACCAATGGCTGTTAGAGAGACCACAAACGCTGCGAACTGCGAACAGATTTAGCGCCGAGCTTTAATATTTACGTCACGTCTACACGTATGGAGACAAACAGGTGGACCGATCATACTGGAGGTATGAGTATACATTTTTAGTAATTCGTACACCAGACTTCAATGGTCTTCTGTATCAAATTGTAATTTAAATAATATGTTCGTAATTTAAATAAGTGTTTTTAATTACAAGGTAGAGTATTTTGGTTAACTGAAGACTTAATAAATAGTTTATGAATTTACTTCAACAATTAACCGGATTTTCTTAAACGCATATCACATACACTTATCCCGAGTAGATAAAATATAATTATTAGAATTTATAGTAATTTTATTCGTAGGTATAAAATATTATTTATTAAAGTAAAAACAAACACAAATATTCTTTCAGATATTAGTTTTTCATTTTCTAAAAAAATAATAGTGACTTGAATATAGTAAAGCTCATGTTTATTTACTATTAATTTTATAATAAATAGACTGCTATAAATTGGCGATGAGTGGATATTATCCGACCACGACAAATCTTTGTATTTGTCTTGCAATTAGTTACTGCTTTACTCTAGTGTTTGTCAACACGTAAAAATACAGTTAAATCTTTACGTCGGTAATTGTTCAATTTAGCCTTCAATTGTTTTATTTGAATTACAACCCAATTATTCCGATATGTAAATTAAGATAGGTTTAAGGAGTGAAATTTAGGATTGTGCAGTTAAATTTTAGGAAACATAATCATAGCAGCCTTTGAAAGTCCACAGCTGGACTTAGGCCTCCCTGAGGAAGTAATTGTAATCATCCCGGCGTGGGGGCAATGGGGGCAATTGCAGAGTGTAGCTTCGTGACGGGAATGCTACTGCTTATTCTCGCCTTATTGCATTCGAGCTATGCTATCTCGGATGGATCTGATCCGCCATCTGTCGGTTCCAGTACCTCAGTCGCCTCTTACGTCACCTGATACAAAAGAATGCCCTTTTTTACTCTACCGGTACCCTACGGCTATACAAGCTTTTGACTGAACATGACATGAAATGAACCTATTGCATGCATTCTTTTTTTAATAAACAATAAATTCGTGTAATATTTTCCTGTTATTTATGTACTTACGTTTATATATACCATCTTATTCTATAAGATATAATGAAACATAAACAGTAAATATAAATATAACATTCAAATAAGTAATCACTTAATCTATACTTTACAGAGATAAACAAGACAAGTTAATATAAAGAACGAATAAAGACATTACACAGCGCAATATCGAATACAACACGTAAATTATCCCAGTCCAGTGGACGCTGAAAATAGACTAGGAAGAAAGAGGCGGCCTTATCCAATAATAATTCTCACTTGAATCGCTCTATTTGCCCGACGTCGCGTGATCTGATATTGAATATGGATAAAGTGAATTATATTCTGAGTGGCGGGCAGCGTCGACTCGCAGAGTTTCAGATAAGAGGATTACTTACAAGTTATAATTGGTTCTCACTATTCAACTGAATAAGAGAAAACCCCGGTGTATTTTCAAGCACCTCTTCGGGATAAGGTTTTTTGTCTTTGGGTGCAATCTAGGGCGAGGTGTATTTAGCGCCCAACTCTCAGGTTCTTTTCTTAATTAATTAAATCAAGTATCAAGATGGCGGAATTAATTGTCTGTCTAAAAGGCTTTCCTGATTTTTTTTTTCATTTCATGCATTGCTTCACAATAAGATTGAGGAAGAATTTATCTCTTTTGTTTTTAAATTGCTTTAATTTGATTTCATCTAATATACATAAAATAATATATATTCGGTGTAAGTTAGTGTTGTTATGTTATTTACTGTTTTTTACTTTACGTGCTGTTTTGTTTCATCTCATAGTGTTACAGTAAAAACGGATCGTGTTATTTATTAACCATTGGCTTTCGTGACCTCTTCCGGTATTTCTACGTGATGTTAATTGAGATTATTGTTAATGTTCGCAATCCCGTGGGAACCGCAGTTCCATGCGGATACTACAGCCCGATACCAACAAAACAATTGTTGAAATCCCGTCAGTTCCCATAAGAGCGTCCCATTAATACGTTTCCTTGCTTACGCTGACTTCTATATATATTTAAGTAGTTTATATGTATATAGTTTTATCAGACACTACCAATCCCAAAACTTACGGTAAATGTCTTATTCGCTCCTTAATATTAAGAATCTGAATTTTTAAATCCTTAATTTGAAAAATAAAATGGTGAATTCATAACAAGGATAATATTACTTTTTATTGTTTACTTTTCTACAAAAACTTACGTGATATTAATAAAATAATACGAACAAAAAATGTCATGTTTTGTATAATTATTTTTACTTTAATATAAAAAAATATATTTTACTTTTTAGCTTCATGTATTGTAAAAGCGTGTTCTTTTAAGTATATTTTATTTTTACTTTTTGATACGATTTATTGTTAAATAATACTTACTAGATGAGTACTTAAGCTGGAAATTAGGTATACGATACGCATGCGCTGCGTGGTCTCACTTGCTCTTACTTAATTTCTTTCATCTTGAGTATCCTGATCAGGATAATGATATAACCTATTTTCACAAGGTTGTATGTACACATATCGATTGTTGATATGTGTACAAAGTAATAAGTTACAATTGAATTTGTCTGTCTACAGTGGGTCAAAATTGTCTTCGAAACAAACATACATAAATACACACAACTGAAGCTAATATAAAACGTATAAAAATAATAATATTTGTAACATCATCAATTAGCAAGTATCGGTTTTAATAATTCTTGCAATTATGTATTGAGACTTGGGATGACGGCCTCGCGGGCATTCACTTAAGTGATTAATCTGCATACTCTCGGCAGATTTAAAATGTAATGCTTTCTCCTGTACGTATTTTAAATCAAATATCTAAAAGTAGGTAATATATTGTAAGATTGATACTGTAGTACTGCTAATGTGCGTTCTATAAAATCTTTCAATCATGTTAGATATTCAAGAAAAAAAAATGTTGACATAATTAAACTCATTTTTGGAGTACTTACTATATTTTCATATTGTAAATTTAAAATATGTTTATCAACGATGGCGATTCTTTATACATACAACTAAGTGAATGAAAATTAATATGAAAGATGCATATAAAAACTATACATACAATTGTTAATAATTTATACGTAACTACCGATAAATTTCGATACCTACCTATTTACAAAATACAAAATTTTAACACACAAAAAATATAACAGTTTTCATATTTTTGCAACTTGAAACTACATGTATTATTTCGAATGAACGCGACACTTTTCTGCTCCAATGTAAAATGTACGTACAATATTTAAATGCACATTTCTATTCCTTTTTAAATAATTTCAAAATGGCCGGTGCTATAAGCCCTTTGGCCTTTTAAAAAAAAGGTTGCGCTGAATGAACACTGTTAGAAGCTGAGAGCGCTGACATGTTTGCTACTAACACAATTACCACTGCGCCGGCATCCTGCAATCTGAAGCCAATTCAATTAACATTGGCTTTTAAGTTCACCTATTGTCCATATAACTACGTTACCAAGCTGACGCTTTATTTGCGAGGAAATAAAAATTCAGTTTACCATTTAGTGAAACCTGAATGCTTTGAATTATCCTTGTTATATCTTAGTTTCATTTAATTGGGTAATGTTCTGAATCAGAAAGTGCAATGACTGCACGGGTGGTAAATTTATTAGTAAGATCGAGAAGATTGAGGTTTTTTCTTATACATACGAATATCTGCCATACTACAGAGAGTCTTAAGTATTTATACGTAGTCTACAGCCTATTTACTATGCGTAGCACTGTTTTATTATGGTCACCAGGTCGAAATACAATCCGCGTGATAGTAAGCGTCACTGCAGCTTTTGGATGCACGCAATATCACAATTATATATTGCTAAACTTGTGAACTAAAGATACAATGTCACATTTATCCAGTAATTTCACAGCCTCTCTCACCCTTAAAGTAGCATTTGCGCTACGGTGTTCCTAATCTGTCAGCTGTCGGTTTCGGTACTACAGTCGTGGTTTCTTATGACACATAGTATAAAAGAATTATATTCTGGTTATGGCGTCGGTAATTCACAGCACGGTTTTTTAAATATTTGCATTTTTTATCAACGTTTCTATTGCCTCTTTCATGATAACAATTTCCGCTTTAAAGTTGTAAATAAAGAGTCAGACAATAAAAGTGGTTGCCACTTACTTTGACTTTAAAAGCACTCAAATTTATTTTCAGGTTAAAGCTTAAAACAATAGTATTTTATATTTCAAAACAACTTTATTTCTTCAAATAAAATTGGTGTGAACATTTTAAAAACAGAAATACGAGTAGCACAAGACTGAAAATGCCGGCATGCGACGTAACCGAACGCAATTATCCTATCGACAGTCACAAAGCAACAGGAGATACAAAACAGTTCGGAAGTACTGAACGCGTCACGTGCCATTGATTTGACGGCTAAAAGCTGTCAAACCTGTCTGGTCACTAGTTATGTTGGACTTTCAGGCCGATAACTATATTGTTCGTTTCTGTAATACTTTTTTAAATTACATTATTTATTTACAAACAAGATTCCACTAGATTTGTGACTCTTTAATGGCTAGCGGTTACTGCGTAGACTTTTAGTATCTACCCTTGAAAGTGAAATCTATGATGCAGAAAAACATATGATGATTAGTTAGTTTATTTTACTCAAAAACGATTACTCATATTCTTACATTAGCTGTCTCTTGTACGTTGTCTAATGATAATGAAGAATGTGAATAGTTGCCTGTGGTTTTATTATATATATTTCATTTAAAAACCATTGTCCAAAAATATAATATAAAGTTTATCAAGAGTTGATTTTAGTTGTTCCGTATTTGTTTTTAGGTAATATTTGTTAGTTGTTTCCTAAACTTCATCGGCAGAACTGCCACGATAAGTCAAGATTCAGGTTTAATTAATATGTGTATGATTTGGAAGAATAGCCATGACAATAATTATTACGACTAAAGCGGAGATAGAAATGTTAGTCATATTTTCAGCGTGAAATGTTATATAAGTTTTATGGAATATTCTATTTGTTATTTTATATTTCATGACAATAAAAAAACTTAAAGAAATATATTATTTACCTTTCAGATTAATAGATATTAAGTACGTTTGTTGCGGAAAATTAATGAATTTGATTTTGAAGCCTAATTTTAGTATCTAAAATGCAACGTTTGTTAATGTATTTTGATGTCCATATTACCTAATTTTTTACGCAATTAAATTTTGCATTTTTATTATATTACTAATACTTGTATCACGTAATAATATGACATATATTAGTGTCTCGAATGATTTCATAGAAGCAGCACAGTCGGATTAGATTTAGTGAAGGCTACGGTGGCAATTCTCACCAAGGCCGCTGTCACAATATTGGGTTATTAAACCATTAAGCATTAATGGCTCAGACGTGCACTCAAGCGTAGGTACAGACTCTCCTCACGATTGGCTTCACTATTCACTTAGCACGGATTTATTCATCAAATACTACGTGCAGTCGTCCTTGGCTGCGTCTAAGTCAGTGCATTATGAGTAATATCGTATGTATCGAGAATTACGGGATGAAATGGAACTATTATTTATTTATTTTTTATTTATTTAACTTTATTGCACAAAATGTTACAAAATGTACAAAAGCCTGAGATAAGAGGATATTTTTTTTATTATTAACCTCTCTTGTCAACGACATAACAAACAATCCTTATTATATTTTCTATTTTCATTAAATATCTTCATTAAATTCATTATAGAATACATTCAGTACATCGAAATAAATATCTTATAATTAAAAACCGTACAGGTTTGTAATTACATTAATTGTACATTTCATAGGTTTCGCAAAACAAATAATCGATTTTGAATTACCTTCCACGACCATTCTGTAAATACTACACCATCTTATCTTAATCGAGTGAGCTCGATGTCTATTGTCATTGAAGCCTCTCTGTATCCGAGGAGGCATGAGCGTTATTACCTCTCCGTATTAACTTGTCTCCACACTTAGTACGGATTATCCTGCTAATCTCCTTTCCAGTGAACTTTCTCAGAATTAAGCAATTGTCGTAGTAAAAAATATGGTATATTACATGTTTCTTTCTAATTAATTAATGGGGCATGAAATATTGTAAGTTAGTATATAATTCAATTGATTTATAATAAATTAATTTACTTCAACTGCTAATGCATCAATCATAAATGCGTAAATTGTTTATTTTAAAATATTGAGTAATATTGCCCCCAGCTTTATTTTGTCGTGAATATGTTATAATGTAGGTATGGATGAAAATATGAGTAAAATTAGTAATAATTGTTGATAATATAGTTCGGCATATTTCAGATCAGAATCACCTTTTGTATGTTTCATAAATTTCCATAAGGTACCGGCAGAGTAGAATAGTACCTCACCTCTCACTAGTAGATACTCTCACAGACACTTGCAATATAATGGTACCAAGATGCGTAAGAGGTGAGAGAGAGTTAGAGAATGCTTCTCTAACTTTATAACCCTATTTCTGATGTACCCTATTTCATCAGTAAATAAAGTACGAAAACTGCGTTTCAGGATAAATTTGTTTGGGGATTGCTTAATATTCAACGGAAACTGATTCCAAAGTCGTATAGTTGTCACTGTAAAAGAGTTTGTCAAAAAACTGGAGTGATGAGGAGTTATGAGCGAGAGAGTATTAGAAGAACGGAGATTACTTTCGTGAGAGGAAGATAGGAATGTATTACATTAGTGTTTGCTCTGTTGTCTGTTGCCCGTAAAATAAGTGCTTTAAGCGACTTATCACAAAGTCAAATCAATGTATGAGATGTTGTGTGAATTTATAGTTATTATTAATAGAACATTTCTGAAATTTAATCAGAAGTCACAACGGAATACTTAGTCCGAAATGTTACTCAAAAATAACTATGGCAAAGGTCTTTTATCGCGACTAGATTGCGGACCTTTTTAGGGATCCTTTGAGATAAATCCTTGACATGAGGTATTCTGTAACATCTGCATTCAGAGATTGTCCGCCACAGGCGGCGGTCAAGCCGAACCTATTTGCCGTCGACATTATCGGCGGGCAAATTTTCTACAATCTCTGTCCCTTTGTGGCTCGCGACTGGCTGTGACATGTCAATTACGATATCCTGCGAGAGACTCATGTTGATACAAAACGGTGTGTGCTGCGATACCGGGCTTGTGGTTACCAGTATAATTATGCCTAGGAATAGCAGCCTGGATACGACATCTGACTATCTCGTTTCTACCTCGTGAATGGTTTTCTATTGTTATTTGAATGTACAGCATAGGTTGAAATCTTGGGTCACATAGATAAACAGACCTGATTTCCCTTTAAAATTTAGGCTTCTTGGAAGATGGAACATGTTTATGAATGGTACCTATACAAAATTGCTTTCAAACATAATAGTTGAAAATTTATATAAGACACTAAGACGTTTGTAAAAAGACGAAGTTTAGTAATTGTGTAATATTACAATAAAACAATAACTTGGTATTTTGAATTTTTGACCGAATTATGCTCACTTTTATGTATGTATGGGCATGGGTCAAAATATGTCAAAAAGGGCACGACTGGCTGTTTATAATGGTGTTTCCAATCAAACACTGACATATGGCATTGGATGTTAGGTATGGCAAAAGAAGCATGTGAGTAGAATAAATACTGTTGAAATTAGAGCACGTCGACTTTAGCTCACACCATGCATACCATGTATGGTGTGAGTTTAAGAGATAGATTAAAGAATAGAAGAATAAAAGATCGATGCCGTGTAAAAGATGATGTTACGACAGCAATGGAGAAAGAAATGTTAAAATAGTATGGACTACATATCTACATGAAAGGATGGATGATAGTAGAATACACAAACACTGCACAAATATATATAGGGAAAGTGAATGAAAGGGTTGATATAGGACGACCGGCGAGGCAAACATATCTTAACCAAGTAGGAGAAGTATTAAAGATGAATAAACGTTTGTATTTGCTAGGGTTTAATAGGGTAAATGCGAGTACGGGAAGCAATAGAGGTATGCCAAGATCGTAACAAATGGAGATCCATAGTCTCTACCTACTCCGATGGGACACAGGCGTGATGTATGTATTTATGAATGTATGTAGCCGGTAAAAGTTTTATTGGTTTAGGTTATTTAGTTGTGTAAGAATGACAATGTATTTGATCCGTTTATTTTTCTAAAATAAATCAACTAAAATATATGTAACAATAGATAAATAAAAAGGGGTGCCAGGTTGCCTAAGTAAGTCCTACTTACATTTGATTTTTTATATCTAAAAACAAGAAAAGTTAACTTGATATTTCATATTTTTATAATAATAAAACATAATTTTACACTAAATCTAGCCGTGAGGTACCGGCGGAGTAGAAGAGTACCTCCCCTTGTACCAGTGTCGTAAGAGGCAACTATGGTACCAGAACCGACAGGTGGCGGTATATTCATGCAAAAGTGTCAGCTCAAATGTACATGGCGGGGATGGGGCTTCCCAGTCGCGAAAGCTACGCTCTGCATTTGCCAACACGCTTACCCAGCGCGGCAATTATGTGCAACATAATCCTTTCTTGGGGAGGCCTATGTCCAACAGTGGACTTTTAATGAATGGTATGATGTGATGGTATGGTAATAATATGATTACACTAAATTTAACATTATGCCTCCTCTACACTACTCGCGAAGTTGAACGATGTTAGCCGAATACGATAGTGTAGAGAGACACTTCGGCTTACCTCGTCAAACTTTACCTCGCCTCGGACGACTTCCATTTGTTGTCGGTTTTTGCGCCCGAGTCAAAGGGCCCGAAGTTGCACGAAGTGCGTTCACGAAGAACCTCTCTACTCGGCCGACTTCACTGCAGTACTCATTTTTTTTTTGCGCGGGACACAATTATGAGCAATATTCAGTGGTCACAGGAGCAAATTATGTTGTTCCTCGAAATTCTGCAAGCGGAGACCATTATTTGGGACCCCAATGATAAATGTCATGTGTTCAAGTGCTACTTGAGCGTTCATTACAAACGTGCACAGACTATCGGCGCCTTATAGCGAATGAGCTCATCGCAAAGTTGAACGAGTGTGTAGTGTCGCACTTCGGACTGTTGCCAAAGTATCTCGAGTACTTCGCCGAGGAACTTCGCGAGTAGTGTAGAGGAGGGGTTAAAGTGTAAAGACAGTATGTATATTTTTTTAACTCGTAAGAAATATTATTGATTAAAATTTTACTAATTAAGAAGATCAAAACAAACTTTTTTACGAAAAGTTACACTAAATATTGCTTTCATAAATACAACAGAGAGCAGTCAAACCATACTGTGAAAGCAATAGAGACAAGAGATGTCACACGTCCGCTAGGCACAAATGCCGTGAGTTGAGTGACATCTTATTTCCGCATAGCGAAGCTACCTCCACTGACATAATAGTTATGAACTATTCTATACAGAACGGCTCCGGAAACCGTCAGAACCTTTTACATCCATGCCGCAATCGCCCCACTTTAATGTCATTTTTTACTAAACCTGTATTCGATCTCGTTTGACTTTAATAACTTGTAAATAATAGAAACTTGTAACTAATAAATAAAGTCGTTGTTAATAATCATAACACCGTCATAGTAGTCATAAAACATCCATAGCCGGATATAGGCCTTCCCAAGAAAGGAGGCTAATTTGCCCATAATTACCGCGATTTACAATCGTGGAGACAATTACAGAGCATAACTTCGCAACGGGAACACTGCTGCTCATCACCGCCAAGTTACATTTGAACCACACCGTCTCGGACATATATACTGCCATCTTCCGGCTCCGGTACGTAAGTCGCCTCCTACAACACCTGGTACGGGGAGGTACTATTCTACTCTGCGTACCGGCACGTACACGGCTAACTTACGAAACATAAAATCAAGTTTTATGTGTTGCTATATAGCAAACGCATTGTTCAAAAACTCAATTGATAGGCAATTAGTCAATAAATCACAAACTAATTGTAATCTCTAGCCTAGAAGCGGTAACTCGCACGTTCCATGTAAGGAACTGTTATAGCGGAGGCGAGCTAACGTTTGTGGAAAATGACGTCACACGCTGTTGGGCGACCAGTGTGCTAGACTGTCAGCTATGAATATATCGAAGTACTATCAGCAAACAAACTATAGCGTTTACATTGTAACATAATATTTTCTTTTCATTATTTATTTATCTACTTTTTAACTCCATTTCAAAAGTGAATTCTTTTAACTACGTCAACTCCCTAATTGTCTTTAATAATTTGTTATGTCTTTGTAAATGGGAAATTATGTCATTTCATGAAAATATATGCATTATTTCAAATGAAAAATTTACTCGTATATTCAACATACCAATTCATATACAGAAGATCGTGTAAAAAGATGCAAAATTATGTAAACACCGAACCAAAACAGAGCTTTTACCGGTACACCCATCCACATCTTTTTCACTCAACGTGATCATTTGTATCCAATTTCCTCGGTATTCCGGCGTTTGACAAAAAAGAGGAGATTCAAAGCGATCTCAATAATAAAGGTGCAGTGGGACACACTCATCGGGAGTCGCGCCCGTTAATAATTCATGAACGTGCTTAGCGCGCGTGCTCATCACGCCACACTTAACCCGGCGATCGCTTACTCGCCCTTTATGTACGGTCGGCAGAACAGCCGCGTTAATAATTCTAACTATACATTTATTTTGGATATATATTTTCAAATTGTCTGCAGTGATATTTAATTACGATTGTCATCACATGAACAAGGTAAGTTCCGTCTTATTTAAAAAAATAACAAGCAAAGAGTAACTGGCTTGTATCGGAAAGATAGCTGAAGGTAACTGAGATTAAACCACTTTTTGATAAGTGGAGTAGAAAAAACCAAATGGCTTATTCAAGTATACATTTTTGGAAAGAATTGTCAAGCAGGTATTGCTAATCAGAAAAATACAGGTTACGATAGTATGCAAAAACAAGTTCATGTTAATCTTATTTTTCACTATTTTATAATCTTGTATAGAAAGGATTGTCTGCTTTTTGCAATCAACACAGAATAATATCTATCTATCTATACATAGTATAAAATGAAGTTGCGAAGGGCGCCCAAAATGTGTTTGTTACCTAGGATCTCAAAAACTACTATATCAATAGCTATGCAGTTTTCAATAATGGAAAGAAGACATTCCAGCAATTCTATAGGTGTATAATTTAGGTGTACCTACTTAAGAAATTATTAGAGTAATCGTAACAGTTATCAGACGGACGGAAGAAAAACGAGCTTTTTGGAGGCTTGCATTGCGTGCGCTGCTGAAATAACTCAAAATACAGAATAATAATGTATGGGGGAATTATTTTTTTCAAAAAGTTCTATAAATAAGTCTGCGATAGCATATATCTATCCTTTAAGGTTTAGCCACAATAACGATTTTAGTGGTGTTCAAGTTTAATTTACGAAATATCTTATTTTTCAATTACTCGATGTTTCTACCGACATAGACCAATAAACATAAAACAAAATGCATATCAAGCTGATGAAATGAGGATTCCGAATATATACATATCATAACACTTTTATGTTAATATTAATACACAAGATGCATTTACAATGCCGAGGGCAGAGATGGCGGCGGCGGCGGCTGCGTTCCGTCATTGTGTCAGTCGGTCGGTATACTGAACCCTAAAATCCTCCACACAGCTTCTGAACTGCAAATATATCTACCAGACACGTATTGCTGTATCCCATTAGTAGAGTTTAAGGAAAAAGTGGCCATGTCAGTACCTTTATTTATGTATTTGCACACATATTTAATACTCTTGACGGAGCTGCATAACTCGACGTTTATGTGTGCGTCAAAAACTCTAAGCAGTATTGGGTTATAGGGTACTATCCATCTATTATCTATCTCTTGGTTTCTGACAATAGTACTGTGTCCTCCATCGTCTGTCAAAGATTATCTATCTTTGGTATTTAGGATAACCATCATGGCCGGTAGATGTGCAGCTTTGAAACGATTTCGGGAATTTCTTAGTGCATGCGCCTTCACGCATACAGGGTGACTTGGTATTTAAAGCACCACAGGGCCCATGTGTCATGTGCCTTTGAACGATATCATGAAGTATAGGATCGTCTTCCTTGCTCGGGATCTGTGCTAATATAATTGTGTCAATTTGGTCTGGTCGGATTTTATTTTTTAACCATAGCAGAAGATGTATGTGTGGCAATCCACGTTTCTGCCATTCGACAGTATGAACTGACAGTGGCACTGAAGTGTTCCAACCAACTCTCTTGCTTTGTCCAATTCTCTTACGCTCTTTAAAAAATAAAAAATATTTAAAGAAACTCAATTTTAAACTACCTACCGGTAATTTATTAGTTTTCCGTAATTAATAAAGAACCTAGGACTGTCCATCTGTCAGATATAACTTATTGGCAACTTATTATCACTTTGAATTGGAAGGAGTTTCTATTTTCATAACTACAGCTGTAAAAGTCGAATATCCGAGCGAAGCCGGAACCGCGGGCTGCTAGTTCTTTACTAAACAAAAAACTTACTTACGGTTTTAGAATCAATATTAATATTATAAATAGAAGTGTGCATGGCCTTTTTTATCTTTTCACGATTATTCGGCTGGTCGGATGTTTGCATATGGATCGCGTGAAGGGAAATGACATGCTACTTTTGTACCCGGTAAAGTTCCTGCGAGACGCGATGTAACTCGATGTATAGACATCGGATGGGATGGAGTCGCGGGCAGAAAACTTATGTCAATATTATATACGTATTTAGACGTAGAGAACTGGTAGTGTAGAAGGCATTGTGCAGCAGTGGAGGATGTAAAGATATGTACAGAATACGGCGCGGTTTACGCAACTTTTAAATATCAGTGAGTTCTCTCTGATGATATAGTTCTATGGTCCCTTTGTTCTGCGATTGCCACTACGCCCGGCCCAGCCGCGGCATTAATGTTAAAAAAATTTCTTCTTTAAGGACATAGGCATGTCCAGCATTCCCTGGTGATGATGCCTCGTATTTGTGATAAACTCATCACCTCAAAATTTTTTAAGACATAGGATATCTTTAGAATTCTTAAAAAAAAATGTTTTATACGTCCTTTGAATGTCCCATAATTTTTTTTATTATAATCGATCGGATGACGAAGTTTATTCTTCAGCTTTATCAACTGAACTTACTTTGTTGCTTACATTACTTTTTTAAACTACAAAGTACCAAAAATAAGTATCAAACTCAAGGTCAAATTTGCAGATTCGTAATATTTGCTGAATCGTAAAAAATGGATTCTTCTTCGTTATGACGGAATACTGGAAAGCATGAATATTTTGCCTTAATTGCCGCGCTGGATAGATGAGGTGGCAATTGCAAAGCATTGATTTGAGGATGCTGCTGCTCATCCCCGCCCTGTAGTACTTTAGTTGCGCTGTTTCAGATATATATATATTCCGCCATCTGTCAGTTCCGATACGAAACATGAAAAATAATGATAACAAAAAATTTAAAATAATACAATACACAAAAACATGAATATAAAACGTAAAATGGAGTAAATAAGAACTGACTTAATATATGAGAATAGATTTTGTGACTTAATTAGGCCGTGAGGTCGGTACTATACAAAGACAACACGGAGGTATCAACTTGTTTATTTAAGGTGTAAGAACTGCAATACTGTCCAGGCGTCTCACATATATTAATAATTCGATGCACACGCTGAGCGGGCGTGGTTAGTACTCACGCCCGCCCATGCGTTATACCCACGTTGCATTTCAGTTATTCGGTTTCAAATGGATATACCGCCATAAGTCAAATTCGGTACGCAGGAAGTATTCTACTCTGCCGGTACCCCAGTGCGCCAGTGCGCATTCTGCTAAAATCGTACTAACTACCTAGAGATATCTGTATATACCTATACCTAGAGATATCTAGATATCGCTTCTATCTAATATTTCTATTAATCAGCAGTCCATTTCTTGGGTCCATAAATAATCTTAGAAGTCCTGTTTTGTATTCTCATAATATAAATTCTCATAATAAATTTTAATGCACACCTATTTCCTCGCCCCAAAAATACCCCTGTCTCTGTTATTGCAGTTGCAACGTGATCTGTGAGTTTATAGTTCCTTTGAGTTTGATATTTTCTTAAAGACGAGTTAGTTTTGTCATTGGACCATTGTTAGTCATTAGTGAATGTTATCATAGGTATTATATTTGATGTGTATAAAAATTTTATTTGTAAATTTCTTCAATCCTAAAATAATTACATATTATTGTGTGATGAAAAGAATAGAATTCTAATCGCAGCAGCCATATTATACCATTTATTAGAACTACTTGAAGGCCCTGATTGAAAAACACTCTAAATTTGATATTTTTAACTTGTTAAACAAGGCAAGATTATAAATTGCATAAATCTAGTTTGAATGGATATGTGAATATAAACATTAACATTATTGCCGCCCACTGACTGACACTTGTAACAGTTCATCATCAAAAATCTAAAGAAAAAGGGGATTAACTGAAATAGAACATGTAGTGTCCCTGTAACATGTCTACATGTAATGTTTTCGATGTAATTCATAAATTTATTATTAGTAACAACTCCTTTTAAAATTGTAATAGCAAAAACTTTTTCTTTCGTAGTAGAATGCTTAGCATGGTCTATAATGGACGGTTACTGTATTTTTCTTTTACCTATATCAAATAAATATTAATAAAGCTTAGGCAAGCAACTAGTGTAGTTAGCAGTGATAGTTAAAATGTTCTAATTATTTTGGATTTATTATAATAATTTATGAAAAAAGGCACATATCTTACTGTTTATATTTCGTAATATCATCATTATTGAAAGCGCCAGATATTGTGAGGGCAGAATAAGGCTTTCCAGGTACATTAAATACAGACGTTAGACACCATTACAATAATTAGTAAACTTATATTAATTAAACTTTACAATAGTAGGTACTGCTCATACTTAAAAAGAACATGTATTGTCTTAGTCTATAATTTCTACAAACACATACACATGTAGGCAAAATTAACACCCTTTTAATAGCTACAAATCTATATACAATAACCTTTATTCAATCCCTATACTTATTCCCAATACCTTATTTCTCAGCTTTTTGTAAATATGCATAACATATTAAAATATGTTTCAATTAAGAAGAAAAAATTTAAATAATAATTTAGCTGTCGCCAGTGTTCGACGGTACTGGAATGAACGTTTTAGTAGTACAGCAGGATCTGTCTAAAAAAACATTCCCGGAATTCCAATAATTTTTATTTCCATTTTGAAATAAAAATGGCATAATGAAACATAACTTTCAGGAGAAAAGAAAAGCTAGCACACAGATTGCTGTTAACAACGTTTTTTTTTAAAATATATAATACTTAAAATTATATAAATTTAAAATAAACTCGGTACTGTAGTCGTGAAAACTGGACTAACAATAAATAAACACGTGCTATTAGCTAAATAAAATGCAAACGATACGAACTAATTGAATGATATTTCCAATATTCTGCTTATACAAATAATACATTTTAGTCACCACCGACCAACAGGGGCACTTTTATACCCATAAAGGCTTTTAAAGCAATTAATACACAGACCACTACGGCTTGAAATCACTTAATACATTTATTGGCAATATTGAATTGTATATTGACTTTTTGTAGACGGGGATTATACGTATGCAGTGTTTTTTCAATTTGTGCGGGTTATTGGATGTAGGACCATGCATTAATTTTCTCACATGATCTTAAACTTGTTTTAATTCCATTTATGTTCAAAAACTTAAATGGAATGGCTTTTAATACATTTCTATATAACGATAGATATTAATTTTAAATTATTTAGTTTAAAATCTCAATATATAGGCAATAATATATTAAATTTAGTGAATACCAACATATTCATAAAAAATCTCTGTCTCTTTCGCATCTGTACCTTTGCATATTTCATGTGCTAAACTACTATTACTACATACTTATATTATATCACCATCTGTGCAACAAACCCTTAGATTTGTTTCAATTTGAGTTTATTATATATTTCTGAAAAACAAAATCCGGTACCATATGTCATGGTATCTATATGTGGTACATAATTATTTAAAAATAAGGATGAAAGTTCAAGCAAAAGAATTTTCGTGCAAAAAATTTAATATAAAATATAAAAAAGCAATGAATTATTGACAGAAGGTTTTAAAGAAATAATTTCGTCATTGACTTGACGCTTATGTGCATAATTCTAACACTTATCAATAAATGGCAGTGTTATAATTTGGCATTGTAATTACATCAAAAAGTGATCACTTGTTTGAAGCTACATGCTAACTAATTTTAGTGATATTATGTTTGTATTACAGACTTTTTACAGATCAAGTTTTTGAATTGTTTTTTTACGTCCACGCAGTGATTGTTTCGTCTCGTCTTCGTTTCGAATAGTTTCGTTTAACTTCGCTTATCAAATTATAGCAACTTTTTTTTCAAGAGGGCTAGATTTATATACAATGTGTACAGGAACATAATCCTATATGTTTAATATCTAAACAAAATTACTTTTATGCTAAAAATACGTAGCCCTGAAGCCGTTCAATTTTGTCTCGGACTACTGCCGCACAAAATGCAGCATCCAAAAGAAAGCCTTCTAAGTGGATCGTCTACATTAATCTGGTCGGCAGTATCAAAAGTAGTGGAACTGACTGGAGACTACATATATAAGTCGTGTTAAGAAAACTCTAATTATAGCCAAAATTTTGTAATCTAAAAATATCGCTATTAAGTATATTAATACAAAATTTTAATCGAATCTTTCAGTAACAAATACTTTGCAAGACTTTGCTGGCATTAGAATTTTCGTTTCAAAATTAGATCCTAGAAAGGTAAATAATTTAGATAACTAAAGATTATGAATAATTGAATTGAAATGTTTATATGTATGTATACTAAAAGAATGTGTTAATTTTTTATAGAAGAAAATAAATCACAAGTTTAAAAATAGAGTTATATCCGCCCCCCCCGGCCAAAACTTCGTTTTTGTATTGAATTATGAGCCAATAGGTATTGAACAAGTTTCCCCAGTACTACAAATACCTTATCAAAATTATCCACAAGATCTCCAACTATTAAAATCTAAGCCATTCCCAACATGATTTTCAAAACTTCGCCTCGATTTTTCCGATCTACACCTTTTTACACTTCACCTATATAGTACTTTCATGATAAACTTTGCATATTAACCTAAATGCTTACTACAGTAAACATTATCAGCACAGCAATTTATGGAAGATTTTATTTGTGTACCACTTTGAAGTGAACCAATCCACTGTGATGGTTAATTAGGCGAGAACTTCACACGGCCGCTGGGCCGAGTGATCGCATTAGACAAATTAGAACATATTATTGAGCAAAGGACCCCTTTATAACTCGACAAATACTAAACTGCACGTTTTTTTTCCACTCACAACCTTATCCCGACGGAATTGGGCCCAGTTTGTGATATCTTGCGTTTTTAATAGCCATGGGAAAATTGCAACTCGTATAAGGGATGCTATATGATTAATAACAGTGTATTGAACAGATTGGCAAAGGATTTTACATGTTGTGAACTTGTCTGTCAACAATTTTTCAAAGAATGAATACCTAATATGCAGTTTATATTATTTAGATCACTTATATTTAAAATTGGTAAGAACAAATAATTTATTGGGAAATACAACTTCAAAAGTAATTTCAGAACTCTGTTTATTGCAGAAAATTTGGTACACGACTGTATTGGTACTTATTAGTCGTCAAATACCGAAAAAAATGGTTATTTATAAAACTAATTTTGATATAAAGGTCAGGTGTTTCATATTTAAGAAGTTTTGAATAGATATATAATTTTTTGATAGGAAAACTTTTAAACAAAACTAGCCCATATTTTTGTAAACAATGATAGTGTCATATCTCCATCACAGTATCGGGTGTTTTCAAATAATTGTGCTAACTAATAATAACAATAATATTCTTTATTGTAAACACCATAAGCAACACATTCAAATAACATTGAAAAACATACAACAGCACAGTACAATAGGCGGTCTTATTGCATAGAGCGATCTCTTCCAGGCAACCTTTGCACAAAAAAGAATTACAACAATAATAAGGCAGTTTGAGGTGTATAATAAATTAAACTAATGTATAAATATAAATAATCAACATACATAAATGAAAACATTTTTACAGTACATACATACACTGTGTGTACACACAAAAAAAATATTAAAAGATAAATAAATGAACACTTCATAACAACATACCAAAAGTTGAATGTGTTAAATAGAAATGACTTAGGAAGTTGGTTCATGTTAATATTTTATTTGGCTTCAGGCCCATGTCATTGTCCATGACTTTTAAATGTTTTATTGATTTGTCTATCTTTTTTTTATTTCTGTTATATTCGGTATTTTTGATGTTAATCAAATGCACATTGTAAACTATTTATATTACCTCGCAAATAATATAAATAATACCTACATACAAATTAAAGTAAGCAATATTTTTAAACTTTATAAGAATACAATTAGTTAAAGTTACATATATTCTTAAGTGAAGGATTTTCTTAAAGATGCTAACATAAATATTAAATTAGTAGTTTATGTTAGTAAAAATTAACTGTAACTAAAAATAATCAGATTTTCAAGTCGGTCTGTACGCATAAATATTATGATTAGGCAAGCAACAATATCATTAGAGAAAAATCTAACTTAAACAATATATTAAAAGTACAGAAATATTTTTGACTCAATTACGTGCTAGGGATAAATAAATATATTATATTATTGTAAACAGAGTATACTGCTTTTATTCCAAATAATCTTACGGTTCTTATAAGAACGTTATCCTTTTGTTTTTGATAATCATAGTTATCAACGTCATTAAATATTAAAATTTACACTCGCACTAGTTGAAGTCATCATCTAGTGAAGGATATACTCTGAAGGTAATCTTAAGATATTTTCTAAGAGAATTAACCAACAACAAGAATATGCTACTGTGCCACCCAACCAATGATTTGAGAGCAAACATACATGAGGTTACGCAAATATTTGCTTGGCTGATACTGTCAATAATAAGTTGGATGCTCTTCACGACGATCTGTGAATACTCACACAAAACTTGCGTTAATTTTAGGAAATCCGTTACTGAATATAATTGGTTGCAATTTCCTTGTTTGAAGAATACATTATTAACTACTATATATAAGTCTACCTATATTTGAATTGTAACCACAAAAACCACTTTATTTAAAGTAAATAACTGATAGGTATAACAATAGGAACCCTAAAGGTTAAAATTAGCCACAGGTAAAAGTCATCATCATAATATCAGCTACAGGACGTCCATTGCTGGACATAGGCCTCTCTAAGTGGACCGGACGGTGGATTTCCAATAGGACCAGTTGTTAGCGGTCTGCGTCCAGCTAATCCACCGGCTAAAACACACATTGATCGAAAATTTACAACTTGAGACACTGAGGTATGTCGGACGAGAAGATGTTCTGCAGTTTTTCAAACGCTGCCCAGCCAAATTAGATTCGGCGATTAACCGACCTCTTTCGTGAAGTTGGACTTACATAACTAGACTATTTATCCTAGGAATACGTACGAATGAACAACTTCAAGATGCGAATTCTCAACTAATACTGAGAAGGTCTCAATATGGGCATTACACATAGCTTTGATCTTCTCCATGTCCATTTTGAGACCCACCTTTTGAGAAACTCCGTCGAGGTCTTTGGGCATCATGCTCATCTTCTATTCAGTTCTGCCATGATTACAATATTGTTGACAAATCAAAAGTGAGTATTGAATTCGCCATTGATAACTAAAAGTACAACTGTAGATACTTGAATTTAAAGAAACTCAACTATACTCAAGAATTCATTACGATCTTATGCCCCAAGGGCTGTGGATTCAACCCCTAACCAGGACAAATATTTATATGATTTATGTTTTCTCTGTATCTGAGAGTTAATATATGTATTTTAGTATTATATTTGTGATTTCTCTGTTGTATAATGTTCGTAACACAAATGCATTAAGCGACTTACCTCGGAGTCAGGTCAACGCGATATTGTGCGAGTATTATTATTACATTATTAACTGTAGGTACACACACAATGTTTACCTACTTAATAGCTTATTAGAGTTCAATATTAAATATTTAGAAAATTATATTTTTGTAAAAAGAAAGTACATACTTGTCTCTCTACTCTGGATTTGTGGTTAATGTAATTAAATAACTAAACAAAATATCTCCGTACTACGAGAGCGATTTAAGCTTACAGCATATTTTTCCAGGATTTTTTTGGTAAACAAAAATTAGAAGGAAAAGTTATAAGGAAAAAAACAATAACTAAGATATCTTACTTAATATTAAAAGCATAATAATACATAATAATATCGGTTAAAATATGTAACTAAAATGTAATAAGTATGAACAAACCACATCTATATTTATTAGAAGTCCACCCAGCCATTAGAAGTCCACTGCTGGACATAGGCCTCTTCAAGAAAAAAAATTTTTACCCATTTCACTTTTGCGATTGGGATGCTGCTGCCTATCCCCAACCTGTGCATTTAAGCTGCACTGTTTCGGATGGATATACCGCCATCTGTCGATTTTGGTACCAGTACAAGGGCAGGTACTGTCACACTCTACCGGTACCACTCAGCAAACAATTATTTTAGTATATTTATAAAAAATACATTTTGTTGACTAAAATAACCTTCATAAATGAAATCAATAGGTTATAAATAATATTATGAGGATCATAAACTAAACATATACAAATAAGTACTTAAGACAATTAGTAAATAATGAATCTCCTTAAGTGAGACAAATGTGCTGGTTCTTAAAACCCCACCATCTAAGTTGAACAGTATTTTAGTTTTCGAATTCAATTTCCTATGTAAGAGGACTTGCAAACAAAATTCCATATCAGTGCAATAAAAACAAATATAAGCATAAAGGTGAAGTCGCAAAAAGTATTACAAAAGCGATACAGGTAAGTAAAAATATTAAAGTTAGATGCCTCTCGGCCACGTTTCACAAGCCTCCGCATATTCTATTTCGATTACTGAAATATTCGAAATAAAATATAGACGCTATCGTATTTCGGCGCGACAGGCGGAAATAAAGCCTGTCGACAAATCGACAGGGAGCGACACACGGTAGCTGTACGCAAATATTTTGCGGTTACAGTAAAAAAAACTACCCAAATCCAGCCTAGATTAAAGGTGATATTCAATTCTTTGTGTTCTAACAAAGACATAATAATAATCGCATTAAACTTTGCACAAATAGAACGAACGCAAAAGTGTTTTTATACTCTTAAAGATTACAGATTAAAAACCGGTTCGTATTTTAACATTTGAATACCAAATTATAGAAATAAATATGTTATCATGTCAATTGAGCCAAGAACGGGTTTTTTAATTAGATTTATTTTAGATTTAATTGAATTTGCGAGAAGTTTTATTAAGAATCGATTTGACCAATTAGCATAGAGACCTTATGTGCAGTGTATTTGACCTGCGAGTCACAACCCCCAGAGGGTAATGAACAAAGATAAATAAAGGCAAACATTGTACTCTGAAACAATATGGGAAAGCCAAAATTGTCGTGAGGGTTTGTAATTAAATTGAATTTTATCTCTGAAATTAACATCATTTGACTGTTTGGAATTTGTAATAACTGACATAGATTTGTATATTTTTATAATTAAATTTTGTTTATTTTTTTGTTTTATTTATCCGTAAAGCTTAAGTAGGGAAACTCAACACGCTGCTGAACAATTTAGATGATATGTAATTTAGTTAAATCGGATAGCATGTATCCCGAAATAGTCCTCGAAATTAACAATAGAGTAGAAGTTTGTATACACCTTCGTTATAAGTAAATTAAGAACGAATTTGGATGCACTTTAATAGGGTATCCAAAGTTCTAATTCTACGTAAGAATTCCAAGGTTTTATATAACTAAGTTG
Source organism: Heortia vitessoides (assembly GCA_020976665.1). NCBI lineage: Eukaryota > Metazoa > Arthropoda > Insecta > Lepidoptera > Crambidae > Heortia > Heortia vitessoides. The sequence goes on along the minus strand of JACJUM010002878.1, from coordinate 9,491,386 downwards.
ATAAAAATAAGCACACGGACTGTGTGATAGTGAGCGTCACTGCAGCATAGAAACAATATATTATCACAAGGATACCCAGTAATTTAACTGCCTCTCTTACCCTTCTCACCCGGAACATGTATCTCTACCTCATAATGAGAAAATTAAAAGCTATCTTATATCTAAATAATCTCAATAAAAGAACTCTGATATGAATATTTAGTAGGTATAGTTTTTTTCATTTTTTTATTCCTGATTACCATCAAATACTATAAATTATTCGAAAAATGTTAGCAATAAGATACAACAATTATGTGCCAACTATTTACCTTCACACGACAGTGGAGTCTGCACGATCAGAATTGGGTAGACGCGAGACTTGCATAAGAAAAACATTCATCTATGCATATAATTATTCTACTGTAGCCACCAAGTATGTAATGTCTGCTCTTCCTTTTTTAATTCCGGTCTTTGAAATTCTTTTTTACTTTCAAATCCAACTTAACTGTAATAGTTTAAGTAATACTGTAATACTAAGTTACCAATAAAACCTTGCAATATAATATGACCTAAACCTATACATTGACTTGGCACACAGATTAGATTGTACAGTATTGATACCCCCACTTTACATACACCATACTGAATGCTACTACTTAAAAGGAGTGATTCATTGGTATCATCATCATAAGCCTCTCCAAGAAAGGAGGTCTTTTTCCCATAATTGTCGCACTGGGCAAGCGTTTTGGCAATCGCAGAGCGCAGCTATCGCAACGGCTTCCCATCCCCGCCCTGTGTATTTGAGCTGCACTGTTTCGGATAGATACACCACCATCTGTCGGTTTTGGTACCTTAGTCGTCTCTTACAACATCTGGTGCAGTGGAAGGTACTTTTCTATTCTACCGGTACCCCACGGTACCTTACTCATTGGTATGTCCATTCTTAATTATAGCTATAAAATATAAGCCAAATGCGAAAACTTTCCCGGATCAAAATTAGCCCAAAAGCTTCTCTTCCTTTCAAACTATAAACATGGCAATTATTTAATGATCTGTACAAACATGACTTTTGTTTGGTACAAAAAACTTATCGTTCCTTCTTAACTAATAACAATCGTTACCCATAAATAGACATTGTACGCCAATGAGGCACAATACGGATGACACTTACATGTACTATTTCTTAGCAACCTTATAACCTATATTGATATTAAAGATTTGATTAATTGATTGATAGCTATGGAACCATAGGAATTCAGCTTAAATGACTATATATATATATGTATTCAAATAATTCAAATAAATGTAGCCCATGGATTGGATACAAACCAGGATACCTTTGAGAATTAGAATGATCAAAAATAAATAAATATAACACAGTTCACTTTTTATTGATATAAAAAATTTCAGACATCTAATACATTTAATAAGCTCAAACTTTAGAGCGTCCAACATATATGGTGTACACTGCATCAGTCCGTCTTACTGACAATTTCTTAACTTAAAGCTATTAATTATATTAGAGATATATATATTGTACATCTTTTTATTTATTACATATCCACGTTTAGTACATTTATGTTGAAGCTTGAAGGTGACCTTGCCACTAGGCCAAGTATTTCTCCAAGGCCGTGTAGAAATTAACAAACTGGTCAAGAGGCATATCTTCGGCCAAATGTTGCAATTGAAATGAATGGCAGTTTGTTTGTACCAACACAATAACTGGTAATTTTGCATTATAGCGTTCAAGGGTATGATCACACTGGTACATGTATACACTACTATTGAGCTTTTAAACAATGAAACAAAGCAAACTAAATAGTTGAAATGTAACTGACTTACATTATATTAGCACATAATTATAAATAAGTATTATAAACAAGTTATATCTTATGCTACTCTTATATAATCTTATACTCGTATTTTATACAGTTATTATGTCATAAAATAATTTATAAAGATTTATCGTAGAAATGTATGTACGCTCATAGTTCCAAAACGATTGTACCAAATTAATTATTTTTATTTTGTTCTCTAATATTTGCATTTAAGTCCATGTATGCCGAAGTACAGCTTTAAAAATAATCAGCTACAGGACTCATAGGATGAATTCCCCGGCTGCCAAGTTCAAGATAAATTATACCGTTTTACAAAATAATATAATCATAAACATTTACAAGCATATTAATACACTTCATTGTACACCTCAAATATAATGCCATAATTATTACTATTTGCAAAACCGCCATTAGCAGACATCAAATAGCGACCATTTCGCATTAATGGATTTCTTCCAGATTCTTCTTAATCTAGATGGCAAAAAAATGTTTAAAAAAAATAAGTTTTTGATATACCAACTTGCTAAACATTTTCATTTGTTCATCAAGACACATCAGCTCAACTAACTATTTGAGAAAGAGTATCATATAAAACTGCTGCGGAAACTAAGGTTCTGGGGGAGTGCTTTCATTACTTAATATTATGATGTCAATGAAGAATCGCAATTAGCGTGGTTCATTACGTGGACAAAGGTGAGTGTTTTCCACGTTAAATTGAGTGTAGAGAGGCAATTCGAGCCGGCGTCTGGTTACGACACCGGCTGACAGACCCGGTTTTTTAATTTTTGGCCCCGCTCCGGGTTGCCTTGTTATTTGTTTTAACCCGAGTTTTGCGAGTTTACAGATTGCGAGTACGTTCGAATTCGACCCGACGAAATAAGTTTTCACTGTTCGTTGTGATTGACTATTCGCGTGCAGTTATAGAGCACAGTTTCAATTTTTACATTTTACGAATAGTTTTACTTTTTTTTTTAAACATCACCCACTAAACCCGCGCCCATTTGTAACACCGCGGGATGTAACGTAATGAGCATGCCATGTTCGCTTTAACGAGACACAAAGGTTTATGTTACGTTTCAACACAATTAAATACAGCATTTAGAATTAATATTCTGTCGTTTTGTCTCATACTAATGTTTTACACTTTCGCAAAATGTTGCCGGTTAATTTTTCATAACATTTTGCTGATGGATACGTACTCAATGACCTGTTTGGTTGAATGAATAGACGATCGAAGCCAAATTAAGCCGTTTGGTCGACAACGCAGCCGCGGGTTACGAAGCTAATAAAATATTTATAGCACCTCTCCGGAAGAGCTGGGAGGCTGTAGTCACCTATGTGCTCCAGAATAGCATTATATTCTAAAATAGAATTTGATAATACATTCAGATTCTATAATAGAACTAAAATGCGATTTAATGCCATAAATTCCACCTGTCGTAAGAACTACAGCGCGATTCAAATCAATATATAGTTTTAAAATAGTCAAAACTAGTTTAATAAACTTAAAAGTAGACAGTTAGTACTTTATAGTGTTGTGATGTACCGACAAAGTAGTATAGTAACTACCTCCCTCTACCTCGGGTATTGTAAGAAATGAATCAGAAATATCTTTAAGAAACAGCGTAACTCAAATGTAATATTGTAGGGAAGGGCAATGATTTTCCCGTCAACTGAATTGGTCCTACGACTGACTAGCGTTATGGGAAATTATAGAAATAATAGCCCAAACATCCTGACATAAGTCCAACGGAAAATGTCTTACAGCTGATAAAATGATGATAAATATTGTAGAAAATATTACATCCATTTTTTTTATATGCCAAGTTATAGAAAGCCAAACAAATATCAAGACTGTCAGTAAAGATTGCTTTCTATATAAGATGAGATTATGAGAACGTCTGTTTAATATATAAAGTTAAACTACGTAAGTAAGTATTTATTGTAAATAAAAGTAGATTTTTCATATAAGCGCAGTCTTTAATTTTTTAATCCCAAGTATATAACAACATTCTAAGATATAGCACATACTATTGGGATTCTAATAATACATAATATTATTCAGTTATTAAAAATAATGCTAGCTATTATTATGCTCAGATAATATATCCTTTACAACGTTATTTACCAATGAATTTATTCGTGTACCATATACAAATTCTAAGTGCGTAAATCCCATGCTGCTGTTTATTGATACAAAACTTTTAATATTAGGTAGTTTACTTCGAAGCATTCGTACATCGTCTGTTTGACTAAACCAATCTTCTTCACTGGCTATTATATTGACAGGGGTAGTTATAAGCGACACATCATACGTAGGTGGTACTTTAGATGCATATATTTTAAAATTTTCTGTATCGCCATAATCAAATCTCCGAAAACTCTTACTACCGAATCCCTGAATAAAATGAGCAACAGTCTTTGCAGAAATACCGGCTGGCGTATGGCTATCTATTATGTCTATCTTATCGGGAGACAGATCACTAGAATTCTTCAATCCAAAGGAAATATAATAGTCAGCGTTACACAATGAAAGGGGAAACAAACTTCTGTGACAGTGATATTTGGTCAAAGCCTTGGCCATATTAAAAGGAAATAACTCATAGAGACCTATTGATTTCACCGCTGCATAAATAAGATCCAAGTTTTCACTTAAAAGTCGAATAAATGGGTATTTTAAATTATTGACCCACGCAACTGGAGCAAGTAGTACTGCCTGCTTTATCTTATTATTGTATTCGGGTCTCAAACTGCACAGTACGAAAAAGACAGTGGTACCTTGTGAAAATCCAACATAGTATATTTTATCTTGATTTGTCACGTTTAAAATATGGTCAATACTAGCAGGGAGGTCCTGGATTCCTATTTCTTCATAGCTGAAATCCCAATATTTTTCTTTTGATATGAACTGTCTATGCCCTTTGCTGTATCGGTTACCGCGAGCATTAAATAACCAAACGTCGAATCCAATATCAGCTAGTTGGTATGCCAAGGATCTCTGAGGCCCCAGAACCACCCATTCATCAGAGGAGTCACTCCAACCGTGCACTAACAAAACTGGAGGTCCTTTCCGTGGAATACGAAATAAATTTATGATGTATCCATCTTCCGTTATCACTGAACACTTCTCCGGGGAATATCCATACTTTTCTAATAGTTCGTAAGAATCCAAGAAGGCGTCCGACATTGAATCACTTAACCTTATATCAACGTTTTGATGTTTTATTGAACGTGTCAACGTAAAATAAAAACAACACAAAACATTATAACTAAATAAAGTACGTATTCGAAACGTCATATTTTTTTTATAAAATACGTCGTGATAACACGAGATACGAATAGCTAATGATGTGCCGGTATTTTTTGGTGAGTATTTACGCAACTCTTTCACGGCCAATGTCAGAGTTGGTCGATAGATATAATATACATATATATTCCAGCGAGCGTCTACCACTTCGCATTCGGTTACATTCATACAAGAATTCGCTCTGGTGCATTTACATAAAATACTATCTATACGTTAAGTGCTGTTAATATACTTTCTTTGAAGACAAGCACTATTTTAAAAAGTATTGGATTAGACACTACAGATCGTAGACGTAGACGTAACCAATATACAAAATATGTACCTACCTAATAGTACCGGGAAAATGCACAAAATGTGAATTTTCTATCAATTCACCAATAAACCCTTTAGATTTTGTTTTTAAAAAATGTAGATTTATAATAAGGGAATGCGAATGTTCAGACTATCAAACCTAATAAAAAAATACAAGATAGTGAGGGTTACAACATTTTTGTAAATTTTGGAAGCAAGGTAATCAAAACGTCGAACAGAATTGTATAAGTTTTAATAAAAAATATTACACTTACCTATATGCCAAGTGTCTATTTGTTTTCGGTATACAATAGACACCATACATATGGCTTTAAGCAGACCTTATAATCAAATTAAGCATGTTCTTATTAGTAATTATTAATTATGTTTATAGCTTATAATTACCAATAAGCAGATACTAGCAGCGCCCTACGGTTATACCTGGGTACCGGTAAGCCTGTGAGAATAACAAAAGTAGCCTAGATAATCTTTAAAACATAAATACAATAAAATCTTTCGGATTTTTTAACCTCACTATCACTATCGACAAATGCACTGCGCTAAAAGCATTTGTAAATATTATTATCACTTATAGAGATGTCAAAATTTATGACTTTGTATCCATTGAAAAGCATGAAACCTGTAAAGAAACTATAATTAGATTTTTAAAATCATTCGACAAAAATACATTCTTGTCTGTTTTTAATTTTAAGATATTGATTTTAAAAGGTTGTTAACCGTGTTAAAAATTTTAATCCATGGAAATTAAACAGGCAAGCAAATAGTTCGATTCAAGAACGAGTATGTAGCCGCATTCGACGATTCATAAGCCAATGAACAACTAATATACGTGTGTGTATATACCCTTACAAATATTTGCATTTACAATATAAGTACCTACATGAATATTTACTATGCCAATACATTTCAGGATGAATATTTTATTAATTTATGAAAAAATTCTTAGCTTCAGCCGAGACACAAGTTTTGCTTTATCAATAATATTATATATTATTTAATAAGTCGGTTAAAGCACTTGACACAATGACAATAGAGGAATTAGAACTAAAATACTTATGGATATATTACATTATATATTACATTATTATTATATTAGATATATTACACAGAACCCAAATACAGAACAAGTACAAATATTCATCATACAAATTGTTGTCCTTGACGCACATACAGGGATACTGCCGAATACGCATCGGACGTGTCAAAAACCACTCCAGACAGTAGTGTAGCCGAAATGTGAAATAGAATATGCAGCAACTCATTTGAGAAGAGGAGTTAAGTATGAAACATCATATCTCCGAAACTGTTTACCACCGCCTTGGTAAACGCCTTCAAGCTTCTCGAAGGGCAAGGATTTGGCATTAATATTAATGACTAATACATATAGTCATAAATAATGCAGGTAAAATCTCCTGTGATAAAGTCCTACCTTATTTGCGCAAAAAAGCATATCTAAATATGATATGATATATCTAATGATTATGTTATATACTAAAACGTAATTACACTCACAGAGTTTACTGTAGGTACATATATCGCATTTCTGGGGAATTGTCGTTTTCAGAAATTCAAAAGAAGGTTATGGTATATTCATGATACCATATCATATCAGGCGACATGTTAAATTTAATTAAAGTTGGTTGCCTGACATATGTACCTTTATATTTATAATATATGATAACCAGTGTTATTTTGTTTAATAAAAGAATCGAGGTCGGTTATTTATTGTCCTGCAGTTGTGTATTTCTTATGTTATATTTCCAAAGTTTCTCTAGTTTAAGGTTAAGGCTTAAGGCCCTGTACGATAAAGAAATAGATGCAAGGTTATATGCAGTTGCATAATGTTATATTATTTTCTGGCAGAGTAGAATAGTATCTCCCTCTGCACCTGGTGTTGTAAGAGGCGATTAAGATACCAGAAGCGGCAAATGGCGCTATATCTATCCGTAACAAAGTAGCTCAAATGCAAAAGGTGGGGATGGGCAACAGAATCCCCGTCAGCTTAGCTCTGAGATTACCAATACGCTTGCCCAAGGCGGCAATTATGGGCAAAATTCTTTATTTCTTTGGGAAGTCTATGTCCAGCAGTGGATTGAAATGATGAGGACCAGTGGTTGTGACGATGATGATTATGTTTATTATTTTCATTATTGTGATATGATATATATTTAAGTTTAACTGATAATTAAGTAATTATACCTGAGAGCAACGTATAAGCGCTTCAAGCGCATCAAATTCTATGTGAGTTTACCAAAATTTCAACTATTATGAAAATAAATTAAAAATGATTACCTAGTGAAATTAATTACAAAATATATAAATTATTTGCATAATTCTGTTTCGTATTGTTTGTGAAGTATAAAATTATTTTATAAGTAAATAAATTATATACTATTAGTATACAATTAAATATATACTTACCTACTTACATATATGTAAGTATCTATAGACAAGTAGCAAGCACATTCACATTTATTTAGGTATAAATAAGTTTTTGAACCACACTGTTTTATGTCGCTTTCAATACAATATTATCATTACGCCTCGGCTCATAGAGATCGGATATCACAGGCTTCGTAATTCATCAGCGACCAATTATTTCCCAATATTTGTAAACATCCTTAATGAAATCACCAGTGACATAATACTCCATCGTTCGTAAATACGTCCTGAGAATGTCCATTGAGAATCGAGTATTGTTTGTTCAATCGCTTTTAATTACGGCATACTACCCACAACGCTGCAATCTTTAAATATAACCGATAGGATACGATGAACTCATTTGACATCGGGTTACGATAAGAACAGGATAGTAACATTTCCTTGACATTTTTGTTAGATTTCTCTACAGGAAAATTCTACAAATGTTAATAGTGCGTGACCAAATAATCCTGATACATGTAAGTAAATAATGTAGTGTATTCGAATGAAATAAAGTTTTCAATATCTGTTTATCACTATATATAAATATATCGAATCGGTGGTCTCAACCTTGATGCTGAAGACAGAAAGCTAATTTCTTAACACGAAAATTAAAAAGGCCATACTGTACTTGGGTGCTCGTATAACAATTTTTGTTCTCTTAGTAGGTTACTTCAGTAACCTATTTGATGTACCCAAGAACTTCTTTGAAGAAGGATATCAGATAATTTGTGGAATATGACCAAAGCAACCCCGCGACTTACGAGTATGTAGTTACAATGAAGCAAAAACTCAAACATCTGTGTGTCTAGAGACAGATTATAGAGTTGCAGGGTCTCGATATAATATTAACTCTAGAAGAATTAAAGAAGGGTATTAAAGTAGCAGTACTTTATGCGGCGTGCGTAATATTGGGACATCCTCAGATATCGCATGCCACGAGTTCACTAGAGGATTGAACTTAACATCTCTCCTTTTGTTTCTCACCTGGAACATACTGAGTCAGATTGGTGGGTAAGGCAGATTATACTGAAAAGGTAAGTTTCAATCTATGCACAACCAAAGGGAGAAAACAATAATTGTTACTGCATGGAATATACATATATTTTTTGACCTAATTAACTACATACATCCGATTTTAAATTTTAACGATATATGATCTTTTATATCGTATCTCCTTATTAACTCGCAGTGCTTAATCCTAAGAATTATGTTACAAACATATATAAGAACAGCGCAAAAATTTCAATTAAACCACATTGGTGATCCTACTTGCATGCTTCTTTTGCTATAGCCAACATACAGAATAATAGATCAGTGAATCAGGAACAACATTTTGCTGCCCTTGTGAAGTACATTGACTACTCAGCACAGCATGCGTAGGTCCTTTCGTTTATTTATAAGTTTCCTACTTTTACTTTCCTTCATGAAGTCGCCATGGACGGTTTTGTTCTGCAATGCAAATATAACTGCATGTTTAAGATATTCGACTATTTTATCTCTTTTTATGCAATCCCAAAATGATTAACCACTTTTTTAAAGATAAAGAACAATATGTGTAACTGTGTCATTAATTATGAATAAAAATAGCAACATAATAAAATAACAATTAATTGTTTGCTGAATTTCGTAATTAATTACTGAGTTATTTTTTTATTTATTGCAAAAATAATTAATTTTCTATGATTTTTGCTATGAGTTTAAGTTTGTTTTCCTATTTAAATAAAGACGGTCTTTTTTAAAAACGTATTACCTAATTGAATCTTCGAATGCATTATGGTTTTAAAATGTACCAAGGAAAATTGCAAATTGGATTCGATTGAACTAGGCAGTGCAAAAGTGTGTAGTTGGCTACAACTTCAGACGCGAACGTCAATTCACTTAAGAGGAGTCGATCATACCACCGCTTGCTGCTAAAAGCTACTAAAAGCCCTCCATAAAAGCAATAATTAAATTGTCCTAACATAATTTAGTAAGGCGATGCCACGCGAAGCTGTCAAAGGTACGTTCCTGGACGTATTACGTAGTTACGTACAATGTATATGAGTTATATTTAATTTCTGTTGCAGATTTTGTAGGTTCTTTGATGAGTAAGTTTATATGGTAAAGACTTCAAAGTTTCGTTAACGCACATAACGAAAGTACCTATTTAGTTTTTTGTATTTAGTCTAAATAATATTTGTACTTTTATACAGAATCCGTTAGCAACAATAACTCATACCAGATAAAAACTTATACATTCATTAAAAAATAATAAGTATAGGCTTCTACATAAAATAACTGCGGGGTCGAGGTCATAGTAGGTATTTAACAAGTCCGATGGCGCATTCAGTAGTTTTCCTATCTTGTGGGCCAACGGTCGTGGGTTCAATCCCCACCCACGATAAATATTTATTAGATGAATATTGTATTTATTCTGTTCCTGCGTAAAAATATAAATTTGAGTATTATACTCTTAACTCATCTGTCGTCTGATGTCCGTTACACTGATTAAGATATTTTTTTCGGAGTCAGTCCAAGTTTTGATTTATAATAAAAAAATAATAATGATATTGAACTATTAAGAAAGACTTTAACATAAGATCTTGTGAGAGTCAACTGTGGTGAGGGTTAATCTGTGTAAGTACTTAAAAAAAAAACAAATTAACCTAACCAAATCTGTTAAAACTTTGTAATGATAATAAGTTTATATTTAATTATATATTTATTGATTTATTTCAATGATCAATTATTGAGTTTAAAATTTACTGTGGGATTTTGACAGGTTTATGTAAGTTGATCTGCTTTGTATACGTTGTTTTTTGTAAGGTCATTGCCTCAACCAAATACCCAAAATTTATTTTTGTTTTCAGAACGATACTTGACCTGTTTTAAAACTAGTAATTTTTAATAGATGGCCATATACTTATTAGGTATTAATGAGTCGTAAATTGATATGCAATGCTTTTTATTGATTTGCTTTCTATTTGTTCTAATAACCCTGATAACGGTTGCATTTTTAATATACAATGCAACTTTTTCAATCTTGTGTCAGTGTCAAGATGACAGTCAATCGTTAAAATACTATGCTGTCAGCTGTCAGTATTGGAGTGGAAAAGTGTAGTGAAATATATAAACATGTTTTTCATTTTAAGTACAGATAACTACAAGAGCCTATTATTATCTTCCTGTTGTAGCGTATACAAGGTTACAAACTGATCCAAGTTAATAACAGTAATCGTTTCATCATTATGGAGCATGCATGTGCTGTGGTATACTCGCTCATCGGTGTCTAATTCATAGTTTTAATTCGTCACTTTGCAAAATATCTGCATTAAATAATTATAATGGCGCTATTAAGCAAAATTATTCAAGATGAGCACATGAAAAGAGTACTAGCAGAATTTACTAGACTTGGAGGTAAGAGAAAATATTTTTTTCTGTTAATTTGTGATAATTAAATAGTTATTATTGTAATTAACTTCTTTATAGCTAAAGTAATTCACATTGTTAATTACTCGAAATTGTATACTCAATTATAAATGGGTAATTTAATTAAAAATATATTATACCTCACACAATATTTATTCGATTTTTTACTGTTTTCAGATCAATGCTACCTAGAAAATGCTGGTTCATCTCTATACCCCCAAATATTGCTTCAACAAGTGACAGCAGATTTAATGACAAATTTATATATGAACCCACATTCAAATGATTACACAAGGGACCTCATAGAGCAGATAAGGTGTTCTGTATTAAGGTTTTTTAATACAGACTCTTCAAAATATACTGTGATATTTACGTCTGGAACCACACAATCCTTGAAATTGATAGTAGAATCATTTCAATTTGCCTCTGAAAATCCTAAATCACAAAATTCTGGATCTTTTGTATACTTACAAGACAACCACACATCTGTGCTTGGAATGAGAGAGGTAGCATCAGAAAAATATGCTGATATTGTTCATATTAGTCACAATGAATTTTTAGAAGCTGTAGAATCAACTGTGTTTTCTGATACAAGCAGTGTGAGTGTGAATAAAGGAAATAGCTTATTTGTGTATCCTGCACAGAGTAACTTTAATGGGTACAAATATCCAATAAATTGTGTTAATAAACTAAAGAATGGATGTCTTAATAAGTATTTGAAAAGACATTTATGTACAGCAAGTAGCAAGTGGTATGTTCTTATGGATGCCGCATCTTACATTTCTTCAAACAAATTGGATCTATCTACATACCAGCCTGATTTTGTTTGTTTATCATTTTATAAACTGTTTGGGTATCCAACAGGACTTGGTGCTGTTTTAGTCAAAAACACCAGTGCCGATGTCTTGAGCCAGAAGAAATATTTTGGTGGTGGTACAGTAGATGTAGTTCTAAGTGGTGAAGATTATCATGTGAAAAGGAAAATGATTCATGAAAGGTAAATTCTTTAAAAATTCTTTTTTATGGTTTAAAATCAAGTCTACTCAATTTGTGTTAGTTTATATTAGGCACCTTCCTTTTTTCAAGTAAAAAAATGGAAATTTGAAAAACACTTGTAAAGCCACAAAAAACTGTTTTACAGTAATAAATACAAAATTTTATTGAATTAAGAAAACAAGTTTGTACATATATTCACCATATAAACGATGTTATTTAGTGGTCTTACTAACTGTAAATTATGTATGAAGGACATGCAATTGGTTCATGAATTTTAAATAAGCTCATTGTATTGCACATGAGATAACATGTGTATAACGAATAAGCTAAACACCTGGTAATACAAATTATACAATGAAAGACCTGTTAATAACATTTATGTACAAATTAATTAACATAATCATTTCCAAAAAAAATTGTTACTTTTGTTGTTGTTTGTTTGTCTAAATTCCATTTAAATGTGTTCTATTTAAACAAAGTAACAATACTTAAAGACCATTGTGCAATTTCATTGTTCATATAAAACTCAACTATCACAGCAAACTAAATTTAATGTAAAAAATCAATGACAATTTTTAATGTAAATTGTGATATGATTCTATAAAAAAAGCGTAATATTACTGAAAGCATTAACAAATATAGCCTACAAAATAACAAAAAATGTTGGCTAATCAAATATAATTTATTTACCTGAATCATGTAACAAACAATATAATGGGTTTAATGACACGGATTCTATTTTGCAAACAACAATAAAATGTTTTATTAACTCTGAGTCCTCTTTTACATTTCAGAGAGTACATTGAGAGTAATTCAGAAAGTTATCATGTACAAAAAGCAGATCAACCCATATTTGTCAGAATTTTATAATCTACATACATGTTTAGAGCAACATTGAGTTAAAATTAGACTATAACCTTTTGATAGATTTGGGTAGGTTGATCTGTTGCTTTGTGTACAATATAGAGATTTATCTAAAATATTGTTCATTTTGATAGATGAGAATGGTTGAGAGTGCACCTAACACACTCTATTTGATACCTTATTTCAAGAGTATTTCAGCAATCAAAATCAGATCTTTCCGTACTGGACAAGTCTTCTATTGGTTCTATCTTGTCTTCAAAATGAAATTAATTAACTATATTCTTTTGTAGGTTTGAAGATGGCACCCTACCATTTCTGTCTATATTGGCTTTAAAACATGGTTTTCATGTTCTGAATGATTTGATACCAACGGTTATTGGTGACCACATAATGGATACTATAGGTCAACACACTTTTCACTTAGCTAAAGACCTTTATAACCAGTTATCCGAATTACGACATCAGAATGGAAAGAAAGCTGTTATATTTTACATGGATGCCAATTTCACGGACATAAGAAAACAAGGCCCAATTATAACATTTAATCTTGTGAGGGAAGATGGGTCTTACATTGGATATTCGGAGGTATTTTTTTACTATTTAATCAAAATAAATTTTATTTCTTTTCTAATGATGGAAATGGCCCAAACTACGTATATATCACAACTCACAATAAAGGTCAAATACTTACTCACTTTTCCTAGCATTAGAGCTATTAAACAGTCAAGTATGAAATTAAAATTTATTTGTAATTTTAATATTTAATCATGTTTTTAACTGTATTTAAAGCACAAGTAAAGTCAAGGAATTTTATAAGAACTGCTGGTGACCATTCAGCCCTTTACCTGTGAGTTTATTGCAAAAAACAAAGATTCTGGAAATTGAGAAAAATCATATTCCATTTAGGGATATAATTTACAATTAGATTAATAATATTCTTACACAAAGATATTTAAGTGGATAGGCAGTAAACGAAATATTTTTTGGTAGTTTCAGCATATGGCCGATCTGTTTAACATCAGCTTAAGGACAGGTTGTTTCTGCAACTCTGGATCCTGCCAAAGACATTTAAAAGTTAGCAACCACGATATTAGAGCAATGTACAAAGCAGGTCACAAGTGTGGGGATTCTGTGGACTTAATCAATGGTAAACCAACAGGGGCGGTGAGAGTCTCTTTCGGATACTATAACACTTACAATGATGTGGATAAACTTATGGTGATGATATGTAGATGCTTTGTTAAATCCGAATTGAAAAAACCAATCCGTACTTGGATACAAACAATTTTTGAATCGAAAGATATCAATGAAAATAACAATGATAAAAAAATAAACAAGTTCAATGAGCATACAGGAAGAAGAAGGATATTAAATGAACAAAAGATCTATGAAAACGTAATGTTACAACAGGAGTATGGCATCAAATCTGAGATTGTTCTTAAAGAAATGGCCATATTCCCCGTCAAGTCTTGTGGCGCGTTTAAGGTCGGTGCCGATTGGAAGATTGGAAACAAGGGTTTCGAGTATGACAGAGAATGGATGGTAGTAAAGGATAATGGTACTTGTTTGACGCAGAAACATAACACCAGAATGTGTTTGGTCAAACCTAGAATTGATCTGAAGCAGAAATTGTTGATATTAAATTGTAAAGGTATGCATTTGTAGACTAAATTAACCGTTTGTAGACTAAACTATTACATAGACTCGACTGATACAAGTCATAAGTAATTTACTTGAATTTATTCTAACCGCTAAAGGCATTGTTATGTTCCGATTTAAAGAGTGAGAGAGGCAGCAACCTTGCCAGGTAATGTGTTACAAAATCAGGTCATCTATAGGCAATAGTGCTGCGGACCATTTACATGAATGCATATCTAAACTGACATCGTACCACAAGATATTGTGTTACTAGACCTCTTACAAAGGTTGCCTGTATTAATAGCAGTATCTGAATTGCTGCGTTCCGGATGAGAGGCAGTAAAGTTACTGGGTAAATGTGACATTGTATCATTAGTTCACAAGGTTGGCAACACACTAGTGATATCTTTGTGATGACACGAGTGTCTATGGGCTGCGGTCACATTTGTCATCAAGCGGACCGTATGCTTGCTTGCTGACTTAATGAAAAAACGACGCGCCATCAAGTGTGATAATTTTGTTTTAAAATAACATTTTGCTATATAATAAAAGGAGGCATTCTAATCTGCGGGTACCCCGATTAGAATGTCTCTCCCGACAGATTAGAATGTCTCCTTTCATCAGGTGTCGTAGGAGGCGACTAAGGTACCGGATCTAATATATGGCGGTATATCCACGCAAAACTGTTGCTGATATGTAAGCAGCAGGGGTGGCCACCCGAAGTAAATGCAAAGCTACGTTCTGCAATTGCAGCGACGCCTGCCCAGCACGATAATTATGAGCAAAATTCTCTTTCCTTTGGGGAGGCCTATGTCCGGAAGTAGAAGTTCCTACTTTGTTTGCTATGATGATTTTAATGATGATAATGATTACTCCTATTATTTATTTGAAAGGTTATCATAAACTACACCGGACATCTAGATAATTTTCTTGTTCAATTAGTATAACGCTAATTTAACTGATTTTTGTACATTATAGGAATGGAGCCAATAGCAATTTCTTTAAGCCAGTCTAGTAGCAAGCAAACGAACGCAACTTTCTGCCAAAGCAAAATCTGCACTGACATTATTAGTGGCTACGATTGTGGCGACGAAATAGCCGACTGGATATCAAATGCTCTAGAGGAATCCTTCTTGAGACTAGTCAGGCAGTCTGATCAGGACCAAAGGGAACTGAAAAAAAATAATGGTAATAAGAAACTCCTGTCTCTGAGCAATCAAGCGCAATACCTTTTGGTTAATAGAGCCACTGTCCGCTGGTTGGCGGGGAAGATAGAAGACGCATCATTTGTGGACAGTCTCGAAGAATTGACTGACAGGTTTAGGGGTAACATTATAATAGATATGGATCAAGAGTTAGCGGAAAGAGATTGGCACAGAGTGATTATTGGAAAACATGAATTTCGGGTGAGTTATTGATTAAAATAACTACTAAGTGTCATCAGATATTAGCACTAGGTGCATAGCAAGAGCTATGTGTATAGGTTCCATTTATATTACCAAGTTGGCAAACATGTGCATGGTCCGTGTCGACGCGTATGTCATCATTAAGATAAATTAGCGCATCGCCAATATCTTGACAGAAATATATAGTTATATTAGCTAATAAAATTACTGACTCATAACCTACCGACCGGAACACACAGACATGCAAACACTGCGCCAAGGTTAAGTACATTACATACAGTGTGTTTATAAGACCAGGTACCCGTACGACATACCTGCATACAGAAAGCTTGATGGTAGGCGTCACGGCAGCCTATAGACGCTCGTAATATCGCAAGGATATCACTAGCGCGTTGCCAATCTTGTGATTAAAGATATTTTGCCATATTACCCAGTAAATTCACTGCCTCTCTCTGAACTTTCAAACCGGAACACAGCAACGCGAACACTGCTTTTGGCGGTATATACCAAAGTAGCGTAGTTCAAATAAGAGGGCGGAGATGGGTAGCAGCATTTCCATCGCGAAGCTATATTCTGTGTTTGCCACTACGCCTGCGCTGTGCGGCGATCAAGGAACATTCTACGGCTACTTTGATCATGATCTTTCAAGTTGTATGTTCCAGGTCGAAGGAGTATGTTCGAGGTGCCAAATGGTGTGCATAAACCAGAAAACCGGAGAGAAAACAGCTGAACCGTTGCGGACTATATCCGAGCAGTTCCAGGGGAAACTGCGGTTCGGTATATACTTAAGTTACGTCGACACTATAGACGGGTCTAAAGACCGAGTCTTAAAAGCGGATTCAGCGATAAAATCGTTCGATAACGACGATAATATAAGCAGGTGAAAAATCACGTCATTTATGAATTTACGTATTCGTTCTTTTGCAATAATAGTGATAATAATACCAACAATATAATTCAAAATTAAAAAATAGATCACAATTCGTTATAATGTTTTTTTCTTTTAAAGAGTTGTTACTGTATTCTTGCAAAAGAGCGTATGTTGTTGTTTTGTATTGTTGTTTTAAAATGTTTATTGAGGGAGCGATTTTTCGTCTATTCGTGTTAATTACTATGAGAACTGAGCTTATCATATTTAAATCTACTATTATATAGATCAAAGGTTGTAAAATTGTATGGAAGAGATATCAATGAACAAAATATGGACTTTTACCTTGATTTTGCTTTTACAATAGACATAATATACATTTCGCATGTTTCGCTTATTATATATTTAATGCATATTTTCTATTATTTCTTACACGAGTAGTTTATCGTGAGTACTGAAACTCATAAACGAATTGAATCGTTAGACAAGAATCGTTCCTTAAAATTCCGAGGGCACATTCGTAACAACATCTCGTGTAGTGCATTTAGAATCTCATGTGTAACCGGTTGCGTCAGTATTACTCAATTTTATTAACCAGACATATATATGTTGTGAAATGTTGTCTACACATATTTCTGTAAACAGGTTGGTACAAAAATATTACTGTGTTATTGTGCTCGGAAAACAAAATTAAAACATGTTATAATCTGACAACGCGCTTTTAGCCGAAAAGCTGCTAATTACGAAATTACAGTACAGTCATATCTGCATGTAAACTGGATCCTGTCTATCATACTTGTTTATTATAATTCCATATATTATTCTGGTATAATTGAAATTTCATCATCATCGTCATCATATCAGCTGTAGCACATCTGAAAATTGCCACTTCCACTTAATACGCTGAGATATGTCCGTTATTTTGTTTAGTTAGCTAAGAGACTCCGTGTCCTTTTCATACCTCGTTGGGCTAACGTAAGCACATAATAGCCAAAAGTGCATTATTATTTTTTAAATTGAATAGATTGATTGTAGCTACTGGTGTGGGCAAATGTAGGAATAAGTATAACCAAACTATTTTCTCAAACTTATCAGGAAAGGTCTCGCAAAGTTACAATTTCAGCTTTAACCCTTACCGGGTCTGGCATAGTAAACAATCTTGGTTTTTGCTATTATACGTAAGGATATAAGGTCCATAATTGGTGGGTTTTATTCCTCAGAAACCTATGTTCCCGTTCTGGAAACTCCGTGTCGTCTAAACGACAGTATTTATACCTCTACTCATAGCTCAAAGATACTGCTAATACAGGGTATTCACTTGTATTATTTTGGGAATTGACGTATAGGGTAGCTTTTTAATATTATCTATGTAGAAACATCTAATGATATTGTTTTAATTTTTGTTTTATTCTAAATTGTTACTTACAACTTTTAAAACAATTTTTTTGTATTGTGTTAACTTTTAAAACTATTTTTTTTTGTTTTAAATTATGTTATAATGTTTGTTTACAGATCCAAGGATCGGAATTTTTCATATTTTATGAATAACGTATTTAGATCATGTCTTTTTAAAAATAAAGCAAAAAAAGTTTATAAAAAAACAATTTAATATATTTTTTCATTGAAGTACTAGAAATATTTTTGCTAGTTTCGTAGTGGAAAATATATATTTATTTTTGTAATATTAAGTAACAAAATGATTTACTTTAAAACTTTGTTAAGAGGTAAGAAAAGGAATATACTATATATACACGATGAAATATAGTGTTAGGTGAAATCTTGTTGGTTGTTATAGGAATCGTGACTAGGTATAATAAATGTATGGTTTATGAGGCAACGATAATACATATTAAATCAAACTACAATGAACATCGATATCCTTGATCGGCACTGCAGCTCATTGTGATTTTAATTACGTCTATTGGCATTGTCTTATAAAAACAGTTCACTTTCCAACGATTACTCAATTATATATTTTGTAGAATTAATGGCAATATTCAGGCTGGCAACACTAGCCATACATATTTGTTTCGGTACAATGCATTGAGAATTACATTAAATCAAGGAATAAAAATGGAAGACCACGAGATAAATAGTTATAATATAACTAGTGCCATGAAAGTCTTAAAATCGATTTTCATTTATATAGAACATCATTTTTTTATTAATGAACAAATGAAGGTAACTCTTTATTTGTGCACTGTAAGTACATGTAACAAAATATTAAAAATTGAGATGAATGAATGTTGAGAAAGTAAATATAATACGAATCAACATATTTTGCAAAAAATACTTTTATTATAACAAAATTCTGGTATTGGACGAGCACTTAAATTTGGTTTCATAGGCAGAGCTGACTAAAAATATTCTGTGATAATATATTCTGTAGGTAAAGTATCAGTTCCTAAACATCAGTTTTTAAGTAAAATATGCACCACACAGCCATTCCGATGTCTCACTTATGTTCTACTTCAAACGACCTAATAGCAAGACCTAAATGAAAGTCAAATAAATTAGTTTTAGCAACTGACAAAAACACAAAAGCATGAGTTTAAATTAATCAAATACAAGCAAAGAAAGCAAACTACAACAAAATATGTTGAGTGTATTACATAATGTGAATCGTCAATGTATACGATGTCAGTTATCTGTGACACGAAATTTATTTTCAACGACTGCCGTATTGATTATCTGCGTATAGGCCAATGGTTATCAAAATATATCTGTATTTTAACAAAATACGTGTGTGCGTTCGCCTAGCAAACTATTGCGTCGAATTTTAAAATTCCTCATGCATCTAAGTAAAGCATTTTTCTGTAAATCCTCGATAAATTTGACGTTTTTTTATATGTGTACGCACACAAATGTTATTACCATATAAGTATACATAGTATATTAATGATTAGTTTCTCATTATTGCCAGACTGATATATACATTTATAAGTTTTAAAGCTATAAGTCGTAAAATGAGTGTGTTATTTGCCAGACTTTATAGTCATATTTTATCATTATTAGGTCTTTAAACTTTGTCCTAGATGACCTAGAGAAAGCGATAAGTTTGATGTGATATGTTTTATTCTAATAGTATAGCAACCATGTGTAACATATATTGTTATATCTCTTAATATTCTCTTACTCTTAGTATTGACTAATTGATATAATTGGGCAATACCTAATATATAGCCACTTTATAATCATGAATAGACTTCTTAAGGATATTTGCATTATGTAATAATAATTCCAATCCTTGCATTATAAGTGAAATTTGGCATGTAACTAGAGAATTTTTACAAGGTCACTGAATAGCAATTAAGACAAATATTTAAAGGTAATATCTAATCCTGCATAAAAATATTTTTTAAAATATAATTTTAATCCTCTCCCATGCGATTAAAACCATTTGCCAGTCTTACAGTACTTATAACAAGAAAACAAGGCTGATTTTTAAAAACAAATACTGGTGACATGTTTTAATTATTGAATTAGATATTGTCTTATAAATTAATTATAATTTTAAAAATATCATGTATGAATATCATATAGTTCACCAAACAAAAGATACAGTATAACAGTGATTCTATTCAGTGTAGTTATGTTTATCGGCAATTCCCTATTTTACACATAATGTAAAAGACATATTGATGGGCATAAATTCATTGTCGTAAGGTCAATGTGCAGGTTTATAGGAAGAACAAAAAAGAAAATAAAAATAATCCATTTGTTTGAACTTTATTATTTGAAAAGCTTTTTGTAATTATTTTTAAACTGTATTCAGCAAATATTATTGAAATTAAATCTTCTTTCACTTGAGATTATTAACAAAAGTAAATAAGAAACTTTGTTCCAATAAATACAAGATTTTTGGCCCATAATATGGCCTATATGGCAATTGAATTTCTGACCT
Source organism: Heortia vitessoides (assembly GCA_020976665.1). Taxonomy (NCBI): domain Eukaryota; kingdom Metazoa; phylum Arthropoda; class Insecta; order Lepidoptera; family Crambidae; genus Heortia; species Heortia vitessoides. Next base: position 9,470,442 of record JACJUM010002878.1, on the reverse strand, counting down.
TTGATATGTGTGATATTAATAAAACAATTTTAGATTAATTTAGACAAATTACTATTTATATATATTACATAAGTTTTCATATACACTAGTTTGATTTGAATAAATGATTGTTATGAGATAGCACAATTTATTGGTTGTTGTCCTTTAATCTCCCTCGGTTCACTACCTTGTGATACATCAATAACTACTTGAGCCACTTCATTATAATCTGGTAGAGCCATTGTTTGAAGTTTAGAATAGACTAATTTGTTATTCACTTCCACCTCAAAAGACCCTGAAAACCATATTTATTTTACTATTGTATGAACAGTAAAACATTAATATTAAATGCTGTAGAACACTCTTTATGTAAAAAGCAGCAACATTATAATTTTAAAAACTAAGTTAAGTTATGATTATAAGCTATTACACTATTATTACATAATTTGTGTTGTTAATAATATTTAATAGATTTTGCCACAAGTAATTATAAATTAATCTTATTTATAAATTTTTGGCCATTATAAGAATAGGTATATACTTATAAATGGTTTTATCATTCACTACAAACTATAATTTCTTTCAATACCCTCCTACTTTTTTTAAAATATTAACATTGTGATAGGTCAGAATTATAAGGTTTCACAATTATACATCATACCTTGACGCCCACGTTTACAGAAAACTGCCGCAGTTGGTGTCCCTTGTCTAATCGTTTGTGCTAGCGCTAAACAGTGGCCGCCATAATCACAGACTCCACTGAAAATATAGATGTGATGTAATACAAAAAAAACACTGAATAATAAATCAATTATTGATGATTTCTTTATAAATTGGAAATTATGATGAGTTTAACATAGTACTTTCGCTTCATTCTTGGTTTTGCTATAATCTGTAGGGATTGTAAAGTAGTAGAAGACAAGTGAGAACTTCAATTCAAATAAGGTTAAGTTACGCAAAGCTATCGTTACGTGCTAACCAATATTCGATGTTAACTTTTGGCTTATGATCAGCTGTGTCGTCTGACATATTAAGGCATAATTCATATGTATACTGAGAATTCACATAGGAAAACCAATGTATCACATTGTAATAACACTGTATTTGTGATTGTCAGTCAGCTGTTATTGACATTTAATGACAGTTAAGTAGTGACAGATCACATATAGGGTTGGTCAAGCAAGAATAAATATTAATAAAAATTTACATTATCTTAAAATCCTATAAAAATATTTTTACCTTTCCTCGAATAATGTGTTCTAATGTTCATAAATTTGATTACATTTTTGATGTCAATAATGTGCAAGTTTTGTAAAGAGCAAGAAAAAAATTTGTTATTGCTAATTCATCGTTTTAATCATTAATCATTTCATCGTCATGCCCATATATAATTACAATGTTGTCTATTTATTATATTATTATATTATGTTATGTATTCAAAATAAATCAATTCAAACTATATATTCAAAATGTATAAAGATTTTTATTAATATTAAATTAAATTTAACTACGTATGCGATACTCAGTTGAATATAATTCAAACTAAGTATATTAATGATCAATTATTCTATCCGTCTTATCCGCACTAACATAAAAACATTTGAATTAATAAAACCACTTCAAATATATATTAAAATATATAAAACACGGTATCGACTTTTTGTTACTCAGTTACAAAATTTAAGTGCATCCTTAGCCACATCGTATGTACTCATAAAAAATTAGGGTTCGTCCAAAAACTTTAAAATGTATTTTGTTGTTTAATGAAGTTTTTTTTTATATAATTGTTACAACATTTTATTTGTTACAGTTGTACGTAACAAATAAAATGTTGTAACTCGTCTAAAATCTTTGACCATTGAGTGTTCCACCAGTGATGGCTCTTAAATGGGCATTATAAGACATCTGAAAGAAAGCTATGGTGAGGGTAATACTTAAAGTTTCTTTGCGCAATCAAATGAGTAATTAGAAGATCCGTAAAATAACCAAAGTTACCGATAAGGGCTATGTCAACAATAGTAAATTGAAATGGCAATGGGCACAGTCCGTAGAACTGATGTTCGGTGGTGCCGTAAGGTAATGAAATTGAGAAGATTAACTGGCAAGCGCAGCGTAGGACGTCCATCGACAAGACGAGCATGAAATATGAGGATGAAACAATGTTAAGAAATACATACTTTGTTTATTTCTACGTAATAAATATGTTAAATATGATTGCTATTGTTATGCTATTATTGGTATTTATAATCTTGTAGGAGAAAGATGAGTTTTTATCTATTCTTTATCACTCCCGCGAATTGAAGAGAAAGTCTTACTTCTTCATGGTATGTTTATATTCGGTGACAAACGTGCGTTAATTAGCAGTGGCTACTGCGTTAACTAACTAGTTGTGTGCTCTGCTTTGCATACCTCTTGGCACGCATCCCGCTATGATTTTAAAATATATGTTCGTTGAACTTATTGTTATCAGCGATAAGCAAAGCGTTGCTGAAGAAGTTGTGTAGTAGTGGAGCCCCACTAGGACACAACTTCTATGGCGGAAAAGTGATCTGCCTTGTATCCAGTTCGTTTTGAAGAATAGGCAGCCGTGTGCACTCTTTAAGCTCCAAACAAAATTTAAAATTATTATTTTATTAATGTAACTGTTTCGTATATAGTTATTATTTTGTTACAGATAGTATTTTTTATAATTAGAAGATTCCAGGATTTTTATTTAACTTTATTTACTTATTAACAGGTAATGTTGTCAGAGTACCTGGAGAAAACAAGGTTTTGTACTTAGCGAAACACCGAGCTGAGGTGAGAATATATGTGTCTACGTTAGGTCATGGACCTGCAACTCTCATGTTATCTTTAATAATGTTTATTTAAGTAATTATTGTTACCACTCTTAAATTTTAATAAAACCTATTAGTAAGTTCGCAAATACGTAATCACACTGTAATATGTTCCGATTGAAGAGAAAATTACAAAACCGTGGTGTATCCTCTTTAAGCATATGGTGCAGAATATTTAGTTTAAGGCCAAGTTTTGTATTGCAAACGTACCTATATATAAAAATGTAGTTATTACACAGTCGGTTATTTTTGTGACCAACTGTGTAAAAACTAGATTTTATACCATAAAAGAAGGCCAGGAATATGTCACAAAATAAGAGAAGGCTTTACCTTTTGTATTTTTTGTGAAATAACAATTACACAACAGAAACATATTTTTGCTTTATTCTCGTTACCAAACGCTGAAGGCATTATTTTTTTCCTCCACATTGTCGGGGACTACTGACAAATAGCGTTATTTACGTAGCTTTTTGAAGCAAAACTCATCATAGGCTACATATGTGCGGTCATCCCGGAGATTCAACCTGCTATTAATCTTTTCCCATTGAACCGTCCAAAATGAAATGTTAAGCTGTTTGAGATACCTTCCCTATCAATTAAAAAATGTGATGCTCCTTTATATTTTCATCTTTTTTTCATTTGCGAGAAAGATATATAAGAGCAGTGTGTATTTAATACCTTTATTTGTATTCTCTTCCTACGTCAGTTTGCTTTATGTTTTTGGAGATCTTATGGAATGAAATTCGAATGGGCGAGCACACTCATAATAAACCCTATGCTCGATACACCTCAGCAGGGTTTGCTCGATATAAGCAGGACCAATGGTCATCACCCGAGGGCTCTTAAGCACCTACTCTATGTTATTTGCAAAAGAAAATGACTGAGTGGGCCCGGCCGCACTAGTACGGTCGATTTTATCGCTCAAGGGACAGGGACTGCACGCTTTAGCCGGTGATCACGGTGTTTCTACGTTCGGAATGTGTGTGAAGTGTTTGTGATTGTAAAGTGCGAGGGAGAGGGCGATGAGGAAGACATTCTTAGAAGCTTTGCGTTTGATTTGATGTCCCAGTAGGCCGTAGAGATTCGTTCGAAACTACTACGTTTTCGTTAATATTTGAAATTTGTAGACTTATATCCAAAAATTTAATTAAAATTAATAGTATGTAATTAGTAAGTACACAACTTGAACTACTGGACACAACTTGTACCTACATAGATGAGCCTGTATTACAGCTCAGTCAACACAGTCTCTTTATTTGGAATTGAACAACGAGTATGGATCAAAAAATTTGAATTAAAGTTAATAGTTCCTGTTAGTTACTGTTCCTGTAATAGTTAATAATATAATTTTATTTCATAACATTTACTTCACATAATAATCTTTTTTTAATTAAGTAAATTTTCGTTTGAGATACCCTATATTTCGTATACCTATTATTTAAAATAATAACGTTTCAAATAATGATTTATTGACAGAAACGAATTGATAGAAAACCAACTCCACGTAGTCTTATCTGTACCACACTTAGAGTGAAGCAAGGTACGGAGCAGCCAACAAGAGCAGGTCGGCCAGCAAGAAGGGGCGACAAACCATCTCCTACGATAAGCTCGCTTGGTACCGCCGGAGCGCCTGAGCTGTGACAGAACCTATGTGTGCATTACGCATTCTGCATGCTCGACTGCTCGCTTAAATAATAATTATATGTTTTAAGTATTATACTAAAATGGTAATATCGTATGTGAACGGCTTTAGTATATCAATTAGTTATAGTTGTTCTTATACTAGATAATGTTATGTATTTTAATTATTATATCATTGTAATATTAGATTATATTAAACAGCTATTATATTAAATGAGTTTAGGTCAACAGTTTGTTATACGTTTGTATGTATTTTAAAATTATGAAAAAACATTATTATATTAAAAAGTGTTATATGAAACAAAATCATATAATGTCATTGTATGTTTTGATCGTTGTACGATATGTCGTTATATTACAAAATGTATAATACACATCCTTTCACGATCACTGCATGTAACTCTTCAAAAATAGTAAGATACGAGTATAAAATTACATCATATGCTATCACAGTTGAGCATTCCAAAATACTTTAATGAAATTAATTCAAATAATTCACAATTTATTTCTTAAAGTAATTTTTTTACATAAAATATGCTAACCGTACGATAAAAAATAATAGTCTCGGTGAGTTTTCTATCCATTTTTCCATAAAATATGCAACATAAATCGTATTATACGTGATAGATTAAAGCCTTAAGCCTGGCAAATAAGCAGACATCCCGTATGGTAACCAGTTATTGAAGCTAGATAACTCGCAAGGAAGCTGGCATTGCAAATTGGGTTAATATATCATAGTGTGGACACATGGAAGGAATAGTTGAGGACACGTCAACGGTCGATACTGCCGTTTATCCGCTTGAAATAGGGGTCATGTTGGCACAAAATTGCATGATCCGTGTAACCGTACTATTCGAATACAGCGGAAGGGTACAGTCTGGAATAAATGATGTCATTTATCAACCCGAGGTATGTGTCGTAGGCAACGAATGACACCAGCGTATATTATTCACATACGGCTGTAGAAGGGCTTTGTTTAAAAAAAAATGGAATTCGAAACAGGTGTTGTTAGCAGCAACATTTCACTGTGTAGCGGATAGAATGCTGACAATTTATTTTGTTCGTTTCCAGTTCAGAATGCTCTTTAACATTTTAGGGAACAAAAATATCAGGTGGTTATTTCAAACGGTTTAGAATTTGAACCATTGGCCCGTTAACCACACCCAATCATTGAGATTAAATCTATGTAATATAGGAGTTTTTGCAATTGCTACATATTACAACACATTTTTTGCACAACAAATAGTTTGTACCGGGCACAGATGTCATATAAACATACAGAGTAAAAACAAAACAGCATCAATCTGAATGAAACTCAAATCTTATATAATTAGGCAATGTTCGCTCAAGTCACTTTGTTTCGCTGCTTACTTGGAAAGTTGTCAAAATTTCGAGGGTGCTTTACCGAACTTACGGTAATTAACAACTGCACTCTTGATATTACGTACGCGAATGCTGAAAATGGAAAATAAATATTCTGCCATGTTTTGATACGAATTTCACATTCAGTTCCAATCAACGTTAATGAAAATTCAACTGGCTCTGTGTCGTTTAAATTTTAACTATGTTTTAACAATAAACTGAAACGTTCTAGATTTGAAATCGGGGACACGAAAAGTCTTTATATAGAGAGAATATTTAAGTTAATTTAAATAATCTTTGCGATTACGCAACGGCCGTTTTTATCGTCGTAGCCGCAATATAAAAGGCCGAAATGTGGCCGCTTAAAATTAAGATTGCGTTGCCTCTATCGCTGTTACAAAAGCTCATAAAGGGGGCTAACAATGTGCACGATTTAATGTAGGTCCATTTATTTATCTGCCGAATAGGCTCGTATAATGTGCGATCGAAAAACGCTTAGGTGTCAGCCGGAATTAGGAGGGCGAGTCCCTATTGTTCCACCACCAAATTGATGTTGGTATCATCGTTAACGGTCCCGGTAATCCGACGAATACAAATTATACATACCGCACCCTCCAATTAGTGATATGTCTATCGGGTAATGTGGTAGCTAAATAAACATTTTGCTGATACCGTCAGCGTTGCTTACAACTGCACTTATTTGTTCACTTCAGAGTTCACAGGACAGGGCTTACGATAGTAACCTAGGTTTTTTAATGCCTGATATTGCTTTGGTCTTGCGGTGAATCAGGGAATGCTTTTGATAGTGAGTATTCAGTAATCATTTCATCAATCAACTTTATATACATGTATGCATAAGTGTATATATATTAGAGAGTTTGTATATTTTTGTGATTCTGTGATTTCGGATCCCGTAGTTAAAATACACACACATTTCTTGATTTGTTGTTCATTTCCAAAGGGCTGTGTTCGTTATAGTGTCATGTTTAATACGATATAATTCACCTGTCAAATACAATAGTTATTACCTAATTCAAATCCAATTTGTAAATTCTGGACGCGCTTAAATACTTTTACCTTTAATCATATAATTAAATCTTATTATAATTTCCTAAGCTCTAGTGTATTATATTACTTATATTTTTATCCTTTCAGATCCGTCTGTGATTATATTCAATGAAGCCCAAAGTTCATCCATGCCTTGATAATTCAACCTTTTGCACTGCCGTCAAATATCTCGTCCAAGGAAGTCATTTATAGCCCTTTTATCACGCCCCTGTTCTTTTGTGTTATTCTTCAATATAAGTATAGCTAATGTATATATTTAATCTGTTAGAAATGTTATAATGTGTACCTACTAATATCTTCATAATGACATTGAAAACGATATTTCGGGTTATTATAAATAATATGATTTGCAGAGGATTAGGATAGGCATTAGTCTCTATCCATATTTTAAGTTAGAAATAGGATGGCGTGTGCTTGTCTATTTATATATGTTATCTTTTCACAACTAAACGGTTGAACCGACAATGTTGAAATTAAATAATAACATAGGCGTATTCTTTTTGATCTCAAGAAAGTCCCTGCGGGATTTGAAATAACGTCAACACTATGAGAGGGAAGATGAAGGAGGCTATCTAGTATATTTAAAACCAGCTTATGTTTAATATGATTGTGTTATTTCGGCTTCGAACTGATAAAGGATTAGTTTATTAAATAATATATGTACACCAATAAAATTGCCAAACGAAGTGGCCTCTTACAAAATATCGGCATGATAGGTACTATTGTCGTCTGTTTTTACATCTAAGCACCTTTGCATCACGAAACATTTCAGTTTGAAGAATTAGAGGGAAGTTATTGTGTAACAAGACATAATTGGTGTTCATTGCGACGTTGATAGCAATTTGCTGTAAAAAATACTTTTGTATATTACAGAACTTGGAATTTCTTAACAAACTCAAAAGTATATTTTATGTTTGCTTGCAAGAATTACTAAAATACGTACATAATACATAAAACACCTCTCGCAAAGCTTAAAGAAAAAAAAAGTTTAGACATTTTTATCCACACGTAAATTTGGTTGTCTAATTGTGTAATAGAATATATATTTTTTGGCCTATTGCCTACCCTACCAAATAGCATTTTATATTTTAGTTGAATCTTATATCTAAGGTATAAATACTGACTCATGTTATTTGCAACAATTTATCAACGTCGTACTAGTCTAGTCAAGTCTACAGTCGGCAAACATTTGTTCTAATTGTATTAGTAACGAAGTTACATTTTATATGTTTAGATTGATGGTACCTTAATCTGGTCCACATATTACCTACATTTATCTCTCTTTTCAAAATAAAAGCAGTTTCTACCACATCTGCCCAGTGTGAAAATAATGGACAAAAGCTCATAGTGATAGATCCTTTTGGAAATCTTATAGCCTATGTCCAACACTAGATGTCTTACGACCAATGACATATCTATTACTTCAGGATTATATAATTTATAATCCTGAACTTGTTATAAGGTTAACTCGTTCAAAGAATACAGTGTAAAACTTTTATACTTGACTTTATTGTTAGTTTTGTTTCTGAAGGTTTTTCTTGAATGGTTTGGCTTGTATTATTCTCTAAAACCATTGAAGTAAAAACGTAACCATTTTTTTCATCTTTGGCTCTGAAAGGCTTCGCGAAGTTTACTCTCCCCACTAATGTTATTTGACAGAGCCCGCCCATAATGTTCCTGAGCGAAGCAAAAATTCATGGAAGAGCTTCACCACATTAGCCTTACATTAGGACACGTGAGAAAATGCATTTGCTTTCTACTAGTAAAATTATTTCAAGAATAAGTGAAAACACACAAAAACACACACACGTTATGCTTTAAAAAGGTGAAAGAGAAAAAGTTTGAGGGGTAAATATGGTTTGTGTTTGAAAGGCTATTAAAAATCTCCAGGTTATTAAAACTAACTATTACAATTAACGATGACCTGGCAAGCAAATTTGCAAGAAATTTGAGTATTGTATTTATTCCGATCACTGTAGCACAATAATTCAGACAGACCTGATGGCGTAGATGGTAGAGATTATCTTATGCGCAAAGGGTTGTGGATTCGATTCCTACTTAGGAAAAATATTCATGTTTGTTCTGTGTGTTAAAAATATATTTTAGTATTAAATGCGTGAATCCTTTGTTTCATGGTGTCCGTTACACGAGTGCTTTAAGCGACTTAATTCGGAGTTAGGTCAATATAATATTCTATGAACTATCCATATTATACAAAAGATAATAGTATGTGGTTTGGAGTTCATAGTTTTTCTGGTGTAATACGAGTAGGTATGCGATTTATCGATATAGATAGAGGTTTAAGTGATAACCATATTATTAGCAACAGTTCTAGCGTCGAGTGTAAAACAAACACGGCATCAAAAAGAACATCAGTATCCTGGGGATGGACTCGCAATTTCCACATGTCAGGGTTTCGGAAATGAAAAGCGAGTGTCGATAGCAATCCGAACGCACTCGCAACCTATGTTTAGCTACCAGGTATACCTTTATATCTGTGGATATTTACTACATGTGTAGTTTTAAGGGTTGTTACGAAAGCTTTGTGAAAATATTCCTCCTAGAGGAGAAGAGATAGATATCCTAGGGCAGATTTCTGCAACTAGTTTTCGTTTTATCGACTGTTGGCCCTATTCATGCCAGTTCTGTTTCTCCAGGAAGCGTCGCAATCCCTTATGGTTGTGAGTCACCGCATGAATTGACCGAAGGATCAGGATAGTCCAAGACGACATGATTGAATGTTTCTTCGCTTTCTACGCAGGCTCTGTATAGTCGGCTATCGGTAATACCTAGGGTAAACAGATGTTTGTTCAGCAGTGCCAGTAACCGCAGCTGTAAACGTTTCAGCTTTCTTAGCTGCAGTGACAGTCAGTGACCGATGGGGGGTATCGCTTCTTTGTCTTGTCGACATGTACCAATGCTAGATCGCAGCATATCTCGTAGCCGTGCTTGCGTTAGGAGCAGAATTGGTTACGGTCAAACAACTTTTGCCCTTGGAACCCTTTTTGTCAGCTTGTCGACCAGATTTGCAGAGATTGCCTCTGACAGCCGCTAGTGACACTCGTAAATTAGACCCGAAGGCACGATTTGCCTCTCAGGAATGGCCATATGACGGAGCTGCTGTCTGAGAGTATCCTGATCCTGGAGTTGGTTACCTTTCTCACTGCATTACTTGCCCTGTCATTAGTATGTCCATGCATTCTGCATGAAAGACTGTGCTTTGGTTTCCCAGGGTGATAGAGATATGTAGGTTTAGGCTCTCGGAGATAACTCCTGAGCCTGAACCAAACATATTTACTATGCTGGAGGATTCATATTTTTTATACAATATCTTATTTCTTTATGTACAACTTTCTCTTGTTCACTTTGTGTGTGCTTTTATTTCTTCAGTTCTTACTATAAGTGAAAAAAATAAATAAATGTACACAACATCTCATACATTGATCTGAGTCCGAGACAAGACGTTTAAAGCACTTGTGTTACGGCCATCAAGTTGCTAAGGTATTTTTATACTTAAACACTAAGTAAATAAATACTTAAATATATATATTTATACAAATCAAAGGCAAATATTCATAATAAAATTACTTATCCTGGTTTGGAATCGAAACCACGACCCTTGGTGCACAAGATAGGATCACTATTATCTGCTCCATTAGGCTCGTCGAATTGATAGCTATTGTTTTTTTTCTTCTATGAGCTGTATAATACTTACTATTTTCTACTTTAAGGCCTTATCATATTTTTTTTATTATTCTGTGTCACAAATAATATTTAATATGATTTTTGGCCTTAAGTACAAAAGCTAAGATTTTTAAAATTAGTATCTGATAAAGGAAAATGATTAATTGGTGTTTATGATATATATGTCATATTATGTAATTGTTTCGAATTTTTATAGCAGCCCTATTTATGTCTCATCCCTGATTATAATGCAAACACGTGTCAGCAAACGCTTTTGCCGGACATTTGAATCCGTTCTGATTTTATTCACACGAACGAGCGTGGATTTATTAGTTCCTGACTTGCAAATGAAAATACCATGATTTGGTGTCGCAATTACGTGACTTGGAACTAATGTGAAATACGTTTGCAGTACTTTGTTTTGAGTCTCTTTCAAAAGGGGTAAGGAGTCGAGGGAAGGGGGAAATTACTTTTAGTGAAACTAGTATTGCGAATGCGGCTTTGTCTTCTTTTTAACATTCAGGGATTTAACTCTGGACTCAAGGATTTCAACTTTATATCGTGTCAATAAAGAATATTTGTTTTAGGAATTAAAGAATGTAAGTGATGTCATAACCTATAAACTGTTCACCATTATCATATCTGCCTTCGGAAGTCCACCGACGAATAAAGGTCTCCCCAAGTAAAAGGGTAATTTCACCCATAATTGCCGCACAGGGCAAGCAAGTTGGCAATCGCAGAGTAAAGTTTTCGCGACGAGGATGAATCCCCGCTCTGTGAATTTAAACTAGACTACAGTTTTGGTAGTCCCTTTCTTCTCCGAATATCGAACATCCGAAAATAATAATTTCACGTTTGCTTTAATCATCGCGTAAAAGAAATCGTATATTACCTAACCGTCATCAGTTCTAATGCTTTTGTGTAAAGATTGGGTGCAATATAAATTGGATATTATATAAGTTCACAAGTCCCTTAGTCCCCAAGACTTACAGGAACATAGAGTATGCAATAATACTTATATTATCGCTTACCGTATATGAGACCTATAAAAATAATTTACCTAAGTAAAATATTGCCAGTGTACATAATTTTTGTGGTAGTTTATCATCGTCATCATCATCATCATACCAGCCATTAAAAGTCCACTGCTGGACAACTACTGCCTTTCCAAAAACGGAGATTTTTTGCCCATTATTGCCGCGCTGGAAAAGCGTTGGCAATCACAACGGAGAAGCTTTGAAGGCGGATATGGGTGCATTTTAGGTTCGCTTGTGTTTCAGGTGGTTATACCGCCATCTGTCGGTTCTGTTACCTTAGTCGCCTCTTATGACTCCTTGTGTAGAGGGAGATACTTTTCTACTCTGCCGGTATCTCATGGAAATATTAATCATTATTAATTAATCTACTTCAAAAATTACAAAAACACTTAACCTAATTACACAAATAAAAACAAAAATAAAACAATGGATTACACTGATAGGCTAAAACGACGGCAGCTATACTAAAATAAACTGTGTTACAGTTGCCCGTCGCATGCACGATGCATGCTTCATGTTTACAACAAATAAAAGTCATATTATATTTATGGAATTTCGATTCTAGGGTATGTTATATTATGAGGACTGTAAGGGACTTACAATTATAATAAATTATGATCTATAATACTTAAAATAATTTTATGTCCTTTAAATGTATATGATGATTATGTTAATACAAAATATTAACATGTAAAATTATGGATAAACAAATTATGAGACAAATAGAGAACTATCAAAATTCATACTGTTGCAGAACCGAAAGACAACATTCAAACATTTCCTTTACATTTTTTTCAGATTTTCTGTGCATGCAAAAATAGACTTTAAACTCAAATTAAAATGGAGAAGTACACATGACATAGTCTATCTACGATTCCGTTTGCGATCTTAATTAAAACCGGCGAAAGTACTGTAAATAACGTGGTATCATTTGGTGTCATTACTATGTCAGCTGTTAGATGTCTACTGCTAGATATAGTCCTCCCTAAAAAGAGGAGTTTCCTCCATAATTGCCGCATTGGTTATACGTGGGGACTGCGCAGAGCTTAGCTTCGCGGAAGTGATGCTACTGTACATCCCCGCACTTTTGAACATGAGCTTTTCTGTTCCGGATATACCGCCATCGGTCGTTTTCGTTACCACAGACAAAATACCTGATACAATGGGAGGTTCTATTATGCCCTGTCGGCACCACATGGCAATGAGATTAATAGATGTAATTGCGAATAATAAGTTATAATTAATTGTACTAAGTGAAAAGAAATTCGTTAATGGATATTTATTAAAAAGTTTGTCCTTTCATAATTATAGTTTTAATACATAGACATTACCTAAGGGTTACTACTATAGCGCATGTCGTTAGAAATATTGTCACTTTTCTATGTGCGAGAATACTCTCTTAAAAAAAAATATCGCCTTTTTTGGCCACAAAATTACGCGTAGACGGATGGACCGATTTTGATCATTCTTTATTTGATGTGTTTCTTATTACTAAGATACTCTTATTACTACTTATTACATATATAAGGTTATTAAAATATATGTAAGAATCTTATAAAAGAAACAAAATAAATATGCGTAAAAAATTAGAAACGTTTATAAAACTGACGGCCATGTAACTTTTCTAATGTTACCTAATTTTTTGCGTTTGACATTACTATCACTGTCAGTCATAACTACACTCATTTGCAAAAAAAACGGGCACCTAAGCAATGAACCATTTCAAATGTTACCATTGCTTTGTTTGATTATTCTAGGTAGCTTTACTTTCACAATTTTGTAAACTATTAGTTTACAATACAATACAATACAATCAAATAATAATCGTTATCGTCAGTATTATTATAAAATTTTGATATAATTCATAAGTTTTAATGCTAAAGTTCACTAGTAGTGTATTCTTGCTAGTAGTGCATATGCTCGTGAAGTAAAAGTAAACAAACATTTTTGTTTGTTATTTTTTCAATAAAGTAAAAGCAGATGAATGTTTAGTATCGAATGTGACCTCCTCTAGCTGAAATCACAGCTTGAATTCGTCTGGGTATGCTAGCGAGGATATCCCGGATACTTGCTTGCGGAACACGTTCCCACTCCGCGATATACACATTCTTCACCTCTCTGATGGTCTGCCGAGCCGGATGTACTGATCTCATGCGTCGTTTCAGAACGTCCCAGACATGCTCTATAGGATTGAGGTCGGGACTATGAGCTGGCCAATCCAAACGATGAATGCCGACCTCTTGCTCATACACTTCCACATCGCCAGACCGGTGGGCGCTAGCGTTGTCGTCCATAAAAATGAGTCTTTGCCTAAAGCGGCCAATGCGGGTTGTGCATGAGGAATTAGAACTTCCGTTATGTATCGATGTCCAGTCAGTGAGCCCTTTTCGATGAAAACTAACTCTGTACGATCCATTGAATTTATTCCTGCCCAAAACATAATAGCGCCCCGACCATAAGGTGTGATTTCTTCAAAACAAGCCAATTTGCACATTTCTTACTTCTTTGAGGTTGTTCCTAAAACGATCATCCCGTGGTTGGGTACATGGTTTTCTTCCAGAACTAGGCCTTCTCTCGACGGAACCGGTATCTTGATACTGCTGCCAGGTCCTTTGAACCGTCGAGTGACTCACACTTAGCCTCTGAGCCACGAAGCATTGGCTACAACCCTCTTCGAGCAGCGCAATAATTTTGGCAGATTTTACCACTTTCGCCAACATTATTGAGACAGATAAATAGCAATAAATAAAATTATTTATAATTATTATGATATTATTGAGGATATGAAATAAATTCATAAAAATTTACTATAAGTTATGAAAACCGATATTATATTTTAGAACTTCGCACATGAATGTAGGATAAAAAGTGGTTTTCTGTAAAAACGAGCATCAAATGAAAATTTGAATTTAGAACGTAATGTTTTAAACACCACCGCATTTTTTAAACCGGCCAGTAACATGTACAAATGAAATAAATAATTTTGGTACCGTATTTTTATAAAGAAGAATTAAAATCAAAACCTCCCGTTTTTTTGGCAAATGAGTGTATAAGCGATTGATGAAATGTTCTCAAATAGTTTTTAATATATAAGCATTGGTTGGAATCATATTATAAATATATGTTATAAATTGAAATATTTATGTAATAGTGATAAAAGGTAAGACATGACAACGTTTATCGGGATAGCTAGTCAAAAATAAAATCTATAAATACTATTCTATAGTCTTCTTGTTTGTACACGGTTATTTTTATATATATATATATTGTGTGTCATAATGTTAGTTTAGGACGAACTTCCAAACTAATGAACCAATATTTTTTGCTCATTGTGTTAACTTGGATCTTGGATAGGATAATTTATATCTCAATTTATAGTTACAATATTTTTTTTGTCGCACATGGGTATATAGTTAAGACAGAACTACGTATGTTGGAACGGTTAGTATAAAATAAATAATGTTAATTTTTGTTACCTGGTATTTATTTCTTTGTAGCTTCATTTGCATACAAAATCCTCAAACTAGTTTGACATGTGGTGTTTTGAAGTGCACCTAAAAATATATTACACTTATTAATACTGATGAAATAACAACAATAGCTGTTTTTTATGAGTATTAGTAAGTGCGGTACGATTATTACATATAGAATAGATTAAAAAATAATTATATTTCATTTATAATTTAGCCAATGTAGAGTCGATTAACAGGTTAACTAAATTAAACACCTAACAAAATCTAAATAGTTCAAGTCAAAATAATGAGAAAATAAAAAACTTCTCTTATTTTACTTTATCCAATTCTAATACCTACCCAAAACATCCAATGTTCGAGCAGATTAAGTTAACCTGTCCCAACATTGTCATACGATCTACGAGTAATCAGAAATATTACTTTTAGTATCCATCGATCACATTATTTTATAAACATCGTCTCAAGTAGGTCGGCATCACATTAGTGTACACACGGCTATAGATCTATTTATGCAAATTGGCCAAATTATTTCACGTGATAGTGAACTCTACTACTAAAGTATTGTGTTCATTGTTGGTTGACATTTTCTACAGGTTTGTATAGGTTGACCCGTAGCCGTGTGTATTAAGATAAAATATATTAACCTTCTATTCGCCGGAGATAGTAATGGATAACTAAATCAAATCATGCCAAACTGGCCCAAATATCAAACGTAATTCGCTTCGCCAAAATAACAGAAAACCGTGGACTGGAAAATCTTGTTATAAAATGTAATGGAGGTTGTTTTTCGAGTAATAGGTGAGAAGATTTTTATTTAGAAAGAACTACCAGTGTCTTATTAAATAATGTTTTTTTCTCGTCGACCTCGGTCACGTTTCGCTGTGCCTTAAGACCAATGCAAGAATAGTATCTAGTATACTAATTATTACTACTATAATTAGAATAATCGAATTCTAGTATGATTAAATGAGGTACTGGCTTGCCGAGGGGTGTCGGTAGAGTAGCTCGCTCTGTACTAGGTGCCGTAAGAGGTGACTAAGGTACCAGAACCGACAGATGGCGTTATAGATATACCGGATGGACATCCGAAACGTTGTAGCGCAAATGCACGGGGCTAGGATAGCAGCATGGCGGTCGCAAAAGCTGCGCTCTACGATTGCCTTTACGCTTGCATTCCCTGTCTCTTGAAGAGGCCTATGTCTAGTAGTGGACATACAGTGGCTGCTATGATGATGATGTGAGTTTGATGATGAACTTGTAAAAAATGCAACGTTAAGCATAAATCGAGATACATAAAATTTAAAATAAAATACTTTGTTGCTGTTTATAACAGCCAAGAAAGGTAAAGAAAAGAGTCAAAGGAAAGCTGTTAGTAAGTTTTCTTGAGCTACCAACTTCGCCTCAATATAAGAACATTTACTTTGTATTATGAATGTTTATTCCGATTACTTACAATAAAAGGTTTTTTTTATTATTAATATGTAATCAAATTTATACAACATCTCATACATTGCCCTGAACCCAAAATAAGTCGCTAAAAACACATGTGTTATGGACACACTTGAGTTTAACATCGATAAAAAATAAAAATAATAATCACATAATTGTTTTTTTAGGGTATTGATCGAACCTAAGACCCTTAACTCAATATAGGGTCACTAACATATGCGCCATCGGATCTATTAAATAAGACAAAGTTTGCTTAATAAAGTAACTTATCTCGAGCAGATTTACTAAATCTATCTTCTTTTATGTTAACTTTGAATACAATCGGATAATTTATCTAAATATCCGTGAGTTGAATGAATGTACATCTGTGTAAATAAAGTAAATCTAATTCCAGGTATGGGTTAATCCATTGTAACAGGATGAATAATTGCGTGTGGTTATTGTGTCCATCCTTCATATCAGTAAATTCTGTTGATATATTACGGGGTAAATGGCTACTAATTATTTCTTACCTTAGAAATTATATGTAAGTATATCAACTTGACGACATGAAATATCACTATAATTTCAGAGACGCGATTCTCACATTGCTTTGTTCCGGACAAAGTTTTTAAAAGTTGAAAGAAGGTCTCAATCGTGAAAATTGGGGCCAAATACAATATTATGATTGTATCGATTTGTCTGTCGACTTCACCGACAAAGTGATTGAGATCTGAGTGCCAAGTTATTGATACAATCCTAAAATTTATTTGTAAGAACGTAAAACCTTTTTTTCCTTTGTAACACTTTTTTATTTGCATAGAATATAAAAAATAATCACATAAACTATATGTATAATTTTATAGGTAAAGGATATCAGTTATGTCACATATTCAACTTATAAAATTTGCTTGATTAATTTTAACAAGGTAAACAAATATTTGAAAGAAGGGAATCTTGCAATATTTTTTATAACACAATCTTTAAAGTAAAATTTGATGGTCCCGATGGCGCATTCAATCTTGTGCAACAAAGTTCGTGGGTTCAATCCTTAATACAAATACTTGTTTGATGAACATTTTTATTTGTTCGTTTTGTAATTGGGTCTTTTATATATAAGTCAGCGTATGAGATGTCTTGTAAATTTATTTAATAAGGGGCTGTAAATAATTCGTATAGAAACAAATTTTGCCTATTCAACAATTATCAATTCTATTTTATTAGCTTATACTCAAACTAATTTGACGCGTTCCGGACAGGGAACCCGGTACAGTCACTTGAGTATTATTAACACCACTTAGCAGCATAAAACACGATAGTATCATTCGATGAAAACGAGTGAATGTCTATGTAAAAGTAACTTCTTACTATTACTATTAAGTATATAATACTGAATCCGCAATAAATAAAAAGCTTGAATTGTCAGCCCCAAACATAGTTTCTCTGTTTATAGACGAAAAGTTGTCACGAAGAATTTGTAGGGAACTTTAGGACACTATAGTGCCTTAAGTTCCCAAAATATTTAGACCAACAGTAAATAGTTACAACGTAATAATAAGTTAGAAATTTGTAATCTGGCGTAAGGCGGTTGACGCTCGTAAATTCTTGTCTTAATATAAACCGTCGTACTGAACTAACCGATTAAACCTATTAGTTGCCGGCAATTAATCCTAACCCAACAGATAAAGAAAACAACTAGCTCAGAATTTCGACGGCAGCCTTATTAATTTACAGCTAAGATAATATCTTGTAATGTATATATTTGGCGCAACAACTTTGCCTAATAAATTATGAAACTTCGATGATACTATAACAACAAAACAACATTAAATCAACGCTCCCTTGTTACAAAGGTAGCTTATTATTACACGTGTTCTGCCTTCAGTATGTGCAGGGTAAGGTATAATTCAAATAAGCTAATAGTTGAACTGATATATTAAAAGTTGTTTAGAAAATAAGGTAAAAATAAGTGTCTAATGAAAATATTTATTTATTTATTTTTAAGGACAAACAACAAAGTGATACGCCTTAAAAAATACAAGGAGAGAGGAGTACATTTCTTACCGTTGCCTTAAGAAGGTTGCTATGGAACGGTTGGAACACATAGTTGGGAGCATCCTAAGTATAACGCATCCCTTCACCTATATAAAAGTAAACTAAAATAAGACATTAAATAGAGTATTAATAGATTCCTAGTTATTCTGGATTACAAATATGTACCTAATCTATTACTATATTTCTCTATTGAAAAAACTACAACAGGAGGAAGAAAATAAAAAAGAGTTACACTCATATTTTCAAAGTATTTTGTGAATTCTAATCATTTAAATTGTATAGAACTACACTAGTGGCTTGTGGATATACTCACGTCGTAATCTCTGAATAAGGATTTTTTTTAAAGTGCGATTTCTTGTGATTCAAAGTAAAATACAAGATTATTTATAGCCTTTGTACTCAGAAATAATTTAGCTATAACCATGGGATTAATTATTCATATTAGGATTAATAAATTATTCGGAAGGTTACCCATCCTAATATAAAAACTAAGAAACTTTACCTATAAATGCAAATTCAATGGTAAATTAAGTATATCGGAAATATTATTAAGGTTATTCAAAACAAACCACATAGTGTTGCTCTGAAAATACGCAGTGTCTCTATAATTACATATTTATCTTAACTGAAAACACTACAGTTAAAGTCTACTCAATAAATATCTTCTCTTTAATTGTATGCTTTATTTTAAAATTTTATAATATTTAAATACACAAATTAATCTTATCGTCACTTTGCTATTGATCACGTGACGCTCAACAACGCGCCTCTTATTAACTTCCATCTAAAACTAAAAAATGTTTATGTCATTTTATTACAAATATATTAAGACTTAAAAACTTGATTTTCACAGCTTCATATTACTTTGCAATAATTTTCATCAAAAGAAATATGGGATACCAATCATATTTCTAATTACAAAACAACCCTGAAAAGATATATGTTATGTAAAAAAATAAGAAGTCAAACCGGTTTATGTATCGCTCGCGGTAAATTCGGGGTAACACGATCAACAAATTTCTGTCCCCTATGTTTGGGACTGGAAGAAGATTTACCAAAAAATTAAGACAGATATTTTTCGTTGGTCTATGTTACATCCTCCTAAGTTGAAAAGTCAGATAAAAAATTTCACTCGCCCTTTTAAGCGGTCGTGGGCACATTCCCAAAAAAATTATGCACGATTTTTTGTTAGTCACAAATAGTCCACATACCAATTTTTAGCTTCCTACCTTAAAATTTTCGGAATGCTTCATACAAACTTCCACCTCCATTTAAGGGAAATGGGGGGGTTAGAAAGAGTCAAAAGTAGCCAATGTCATCTCTCATGTACATTTAGCCAATGTTTTTTTAAATTACTCTTCATCCCTTTAACAATCTCCACTAAAATATTTATGTGAATTCATTGCTCTGTTTTACCGTGAAAGACAGACAAACAAACACACACACACACACACACACTTTTTCATTTATATTATTAGTGATTGAATTTGGTGCATGTGAAGTCCTAATATTGATGTTTTTGCCATTATTTCAAAATCTTCGTGTAATAAACTTGTAACAAACTTTGCGATACTTTATCCAAAACAATTCATAACGCAACTTGCAAACTGCACCATATACATTTTAATGTCCCACCAACAGCCTGGAAGTAACATTTACTTATCTTAAGTGGGTGTTTAGAGGAGGACTCTGTATATAGCTGTAAGTGTCGCATTCTGTTAGGTGAAGTGCCATTAGCTAGTATCTTTGTTGCTCTATTTAATTTTTACTTACTTTTATTGCATTTCTCTATTATTATTCGTGTAGCGTGTATTATAAGTGGGCTACAAACTAATTCAAATACCAGGCATTGAAAGTCCACTGCTGGACATAGACCTCCCCAAGATAGGGGGAATGTTGCACATAATTGCCGCCCTGGCCAAGCGTGGCAGTCGTAGAGAGCAGCTTTTACGACGGGGATGCTGCTGTCCATTCCTGCCCTGTGCATTTGAGCTGTAATGTTTTGGATAGATATACTGCCATCTGTTGGTTTACTTCTGTCTAGCTTAGTCACCTCATACGACACCTGGAACTGGGGAAAGTACTATTCTACTCTGCCGGTATCTCACGTCAAACACGGCTACATACTAATGGGTTTTGGTAATATTGGTTCGCTCTAGTATAGAATAGCCTAAGGCATTTGTTTAGTTAAAGGTATTCAAATAGAAATTCTAGTCAACGGTTTTGTCATTGACTTGTAAGTAGGTAAGGAAAGGTAAGTCTTTTAAACATGCTTAAAACCACGTGCTACCACCACCAGACAATAGACACAAAAATAGTACGTAAATACATGTTTGACACCCAGACACAAAAAAAGTATCGCTATTTAGATGTTGATCCTGAGTGGGGATCGAACCTACGACCCTCAGAGCATAACATAGGTATCCTTGAGGTATGTATCATACAAAGGTCTGCATTAGTACCTGGCCGTACCGGATAGCTGTGTTCCGGTTTGAAGGGTGAGGGAGACAGTGAAATTACTTCTATATCTAAATATCTTCAAGTCACGAGGTTGGGAACGCGCCATTTCTGGCATCTATAGGCTGCAATGACGCTTACTATCTTGCAGACTGTATGCTTGTTTATCGACCTAGACTAATAAATAAATAAAATAAAAAAACTATCATGCCCGTCAATGTTCTTGATACGTTATGATTACTCGAAGCGATATCGAAATTCGGTTATTGCTTAATAGTCTGAAATTTGTTTTATTGAAGATATCATTCCTGGAATCAATAGGGAGAGCTGTCAGTTAGTTTCATAGTTATAATTCCATTACCAGTCTTGCTAGATATGTGACAAACGTAATTGCTACGCAACATGAAACTTTAAGCATAAGTGATACCTAAAGTTTAATGTTGCGTCAAACAAATTAAACGTAAAGTGTGATTCTGACTGCACTCATAGGACTTAGGGGCTCATTTGAAACATGACTATATAATTTTTATTGTATAGTTATTTATAGATAGACAAAGTGATAATTATTAATAACTAGCACGAGCCCGCGGCTTTACAGTTGTAAAAGTTTCATACTAAATTTACACCAAAGAGGGGTGTAAAGTTTATATCCTTTTATGACTTTTAATAAACAACTGTTATACTTACAATTGAATTCAAATAATGTCGAAAATAGCAAATTTAGATAAATTTTCCCTAACATCTCATACATTGACCTGACACCGTGGTAAGTCACTTAAAGCACTTGTATAACGGACGCTAGACAACTAAGTAAAATTACAGATATACAACTTAAATTCATATATTTAACACCCAGATACAGAACAAACACAAATATCATAAATATTGGCTCGGGGTGGGTGATTTTTTTAAATTTCAAATTCTAACTCTCATAGTTTAGGCCTTACATAGATATGTGAGGCCGTCAGCATCTCCTCCAGAATCAATCAAATGTGTCTCATATCATTGGTGTTCAACAAAAGTTCAATTTTGGAAGCGACGGCTTTTGCAAACGCTTGAGTTTCTTGTTATGGCAGTATAACAGCTAAGTTACTACCACTCTCGAGTATTTCGGTACACAATGCACGTCCAGCCAAGTCTGTAAATGGCTAATGCTTACACGTATGCACCCGCCATGCGAACTTGTAGATGCTACTGTGTAACTTTGGATTAGTTAAATACAATTATGTCTTTCGGAGAATATGTTTCCGCAATAAGACTGGCGGTTTTTGCTTCAAATTTTATTCGTAATCCAATTAACGTCTGCCCCAGATATTGAGCCACCATATATATGTAAAATATTTAGTCGTTTTTACTAATCCTTTATCACATATTCATGTATGAGATGTTGTGTGAATTTATTTAAATTTTATTGTAAAAAAAAATTGTATCAAAAAAGTAATGTATTTTAATAAACATTTTAAAGTTAAAATTAATTTCGATCTGACTCCAAGATTAGTTACTTAAAGCCCTTAAGTTCAGATGGGAATAATTATAATATAGAATAACTTTCAAACACAAAAGAGACAAAAATGGCGATCACTTGGATGTTTGTTATCAATGCAAAAAAGAACTACAATTTTGACGCACAGATAGTTTAAATACTACGCCATCGAGCGCGTAAATTTTTTTATTATATATACAATATTGTATATTATCCAGAAATAAAATACTTAATGGAAGTATAAAAAATCACCTCCAAAATTAAATACGGAATAGATCGTTATCTATTCCGTTTAAAAAATGCAAGTTTTCTGTTGATTCCAAGAACATCTTACCTCCGCACTGACTATTACACATAACAGGGACCGAAGCACAGTGCACGTTTCGCCCACGTCTTTACTCCTAAATGGCTAATGCAGTCACGTACTTTGTCCCCATTTGACTATGTGAATACAGGGACTCAGGAGCACTCTTCCTAGATTGGAACCGTGTCGGTTTTTAGATAACGACAATTTTCACGATATCTATGCGAGATATATGCGAGATCAGCATTTCTACTTTGTTTTTTTCCGCACCTTACTTTAATAATGCAGATAAAGAGAATGATATTGTATGTTATCAATCTTATAAAAGCTTGTTTTATGTATGCATTGTAATAAGGAAATACATCAAAGAAGTCGATACTCAGAAAAAAATATAATATCAATTATATTATTATATAATAAAATTGACTTATCGAGTACTTTGTCTTCGTTTTTTACAGTTAGTGTAAACGTCGTATAGCTGCTGATTTCATTTAGTATTTTGATCATAACATAGCTGTACCGTATTTTTAGAGGGTATATTATGTATGAAAAAATCAGCGTAGAGATAAAATTAAATAACTACTTCAGAGACTAATTGTCAAATCCACTTCGACTGGGCATTGTTTGGAAAACTGCGAAACATGTTTTCAACCGACCGACCGTAGTGTCTTAAATAATTTATTAAAATTATCTATAAATTAGATGTTTTACGGAGGAATCTGTACTACTCAGATGTCAATTACACCATCACCGGATAGGCGAGGCTGTTTATCAATAAACGACCCTAAACCTACATGATCTCGCGTGCCGCGCAGAGAAGGCCGCCCGCAATGATTTTTGTCGCCAGTGTTAATTTATCTCCCACTTAAACGTAGTTATTTAAATTGAGGCCTATTAGTATTTGTACTCTAATGTACATTACACACCTATTCTATACAGAAAGAAGAGTCGAACTGCTAGAATTAAGTATTGTGCTATAACATAGCATTGATCTTAAAATAGATATCTCAATGCTCGTGGATATTTTGCGTCATTTTACCGAGGACTAAGTCTAACAGTGACGATACAGCTAATATTATAACATTTCATATTATACATTCTGATAATAACCAACCAGTGATAAGTTTTATTTTCCAGGGATTATGAAAATTCGATTCATAGGCAGGATAACCGTGCAGTAAAAAAATAATTAAAATATTAAATGTGCGATCGTGCTAAGCCTTATGAAATCCTGAGCAGAAACTCGTTTCCTACAATTAAAAGTCAATTGTTTTGTAAGTTTTGTAGAGTTTGTAATATTACCCTGTGTATACTTATATATTGAGAAATGGAAATGAAGAGTGGGGTCACACTACATTTTATAGGTAAATGTTAGAACTGATTATACATATTTTTTGTTTATGTTTTAGTTTGTAATACTAAAAATCTAGACAGTGTATCAAATAATAATAATAATAATTCTAAATTTATACATTTTGTTCAATCCTGGTAACCATCATCATGATATTATATTTATTTGTCATAGAAAGGTAATTATAGTGTGGTAGACGCCAAACAAAAACAATTGATATAATCTTGCACGCCAACCAGTAATTGTCCTATTACTGGTTGGCGTGCAAGATTAACCTCATTAAAGCATTTTTGTATTTCATATACAACAATGAGTACGAATAGATGTTTGTTTTGTAAATTAGATAATAAAATCGTTCCATTGTACGCTCATGGCCGTGAGATAGCGGCAGAGTATATAATATATATATATAATACAATAAATACATGCATATATAATACAGAGTATATAATACATTCCCCTGTACCAGGTGTCGTAATATACCTGGAACCTACAGATGGCGGTATGTCCATCCGAAGTAGTCTAGCTCAAATGCAACAGGGCGGGAATGGGCAGCAACATTCCCATCGCGAAGCTACGCTCTTCGATTACCACCACGCTTGCCCAGCGCGGCAATTATGGGCTATATTTAAGGAGGCCTATGTCCAGCAGTGGACATTTTATGACTGCTTTGATGATTATGTACATTCATAAATGAAAATCTTATGCAAAAGCTTACATTGGTACTTAGTTACTTACCTTATTCTCACCTATAGTTATGTACCGATTTGAGGTTGAGGGAAAAAATGAATTTATTGGGTAGTGTGACATTTTATCTTCCAGTTATGAAGTTGGAAATGGGCTAGTGATATTATTGTCGTAATACAAATGTCTATAGAATGCGGTGACGCTAACTATAATGCGGACAGATTGTTAGAGATTATCAAAGAAACTCATTTACTTAGCAAGTTACTATAAGCAAAGAATCATTACTTACAAAAACACTTATTTGCTTAACACTAAATTATGAATTATTATTATTACTGTTACCAATTCAATATTATATAATGCTTGACTAAAAATACATAATATAATGCTTTTGTTTATATTTATGAAGATAAATAACCCAGTTTATGCTCTTCTATATCTACAATTGAAATGAAACAAATCTCCATTGCCTTAATAGTAAAATGTTTCTTGAAAAATTTTAAAAGAGCAATAAACGATAAAAAGTCCATTCTGATCAACCGGGTCGCAACCATTATGAAAATTGCTGGCAAGCATTAAGATGCACTTGGATTTTAAGACTTGTACGGATGTAGTTGTTGGAACAACATTCTTTTACAATTTGGTTAATAGTAATTTTAAAGGCGGATTTGATCGATCTTAAAACATACAGAAGCTGATGGGAAACCAATATTAGTAGTGTAGCCGCCAGTGAAACCATGACAGCTGCAAATTTTGTAAGTAGTAATTCAATGTCACGAACTGAATAAAAAAACTTATTTATATTGATTCTATGGTTATTTAAAAACCAGGATTATTTTCCCGGTACTCTCCGTCTGGAATATAAACAAGTCTCAGACGAGACATCTGCTTTGTCAAACGATACCAGTTGAATATTGATTTCTAAGCTACAGCTGTTATAGAATGTGAATTAATTTTCAACACACGAATTTGAATCATATTAATAAATTTAATTGAACCCTAATATTATTAAACAATATTCTTATATTATTAATCTATATATTTTAAAATGTGTCATGTCATTATCAGCATCACGATTGGTATAAATACTCTCAAAGTATTTTCATGGTAAAAGCTTTTATTAAATATCTACATAATATATATCTTAAATAATATCTTTTGTAATATTGTATATGTTTACAAAACAATAGACGTCCTTAATATAATTTGTAGCAAAGAGATATGACACTAGTTCAGTACAAACTTAATTATAGTGCTGTTAGGGCAATTTTGGTGTTAATTTCGGTCTTGCTAATTTGTAAATGACACTCGTCTAGACCCATAAATGGAAATTAATAGCACAGAAGCATTTCAAAACAAAAACAACTTTATGGATAAGATAATAAGAAACTTGATATAAATGATATATTAGGAGTAAGTTTTCTTATTTAATTTGCACTGAATATCTAAGTGAATACTAGATATATATACATTAAGTATTTGTTTGTTTATTTTGTTCATACAAAACTCATAAAAAATATTATACCTCTTTTTTTATTTATGTCACCATATCACCCACAGAAAGTCATAGGCCATATCATAGGTCATAGGTCATAGTTAGACATAGGCCTCTCCAAGACAAGGTTTTTTTGCCCTTAATTGCCGCGCTGGGCAGGTGCGCGCGCGTGGTGGAAGTCACAGAAAGTAGGACCGCCACGGGGATGCCGCTGCCCATCCCCGACCTTTATAAACTACCCACATTTGGATGGATACACGGTACCTGTCGGTTACGGTATCTAAGTCGCCGTTTACGACACCCAGTACAGAGGAAAGTACCATTATAATCTGCCGGTACTCCACGGCTTATTTAAGTATTAATATTTATTATACATAAAACAACTTTTTATTAAATGTATTTAATGATTTTAACGCATTACTTCCGCTTGTTTGAAGTTATTCTCTCTTAAATGGGATGATAATACTTTATATCATCACCATTGGACGTCCACTGCTGGACTTAGGCCTCCCCAAGAAAGCAGGAATTTGCTTATAATTGCCGTACGGGGCGAGCGTGTTGACAATCACAGATCGCCGCTTTCGTGACGTGCTGCCGCCCATCCCCGTCTTGAGCATTTGGTGCTACACTGTATCGGATGGATATACCGCCATCTGTCGATACCTTACCTTAGTCACCTATTATGCTGATAGTTTATGTACAAGTTTGTTTATAGTTTCTATATAAACCTCATATAAAAGCTCTAAATGAATGAAGGAAGAATTAAATAAACAAATGTATAACTTATGGTTGCTTAAAGTTATTCTCTATCAGATGAGATTTGATAATGATAAATCTATAAAAAAAATAAACAGTGTGGTTCCCGCAGATTAGAATAGTACCTACTGCCTCCTTACAACTCCTAGGAGAAGCCCTAGGAATCGTAAGAGGCAACTGAGGTAGCGGGATTAACAGACGGCGGTATACTGTACCTGGTATATATATATAAGTTCACCATAAATACATAATATATATATATATATATACATCCAAAACAGTTTTTTTAGATTAATGTAATGTTGGGCTACTCATATGTCAACTCAAACACCGCCGGAGGGATGCGCGACGCCGTACATTAGTAAAATATGCCTGATTGATTGGATCTGAGTAGAAACAAATATACGAACTCTGGCGCTATGTTACTATCAGAGATTACTAGCAGCAGAAGTGATAATCACAATATTCTATCCCTTAGGTGTATAGTTCGCGAACCACATAACCGTGGATCTTTAAACTGAATGATAAGTATAGACATTTTGTATATTACTTTATATGTTTGACGGACCGGATGGCGCAGATGATAGTAATCCTGTCATATTATGGTTTGCCCACCCACCACTGTCACCGTGTTTCTTCTGTATCTGGGTGTTAAATATAGGTATAAAGTTAGTCTATTTGTGATTTCTCTGTTGTCTGGCATTCGTAATACAAGTGCTTTAAGCGACTTACCACGGAGTCAGGTTGATGTATGAGATGTTGTAGGAATTTATTATTATTTTTATTATTATACCCGTACACTATATTTATAAATATAATTTGTCACATTTATAGGATATCTTAGAAACGTAAATATTTTATAAAGGAATAGCTAAAAGCAGATACCTTATCTCTTGGAAATGAACCTTTCTAATACGAAAGTTTCATTTGGGTTCTAAAATGTTTTACATCCATGAATAATTATTTTATTATTTCACACTGTTGCCTTAACGTATCTGTTTAATTACAGGTGTTGTAACGCACATTGTTTCTAATTTATGTTTCATAAGCATTCTAAAACACGTGACTACTGCATATATACTAGTTTTGTCTTCCCATAGAAACAGTACTTTATATATTACTTACTTTATATAATTTCTTGTGAAATTTTACGATGGTTGGTTCAGTAGATAAAGGATGAAAATGTAAGAAATAAACTCACTTTAACATTATTATATAATATCAGTTAAGATCGAAAAAAATTAATGACATTGGGATATTCTATAATTAGGTTGGATCTTTTCGTTTTTTGTGGTACTGAATTGTCGTTTATCTTTAATCCCCCGAGAGTAGTAGGTCTTTTCCGGATGAAGGGTAGCTTATGTCTATGTACAATACAGATGAAAAATGTCAAGAAAATTTTATTAAGTAGTTTAGTAATCAAATTATTGTACAAATATTTACGAATCATAGCTTAAAAAATATAATACTTTAAACTTTATATTGTTTCTACCTTAACAATCAAGTCTACTTTCGTAACCGAATATAACTCATGTACTTTCGAAGTAAATATTATTACCGACCGAAACAAAGATCGCAGTTCCTGCGAATTTCAAGTGACATTAAGTTTGCTTAACTTACACACAAACAGTGGTAGTGTATTTGAAGTAAAGTGAAGTGACGGTATTGTGCGGAGTCGTTTCGCGAGAGGTATTGTGTGGCGGCAGACGTCACGGCGCGTCCTGTTTCCTGCAGGCCGCGTTGCTGCTGTTGTTCTCTCCCCGTTGCCGTCCCATGTCATTTACTCTGACTTTCTGACTTATTTATTCCAACCGCTTACGTGTGCTACTTTTTTATTCGAAATTATTATTAATATAATATATATTTACAATTTCATAGTAATCAAGTTTTAAGTATAAACTTCGAGGCAAGTATTTGTTAACTTGTCTCGAAGATAAAGTATAATTTCCTACTTATTTATTAAATACATTAATTTTATCGGTACGACATGGTCTATAAGATGAAGGGAGGAGAGAAGACGCCGAATTTTTATTGGTTGTTCTAGTGAGAGGGACCGATATGTTTGTTAGGCAATGCAATCACAGAAGGGGAGGAAGAAGGAAGGAATGGTTAAATATTAAACAACTTTTTATTTAACAAACAATTAAAAAGCAACATTCAAAAACTACCTTTGTTATTGCTGATACGCGATAATAAGACTTATGAGTGTAGACGCGTCTCCAAGATTCAAATTTTATTGGCAAACAAACTACTGTTTTCTAAGAGCATACTCATATTATTACAACTGTGTTTTAATCAGCATTAAGAATGTTGTAAAGAATAAGGTATATACAAGTCTATTAACAAAATATATGTAATTTCAATAGTTATGAAGAAGGTGAGATACTGATTAAAATCGTATTATCGTAAACACATTGAACAAAATTTACCTAATAATTGTAGGTATATTATTATCTTATATTTCTGAATAAGTTGAGTCAATACTTTGCAAGTTTTTTATACACAGTGCTTAATAAGTTTGCTAGAACTGATATTATGTTTCTTGGACTTAGTTTAATGGCCACTGAAAAACATATATCACGTACATATATCTTAATTATTTTCTTAAAGGAAGGAATTCGCAATAAAAAAAACCGGTGATTACAAATTATGACTCGTTTGCTCGTCTTTCCCCTATACTATAAGAAAATATCAAAGATATTCAAAACATTCGAAATCGAATTAGAATTCATTCCATGATTACAATCAAATAAAAATATTGCCAGTTGCGAAGATGTATTTACGAAACGCATGGCTATATCCGCAACAATGCCACGCTCCTTTTTTTAAATATTATAAATCTGAATCTATATATATATATATATATTAATGTAATATTTACTCCATACAAATTTATTTAGTTTAGTTTGTATACCTAACCGAAAATGTATATATATATATATATATATAAACACACAACATTTAAATGGAAACCAGAAAGGTACCGGCAGAGTATAATAGTACTTCCCGCAGTACCAGGTGCCGTTATAGGTGACTAAGGTACCAGAACTGACAGATGGCGGTACATCCATCCGAGACAGTAAAGCTTAAACACACAGGGTAGGGATGGGCAGCAGCATCCCTGTCGTGAAAGTTGCGCTCTGCGATTACCAACACGCTTACCTAGCGCAGTAATTATTGGCAAATTCTCCCTTTCTTGAGGAGACCTATACGACTTCGAGCAGTAGGCTGTGGCTATCCAATGGCTATAATGATGAAAAATAATGAATGGTACATTCATATATCATTGGTAAGGGTATTACAAAAACTTTGAACTAATTAAATGTTGTTCGCGAATCTGCAATCGCGAGTCAGATGGATATTTTCATCGATTTCATTACTTTAGGCTAAGTTCAAAGTTTCTCTGGAAGTAAACAGGTCTTGTGTTCTTTGCAAGTTAGCGGAAACTTGAGTAAACTTCGTCACTTAGTTTAAAAGCAAGGAAGGTATTTAATTGTATATATATCTGATATTCTTTTTTGCATGTTTAGTAGGAAGGTGGATTGTTATTATATGGAAGCCGATAGATGGCTTAATATTACCAGGCTTGCATTGCAGGCGGCAATTATAGGAAAATGTACTACTTTCTTGGGGAGAACTGTGTCCAGCAGTGGTCTTCCTACGGCTTATATGACGATGATAAACCTGCTGTAAAACATCATATCTATAAAGGCTCTATTCTCTTAGAGATATGCAAAAAACACAAAGTCTCATTGTGACGTATTATTAACAAATATGATTAAGCAAACGCTAGCTAGATTAAAAACTCACACCTTTTTTTCCAGTCTTACTTTTATTTATATTTATACTTAAAACGATATATTTTCTATATAATTTTATTGATCAGCCAATTACGATTATAAACTAATGACCGATAAGGCTGATGACTTTATAGGGTTTTGATAGTCATTTAAACAAATAGGTGTTTGAATGGCTTAAAAAATAATTTAAAACTTTTTGGCT
Source organism: Heortia vitessoides (assembly GCA_020976665.1). Taxonomy (NCBI): domain Eukaryota; kingdom Metazoa; phylum Arthropoda; class Insecta; order Lepidoptera; family Crambidae; genus Heortia; species Heortia vitessoides. The sequence continues at coordinate 9,439,343 of JACJUM010002878.1, read as the reverse complement.
TGTACGAGACTGATTCTAAAATAAAGTTTACAGGAAGTATATATGCCTGTCCAGCAGTAGACGGCTTATGGCTGATATGATGATGATGATGAAGTGAACACTTGTGGTGATAAAAACACCTAGTGGTTGGTGCTATTGAAAACCTTACCGGCATCAGCGCTGATAAATCGGGCGATATTATAGTTGGAAGTCGCGGTAATCGGCGTTATGGTGTCGGATTATTGTTTTAAGTAGACAAATCTATGCATTTAGGCAAAAATAAAAATACTTTACTAAATTAGTTGTGAGACTTGAGTCTTGCAACTGCATCTTGAAAATTAAGCTAGCCATTCCCGACGTATTGAGCTGAAATTGTGCTTGCACTATACTCGTCTAGACCAATATAGTGGTCTAAGATACTGTTCAGGATCGGATGAAGTTAAGAAATGGTTGTATAAAGTAAGACAATCCTACAAGTAAGAACATAAGTTTAAAAGTGAAGCCCATACAACTATCTAACTTTTGTTCATAACCGTGTTTGATGAACCTATAAAATATTTTAATTGGAGCAAATCCAGGGCGTGGCGCATTGATTTTTCTTCCTTCAGTCTTAGCTATATAATGGAGCTTGTATGAACTCTGTATACTCTGTACTTTCTACAAAACTTATTTTACGTGAAAGTAGGTACGTAATGCAAATTCTACTTGCTGGCAAGGGCGGAAATAAAAACTATTGTTAGGCTGGTATGTTGGAATGGATTGACTACGTGGCGTGAGTGCGAATATTCAGTGGCGAATGTGGTTGGAATTTATCGGAACTACCCTACAAATCTTCTAAAAAATTTGCTTTGGTAGACCTTGTATGATCTCAATGTATACATATGTAAATATGTGAATTGATAAGTGCGTGCGCTGTTTTTTATACATCCAAATTTGTTTCCATCGTAGCATATTAATAAAAGACTGAATTTCCACCAAGCTTTATTCAATATTATATTTTTTTATTTCGGATAATTGGCAGTTGTATTAAAACTAGAAACGTAAGTGCTTTAAGCAACTTGTTATGCTATCAAGTCAATGTGTGAGATGTTGTGTGAATATATTATCATTGAAAAAAAACCAAGCACATAATAAAGTTAATTACATTAATCATAATTTAAAACAAACAACACCCACACACTTTCGTATTAGTGTAAGGATCTAAGTATCTGAAGGAAATGTTATTCATCCAGATCTTAATGTGATATATTTAATGTAAATCGAAACAGTTATGTTTACGTAAGAAGAGCAGAGCAGAGAGAGAACACAAGTGTTTTTTGACTGCTTTTTGGGAAGTTAGTTACAAAAAAATCACTTAAAATAAATACATTTTTATACATTTTATTTTTGTAATCATTTTTTTAACACTTTATAGTTTTATCACTTTTTATTGAAAATTAGAGCACTTCCGTACTATCTATTTTTCATGTACTTCATAAATTTAAATAGAAACATTCATACTGAAATTCATTCGAATAACTTTAAATACGATTTACCCCCTTAGGTGATTGATTTTCAAAAATCTTTTCTTGGTGACCTTTGTTATAAAAGAAATCCTTGTACTATATTTCAAATTTCTAACCTTTATAATATAAGACCTGTGTTTATATGTCAGTCAGTCAGCTAGTCAGTTCGTCAGTCAGCTTCTTTTCTATAGACTGATATTATTTTAAATTTACATTAAGTTTTTTTCTTTATAATTTGTTATTCATGTTGCAGTTTGTTTTGTGTACGTATATGTACTGTAATTTACCCATAAACGCTTTGCTTCGAGTTCATGTCGTAATAAATGTATAAATATACGTATCGTATTTTCCTGTAAGCACTGCATATCTATTTTTCAGTATTAATTCCTGGCCCACAATGGATGTCTGGAAGAGATAACTCTAAGCCAATATATTACCTCTGGTCTCATACGTTATATATTACAAACAAAGTTACTTTTGCAATTTTACTTATTTTATTTAAGTAATTTTTTATAAAGTACTTTTGAGCAAGAAAGTGGATATCTATTCATTTGACATGTAGCATTAATAGTAGATGGCTCCACTTATTTTAAAATGTTATGGTAACTAATCAGCTGATGGCGATCGCACAAATCACCACGTGTCACCATTGTGTAAAAAACAAGATGTGGCCGGCATGATAGGCCCGATAGCGCTTTCGCTAGTCTCTACTATGTTACGAACCAAGGATCGTGGATGAATGTTAGTGGTCTAATCTAGGTGTTTGTTCTGTGTCAGGGTAATGTGTAATTAGAACATAATATTCTGTAATTACAATTATAATACTTAAATTCAAATTAAGCCGAACCTATTACCCATGGCCTACAACCCAATAAGGACACCAAGCCTCTGTCTACTTGCTAAAGAGCATTTTCTCTTTGAACGTTGGCCTTTCCATTGGCGTACAGAATTAATTTGCAGTAATTGTCAGTAATATTATTTCAGTTCTAGTTTTACGATATCGCGCATACAAAGTATATTTAAAATGTTGTTATATCATTACCTTTTAGCTGAAAAGAAGTTTCTATGTTCCACTAGGTGAGTAGCTTTTATGGGGCAAATCTTCCATTTTATATTGGTGTTTTATGGCCGTAACATTTTTACGAGAAATTTTAGAAGTTTATTGCGCTTAGTTATGATTATAATTATATGTCTATTTTCCATCCTAAACTAGAGTTTTGTCGAAAAATCCATCATCTTGCTCATATATATATTCTCATGTTGCAGATAGACAATTCAACTATGTCCACAAAATACATAGGCTACATTAACAAGGATATTATCAATGCTTCAATGCACATAAAAACAATTGAAGTTTCTGTTTGTATCGCCAAACTAACAGTCTTTTACTAAATATGTATGGAAGTATATACGGTACTTACATAAAAATAACACTGGGGAACAAAAAAATTTTTTTTTCTGCGGCATCAGGTCTGTTTACTAATTTGAATACCTAAATAATTATAATTACGAATTTAAAATGGTTTGGCTACATTGGCTATAGTTCCCGAAAAAAACCCAGAAAAAAAATACACTTACATTCAGTGTTTTTCACCTTAACATTATGATTTCTTTACGACGACGGCAGCAAAGTGGATACACTAAATACCTTTGTTTTCTATGTTTATGGGACAGTCGAGTAAGTATGACGGTTGGGAAATCTAATATCATTCATGAGCCCTAGATAAATCGAAAAAAAATATTCTGCCACCACTCCATATCAAACTCGGACTAATAATAATAATTATAATATACTCTTTATTATACACCAATGAAAACAACGCAAGAACATCACAAAAACATGAAGTAGTAGGTACAAGAGGCGGCCTTATCGCTAAATGCAATTTCTTACCTTTGGATAGAAATAATGTTAAAGCTGGTGGAAGTTTCAGGTGCATTTAGTACATACATACATAATAATAAACATACATATATACATATAATACATTCAAATACATATAAAAGATAAAGTTACAGAACAAGGAAAGTGACAGAATCAAAAAGCAAAATCAAAGTGACAGATAATATTCCTTCACCATTCTCTGAAAAATAGAAAGAGAACGAGCAGATCTCACTTCAAGGGGGAGCGCATTCCACAAATGAACAGCTTGAACTGTAAAGGATTTGCTATAGAAGCTTGGAATGCAGAGTCATTTTGAGTGATAAATTCTCTGTCGATCTTAAGGATTTTTCATGGCTGTCCCCAAGGAACACAAAGCGACTTTTAAGATAAGTAGGAGGGAAAGGACAGAACAATAGCTTGTATAGCAAAGAGACGCCATGAGCGTTCCTGCGAAGTCAAATAGGTAGCCATTTGAGCTTAGTTACGAAAGTTGGACTCATGATCAATGATCTTCTCGAGTTGATTCTCTGTAAGGTCTAGATAACTGGCATGGGCATAATCAAGGACTGGTAGAATTGGTACGGATTGAACAAGCGATATTTTGGTGGCAAAAGGAAGAAAGTTTTGCAAACGCTTTAAAGAAGCTGCAGAGGCATATATTCTTCGACTAACATCCTTTAACTGTGCAGTCCAGGACAAGTTACTGTCCATAAGTATTCGCGTATATAGTAAATTCGCGGATCGTCGGTAGATCGAGATCACGGTGCAAACTTAGATTATGGATGTACCACGAGGTGTCGGTCGCCCTTCACATGAATTTATTTTGTACCACTTGAAGCGTTTTAATATGTGACGGGGCCTCGTGAGCGAATAAGGGGCTCGCATATGTCATCACCAAACGGATGCAGGCCTTGTAGGTAGTCCTCTTGTGGCGCAGGGACATCCTACTTGTACGGCCGATGTTGAAATTGAGTCTACCTAATATGTAGGAGGCCCTATTCCTGACTATTTTGATGTGAGGTCCGAACGTCATGCGCCGATCTAGTGTGACGCCTAGGTATTTGACTTTATTGACCCAGGGGATGGGTCGACCGAAAAGTTTATACACCCCCACCTCGCGGCCCATACTGTCCGCACTGCACCGATTTAACCTCGAGAGGTGCATGACGGCACTCTTCTCGAGGTTCACTCTGATGCACTACTTGCGGAACCAGTCTCCTAGAGCATTAACCGCACGCTGGAGGCGTTTGTAACAGAGAGAGGGGTCGCGGTGTTGGCCCGAGTCGTACAGGGCCGTGTCGTCCGCAAACAAGGCTAGCTCTACGCCGAGGGACCTAGGCATGTCGTTCACGTAGAGCGCGAATGAGAGTAGAGAGAGCACGGATCCTTGGGGGACGCCGGCTGATATAGGGTGTCTGCGGGAGTAGGAACCCTCGACGCGACACCTGAATGATCGGTTCGAGAGGCAGTCTTTGATGATGAGGCAGAGTCTGTCCGGCAATCCTTGAAAGTGGAGCTTAAAAACTAGGCCGTTATGCCAGACTTTGTCGAAAGCTTTCGTGACGTAAAAAAACAACGCCGTCATCCTGCGGTCGGCGATGTTTGTTGAGGCGCGAATAGACGTGTTTCGTGAGGCGGTGCAGTTGGTGTACGCCCGCATAGCCTCTTTCTTGCCTCTAATGAGTTCTACTATTGATGAGAGCTACTATTTACTACATGAGGCCAGGGTCCTAATCAGAGCTAAATGTTCCATCGACGCCTGCATCATTGCCCACTGTGATTAGGCTACGGACGCGAAGGCTTTTGCCTTTGAGAATTTTTCTAGGAGGATAGGTATCTCCTTTATATACGACGCGATATTTGCCGAGAAGGCCATGATCTTATGTAGTTCCTCCGGTGAGAAACCTAGACTTACACTAGCCACCACTAGCCATCGGAGGCTGGGCCGGGGCCGAACACGGAGTCAAAGAAGCGTTTGCTGGCGCTTTCGCTCGGGGCATTTCGACTCGGAGGCCGACTCGAAGCGGCACTCCATTTTCGAATCAGAAACCAGCCGCCTGCGGCCTTGACAGTCCGACCTCACTGAAGAGGCTGGAGAGTGGACATCGCGACGCGGCAAAAAGTAGCGCGGTGAGTTCAATAGTGTACGCGATCGCTATCGTTGGCCCTACCAACGGGCGATGAGACGCGGTGAGCGGCGGACGGGGATCGGCGACGGCGTAGCGCGGCGACGCAGGGATGGGCACGGGCGCGAGGAATTTTCGCGGCGGCGATTTGGTGACGGCGTGCGCGAAGGGCGCAAGTTCCGCGGCGACGACGACAGGGACGTCAAGGACGCGGCGGGGCGCAGCCACGAGGAGCGCGGCGCACGTGGGGAGCGCTGGAGGCGACGGCGACGTGGGCGAGAAAATGCGGCGCGATTGTCGCGGGGATTGTGCGAGAGGCGCGTTGGCGCAGATACTGCGCGTACAGTTCCGGGTTAGCGGCTTTTGCGAAGTCCGCAAACCCAGAATCGATTCTATTTCGCCGGGTGTGGGTGTGCACCCAGCGATGTGTTGTGTGGGTATGTTGTAAATACCTATCGGTTTGATAGTGTCTTATTAATAGTAAGTGCCTAGCTAGGGGATGTGTCCTAGGCTGCTACGGAGCAGCGAGTACCCGGGTGATGGCGGCGTAACGTGAGTCTTCCGGGTCGTGTTTCAGACCCGTAGGGTGTGTAGTTAGGGCACTACTGCAGGCCACTTATCGCGACAGCAGCAGACCGGGCGTGGCTAGGAAATCCCCCAAGGCCTCGTGGATCCCGGTCCCTTCTGGACTGCCCAACTCTTGAGGAGGGAGGGCGGGCTTCATCAGGGTTGCCCCGGATTCTTGCGTTAATACCGAAAAGGTTTCCGTAGCCGGCCACTAAAGTCGTGGGCTTGAGACTCAAGTCAAAACTAAGTCCCCACTGGCCCCGCGCAATGAAAATTGCGTAAGAGGTGAAAACAGAAACTCTCTTTTCCACTTCACACTCAGTTGCAAGTTCCCCGCGATGAAAATCGCGTTGGGCAGGCAGCAGCAGTGTTTGCGAAAAACTTCGAAATACCCTTTACCCTTTCCAAAAAAGGCGCGCAAATTTGGCGGGAACGCACAGCGGGCGGACAGCACAGCACGACCTCTCTCGACAGCGACTCAAAGCGGAATAAAAAAGAAAAAAGCACTGTTCCCCTGTGTAATCAATTTATAAAAGAAAATGTGTCTGTCTGTCTGATGCTGCAGTTATAAAAGATAATTTAGGCTACGTGACAACTTTTAGTAAATAATTTACTTGTTGTTACACTAATTTATTAGTGGCATTGATTGATAATATAGCCACAGTGGAGTAATGATACGGGGTTGTTGACAGTCGTGCATGTTTGTCATTTGAATATTTCCGGAGCACGAGCGTGTACGTTGAATACTGCACTAGATACGTGCGACGCGTTTGAATATCTCCAAATATGTATGATAGCACGCTTCACGCGAACCTCCCCCCCCAGTATACGCGTCTCTAACATGAATACTTGAACAAATTGGATACAGTCTTTTGTGTATATTCGTATATATATATTTGTGTATAGATGGTAGTGATCCTATCATATGCGCCCAGAGTCGTGGTTTCGATCCCCGATCCCCGATAGAACATTTATATGATGATATTTATGTTTGTTCTATGTCTGAGCATTAAATATATGTGTTTAAGCTAAAAGTATATTTGTGCATGACTCAAGTGCTTTAGCGACTTACTACGGAGTCAGATGAATGTTGTAGAATGATTATTATGATATATGGTGACGTATTTATCAACATTTTTACGAACTATATTTTTACAATGCACTCGTTTACCATAGTAATTAGCACGTTACCACATTTAAAAGCTTAATTCTTGAATACGTCAGCGTGGAAATTTGGAAGCTTATAAATATGACGACTCGAAAAATCTTGTTGAACTCTTGCACTTTGAAAGAAAATATAATTTATACTAAAATTACTGTACTACTAAATACTACTTTCAGCTCACGATAAAAGTAGTTTGTTACGGTCAGAGAATGATTTCGGTTAGTTTAATTCTATCACTATAACATGTTGCCGAGATATGCGGTAAAGTGTTTGGTATTTTTCGTGTTCTCTATCGCTTCAAACACTTTCTTTCCGCCAGTACCAAAATTCTTTAAAGTAATCAAAATCCTTAGTTCTACCCATAATCGATGATGGTGAAGTGTGCTGCACTGACATCTCTCAGGAATTACTAAATAAACTAGATCGAATTTTAAACTATTGCCTTCGCTTTATCTTAGGCCTACGGAAATATGACCGTATTTCCCATTTACGTTCTCTTCTTTAATGGTCGTAACCTCAGGTCTTCTAATATTCTTTCACTTCTTACTCCTTGTCATGGCTCGTGCTTCAACTATACTGTGATAGCTACACGAGTCTGGAATGCACTTCCTCTTAATATCAAAATACTATCCAGTAAATCTGTATTCAAGAGAGCCTCACGCATTCTATTTAGTTCTTATGTTCCCACTTAAATTGTCCTCTTTTTTCTCTCACCCGAATCAGGTACATTCACATTATGTTTCTAATATATATTCATACCAATTACCACTTTATTTATTATTATTTTTATTTGTTTTGCACCTATTTGGTCCATATTCCACTTTACCCAATGGTTGTCTGGTAGATAATGTCACTTGCATAAGTCTGTCATATGTATTAATTAATACATATGAAAGGTTATATAAGTAAAAAACTATTATGTCAACCTATACGTCCCTTTTTAAATAAGAACCTTATATATCCCACGGTAACCGTGTATATCTCAAGGATCAAAGTAGTCTATGTCAGCCTATAAAAGTCTTAGTAAGTAAATTTCTAGCTAAAAAGCCAATGTAGTATCTGGGGAAACGTATAATAGTTTATTAGTAGGTTATTCTGTTTCACTAGTGTTAAATTGTAGAACTTTCATACTAACTTTGCACCCCCCTTTTACCTCCTAAGCGATGGTTTCAAAACTTACGACGAAAATGTTTATACTGAGTTGATTCGAATAAGTTTAAAAATAGGTAACTTGGGTAAAAAAATATCTCTCAGTGTTTCCCTACGTTATAACAGGAACCACTGTTCAAAATTTGAATTTTTAATCTTTATAGTTTAGCCACTGCGTTGAAATGTCAATCAAGCAGCTTTTTCTTGTATTCAGGTATAGAGATCTATGTAACTTTTTATTTATTTTCCAGTTGGAATCGAACTAACACTAAATGCTAATGGAACTTTTCATTAAATTTAATTACAGCTCCAACTAAAATTACCGTGTACAATTGTTTTTATTTAATGTTCATATCTAATTTATTGTAAACAAGTCGTAACTGTGTTTTACTATTATGTTTCACTGTGCATTTGTATTAAAACTTATATTTAAAAAAACAAGTAACTGTTTGCGTACTATAAACAGTTATTTGTTTTAAAGTAGTGCTACTCCAGGTGCTGAGCTCAAAACTAACAGTAAATCTAAAGGAAAAATATTACTGTTATTTCTTAGTTTTAACCTGGACAGTGTTTATTCCTTGTCTGTAGTTGGTTTAAGTTATTTATGTATCCGCAGTTGTTATCTACCACTAGCTTAAATAAATTGTACATCTGCTTTATGCGAGAGTAAAGCGGGCTTATTTGAAGCTAGCCATCACAACACAGAACAGGCGTAATTGATGCAAATCCGGACAGCGACATTGCTGCAATTTTGTCCCTGAAATAACAGTTTGGGACTTAAATGTACCATATTCAAACTATATAGTTTAGCTAAATTGTTGACTTGTTTTGGAATAGAATAGGTACAAAGTATTTCCTTTACCGAGCTAAAAAAGAATACAATTTTAATTTTCTCACTTTAGAATTTGCAAGTATAGTTAGTTTGTTACATCTTTTTAATGTTTATTTTGTAAACAAGGTTAAAGGAAACCAACAATGAATATACTGGTAGTCAATATTTTGTAGTTACAACATTGACGCAGATATTTTTTCATTGAACTTTGGAACCTCAATAGCAATGCTTCATGACACGTCTAGATACATATAGATAGTCACATTTAAAAGGTGTATCCAATATATATAAATAATATACATTGCAAAAAAGAAAGAATAATAAATTTTACGGGCCTGTTGGGCTCTATGGCGCAGATGGCAATAATCCTTACTTATGCACCACAGTTTGTGGGTTCGATCATTACCCAAAGCAAATATTTATATGACGGATATTTGTATTTGTAGTGTCTGGGTACTCATACGTATATATATACTGATATCCGTAACATAAGTGCTTTAAGTTAATTATCTTGAGTTCAGATCAACGTATGAGATGTTGTATGAATTTATTTATTTATTTTAAAATTAAATTCATTTGCCCATCATGTGCCATTAAAATTAAAAACTTGACAAGTCCATGTGTAATCCGTTCTATTCGTGTTGTACCTTAGGGTTCAATTTCTAAGCAAGACAAATATTTATGTGTTGAACATTTATGTTTAAGTATTTTATTTGATTTGCGGTCTGATATCCGAACGACAAGTGGTTTAAGTAACTTTCCAGTCAATAATAATAATATTACTTTTCATAAAATATTACACCGATAGTCCAACACTAAGATATTTGATAGAGAATGATCTAGTTATAGCAATACAATCACATGCTGGACTAACTGGGTATATCGCGCACGAATTGGTTCGTAAATCTGTTGGGTAAGATCGTTCTTACGAAAGAAAATTGAACATATTTGGTATAAGTTTGGATTAATGCGAAACTTAACAGAATCTTATCATATCATTACAATGAGTCTCTTGTCAGGCTTCATTATAAAAACTTAGCGCAGTGTCTGGAATTATGGAAAGGTTTTTAAATAGTTATGTTTTGTTGACACAATTTGTTTATGTACACTGAGTAGAGGAACTAGGATCCAGATCCAGATACTGCCCTGTCCGTATGTTTTAGGAGTTCAGTACTTCTACTTGATTAAATTTGTTAATTATTAAATACTTTTCTAGGATATTGAAAAGTAACTTTAATACAGTAATAATTATACTGCAAACTAAATACTTAAGACAATATCTTGATTCCTACCATCGGGGACAAGTGAGATTATTGACTGTTTGGAAAAACTCCTTGATTTAGGTAAAGTTTAATAAGTTTTGAAAGTAGCGGAACTATGACATACTATGCGAACTTTAATTGTTTTTAGATATGGAATCCAAAACAGGAGCATAGTTATGCCATTGAAAACATAAATGTGAAAAAAGTTGGCCAAGTTCAAATGCGTGGTTGTCGACTTTTTTTACAAAAGAATAGATATCTGTATCTTGGCACCTTTTTATGCCAAGTTCTGTAGATAATCCTGATATGTATTTATAAGAACGTACAATATTGTAAAATAAAATTAAAATACCAAGCTTGTAACTTAGGATAAATTGAAGCTCTAGATTCAAATTGCGTAGTTTTCATCTACTAGTTAAACATAACTTATATTTGGCTAATCAATTTAAATTCTGTATTTAAAAAAATTGTTTGCTTATAGAAACTAGCTAAGTCAAATCTAAAGCTTCAATTTATTCTAAGTTAGAAGTTTTGTGTTTTTATTGTGTATATATGTATAAGAACCACATTATTATCCATTTCTACCAAAAACAGCAGAGTTCATATTACTGTGTCTCGGTTTAAAGTTTGAGAATTCCAGTAAAATTAGTGGATAATGCGACATAATTTTAGGTATTATATATTATTACAAACTAGCTATAGTCCATTCGATTACAAGATTTGATTACCAAATGAAACATTGATAATGTTCAAAGATTTAGCATTCATATTTATTTCTTGAAATCTAGTGGAACATTAGAGGTCATTGTTTATAGACTGCGGGCTTGCCATCATGCGGATTGTATGCTACGTTGAAAATTTAGTACAAAAAATCACACATCTCACCCGACTCCGTGGTAAATTGCTTTAAACACCTCAGCGTGTCACGAGTGCCAGATAACAAAATGGAATCATAAATTATTATAATTTAATAGATAAATTTAACACCCACGTACAGAAAAAAACATAAATATCGAATCTGAGCGCAATAGATAGGAAAACTACTGTCTCCGCCATCGGGCCCGTCTAGTAATAGATTGTATATAAAAATACTCTCAGCTGTTTGCCGTATAGGACAACAAGTTTAAATACAATTTATGTAACCAAAGACTGCCCATTTCACTGTTAAACTCGGCCTCTCATCCATTCATACTTTTTATTTAAAAAATGTGAGCGTTTGTTGACTCTCAGGGGACACATAAAGCTAACAAATTGCAGCAATTTCCAATGTGTAACGTATTTTCGGTGGCAATTTTCCTCTGCAAATGACGTTCAAATATCGAAGCGATGCGTGATGAAGTGCTATCGATCATCAATGCGCTACTTATGGTAGGCTCACACATGTATTTGCTTGTGATAAATGGTATACTTAAATATTGAACAGATGTAACATATCCAAATACATACATACATACATTTATAGGTTAAGATGTCTACAAAAATATATAAGAATTGTTGTTGTCAGTTTATGTTAAAATGTAGAGAAAACATTATTTAAAACATTTTTTCTTAGTAAAACAAACATTATTGTATAAACATGCATTTTATGTTACATTTTAATAAAGTTTAGTAGTTTTTACATTTTATATTAGATAGTGTTGCGACAATAGTTCTTAAGAATGACAAATTTCAAGTTTTCATCTATGAAGGTACTAAGTAAATCATAAGGACTATAAATACAACCAATAAGCCACATTGGCTTTCGAAGCACGGTGTACCTATATGGGAATAATCAATTTTGGGTTACCCAACCCGAAGGTGCTTAACTTATCTCACTAGTATTAAAGCTACTGCGCTATATGTATGAATATATCACTTGAAAGACAAAGTATTCCATGGAAAATATGACCTATCTACCTCTCCCTGACATACTTTTTCTATTTTATGTTTTTATAACATACGTGGAGCAATTTTAATAGCTTCCCGTTCTAGTTATTTTCGTAGGTAAATAGACCAATATGCTTCTACACAAAATATTTATGATTTTCGTCCATTAGTATGTATGAGGTTACATGCAAAGTAACAAATTTCCATAGTAGTAGCGGGAAACTGTTCCTTAGTAGTAACTGTTTTAAGTTAACGTTGCTATATTTGTATGTACTGTTAATAGTTGTTTCTTTGGCGAATGTTGAGAATATAATATGTACCTAAATAAATTTACATAACATCATACATGATTTCGAAATAAGTAGCTTAAAGTTAAGGATATCAGACCACGGAGAAATTGCAAATGTAATATTACAATACAAATAGGTATATAATACTCACACAGAATAAACACAACCTTTCATAACAAAAATATTTTTCCAGGGAGGGAATCAACATAGAAAGATAAAAGAGCACATGATCAGTCTAGAAAACGGTTACTTTAAAAAAGTTGATAAAATGCGTAGTTTATTTAACTTATAAAATATTTTTAAAGTTAAATTAAAAGCGTAGTTTATATAACTGTATTTTATCAGTTAAATAAACTATTTTAACTTTAAATAAACATTTATTAACGAGTAGCGAATGCTCATACTATCTCAGAGATATCACTATTGCGTTGTTAAACTTGCAACTTGAAGATATTATGGCACATTACCCTGTAATTTGCTTTCACTGTTCAAAGCACGGAACACAGCAATGCGGACACTTCTATTTGGCAAGTAACATTTTATCACACTATCATATATCGACAGCTGTTCAGAAAATTGAAAATAATTGTAAGGATTCCTTATACATCTGGTCATCTCTATAGGTACCTCATTCTCCTATTTCTACCGCCAAAAATGATATCTTCGTGATGGCAAAAGTATCTTAAAGCTGCGGTCACATTTAATTATAAAGCGGCCCGTATGCGTACTTCTTATATAAAAAATGAGCTAAAAACTTCGAAATTATCGTATCGTTATTATCGTAACAATTGACGGCTGCTCCAATAGAAATCCGTGCCTTAGAGGTCTTGTCCCTTGAGTCGCCGTCAGTTCTGTTTCGAAATCGTAAACACTAAGGGGGCTGAGCTCCTTGTGAGTCTAGTAGAGCTAGCGAGAAGTGCTCAGGGTTGCTCAATATAATTTTTAGACCTCTGTTGGCACTGGAATTTATGTCAGAGTTGGACTACTCAAATATAAAAAAAAATACTATTGTTCGAAAAAAGGCGGAGACAGAGAATTTTGTCATGACTCACAATCACTCATTACCAAATCCTCTATAGTAGATTTTTATTATAAATAATTCTTCTGTTTTATTTTTATTTTAATTAATACACAGGATATGTCATAAGTGTTTTTTCTAGACACCATATGGAAATCTAACGTACTATAATTACTAATCTTACCATTGTAGTTATCTGATAATAAGGACAAAGTTTTACTTATTGCAATTTTATTAACTCTATCTCTCCATCGAAAGGTCGCCTGAAAGAAATCGCTCTATGCGGTAAGTCCAACTTCAAGAAGGAATTGCCGAACCCAACTTGGTGATATGTTGAATACTGTGAAACATCTTTTCGTCCAATATACGTTGTGTCTGTACCTACATAGGTCGAAAGATTTCGATCAATGTGTGTTACCTGCGATGATTTATCGCACTGAAACGTGGTCTTTTACTATTGACCTTATTAGCCAACTCAAAATAGCCTACCGAGATATAAAAATTACAACACGAGCTTCAAGTTTTGCCGTGCGATCGAACAAGGAAGTGAGAGATCCGTAACTTCCTAGTGGATATTGGAATTCCTTTTGGGTGCTAGTTATTACAAGGAGTGGATGCCCTACGGCATATGTGATGTGGTAGGTATCGGCTGGCATGTGATGTGGTAGGTACCGGCAGAGAAAGAGCCAAAGCAGCAGTATCCAAAGTAGAGTACAAATAAAATTATACTGAGATGGACATGGGCATCCCTGGCATGATGGGCAACCTGCCCAGCGTGGTAATTATGCCCAAAATTGGACGTCCTAAAGCTGACATGATGAGTATATATTGAATAAGTTACGAGTAATACATGCGCATTGAAACGTGTAATGATTCCGTGTAAATGACATGTTTCCGCTCTAGTAGCGTGAAATTATGTATTCCAATTCTAGGAGTGGCGCCGTGATTCGCGGAGTTGTGTGTAGTTACCGATGCAGACCCAGCGAATGTAAATGCAGACCAAAATGTAACCGGTCAGTTTAAACCAAACCCATTTGAATTATACTTGTTCCCCGACATTAATTTGAGTGTAGCTTTTAGTCTAGTATTCGTGGACACATGAAATTATTATGTATGCTTCTAAGTTACGTTAATAAACTGAAAATAACTTTTGTTCTTTATGTGTATGTGTATCTTGTTTTATATGTTCAGGTGTAATTCTAATTATTCTTGCTAATTAATGCATCATTAAGTACAGAGCTTTCGTGTAAATTGGTTGAAATAAAATAAATTTAATATTGGTTGCTGGATATTCCTGTCATATACAAATGAAACGAAAATATCAGACATTCATCAATTAAATTATCTAATCCGTTTGAAATATGACAGGGCAATGTGTGGTAGAATTTTCAAAAGAAAAATGGATTACAACATCTAAAAAATATTACATAACATACAATGTATTATTTTAGAATTTATTTAGACAAATACAATATTCATTATTATGAAATCAAACATGTTGTAAGTATTTCATAAAGATGAGGACTAGTTGTTAATATTAATTGTGTTAATTTAAATTGATGTCCTGAGAGTTATCGCAATTACATCTCATAGTTAAAAGATAGGATGACGGGACTGACAAATAAAAATTTCCATCAATGAAAATCAGGGCCCTTGCTACAGCAAGATGCAGTATAATTTATTCTTATCCAATATTTTGAATGACTTACCCCCATTACTTACCAGGTGTCGTTGTTGGTTTCTCTCTTGTCTAATGATTTAATATGTATTGAGCTATTCCTAGCCGTAACAGAAAGGTTTACACAATTGTCCTATTTGAAGTACCTAAGGATATTTGACGCTCTATACTGAAGGGTACAAGTTAGGGATAATTAAATCGAAATTAAGCAAAATAAAAGTTTTATCAAAATTTTGATGTATTATTCAGTTTAATTGTCTAAATTCCTTCAAAACAGATAGATCTTGAATAGGTAGCTAACAATAACTTTTATAAAAATACTTTTATAAAAGTTATTGTTATTTGTTTCATGAATCATCATGAAAAATCTTGTATCTTGTATCTTGCTCTTCGTTTTGTAGCCAGATCTAGGCTAGTATTCTAAAATAAACATGTCACAGAAAAAAATACTAGGTAATGAATATTTACAAATAATTTCTTGGACAGTAACTATATGCGAAGGGATTTCTTAAAATTTAATAAGAAATCTTAGCTTTAAATGAAAATTTTTTAGTACTAAATGAATTTGAAGCATTATTTATACTTGTTAAAGATATTTAGATGTAAAGAAGATAGTATTTTGTGAGAGATGTTAATCCCTGAATCCTCTTTTTCAGTACGTCTATGACTAAATCTATAATATTTTTAAGAACATATGTATTTATACTAAGTACTAGGAAAGCGGGTTACAAAGGAATTATTTTACCGAGGTATGAGGTATATACTAGCATACCATGTATTCTACAGGCATCCTTCATATATGCTGCGGCTCGATCTGTTTGAGATTTCACGTGTCAAAATACCTAACTGATTCCTGTACCGCCAGCATGAATATTTTGGTGTTACGTTATATCTATTTCTACGCATAGCTGGGGTGCGCTTACATAGATAGGCTGCTATTCTATCAATAAAATACTAAGAAGCTAAATATATTAAAGGTTGTAAAATAAATAGAATGGGTATAATATCTACAAAGTTATAATTTCTTTTAGCTTAACAGTATTATATACTTAAATTGTTGTTTTTCAGGTCCTTAGCATCGAACGGGTGTACACTGGGACAGTTAATTTGCATGCAGGCTGTAGTAAGTAAATTTAAAAGGTCAGTTACGGATGCGCGGTGTAAACAAAATATTTAAAACATGAATTTTATGGACATAAACAACTATAATAGAGCGATACTACATTATGAGTGAAGATGGGTTAATAATGTGGGAAATTGAGAATGGAGATTACCGTCATAGAAGAAAAAATAAATATAATTAAGCGTACAAGAAAAAAAAAATGTATAAAGTATACATCGGACTGTGCGACGTTTTCGATGGAAAAGGCCCAGCAAGATTGGCAAGTATTGAGGGCGGGGATGGGCAGCAGCATCATGTCATTGCAAAAGTTGAAAGTTGCACTCTGCGATTGCTAACACGCTAGCCCAGCGCGGCAATAATAGGCAAAAATCCTCCATTCTTGGAGAGGCCCATGACAAGGACTTCTAATGGTTGGTATGATGATGATGATAATGATGAGGTCAGATGGATGTAGTTATTAATTAATATTAACAATGCTTCACAAAATATGTACGCATCAATATACATAAACGAGTTACTGCTTATTTTACCCTGTTGTGATGATCTACGTTGTTTTTAACGGGTATACTATCTTTCAGTATCAAAGTCGCCACGTACGTAGATATTCTACCGGTATCTCACAGTATACGTAACCCTTATTACTTTGATATACGATGTAATTGCAAAATCATCATAATGTTTTATATTCGAATATTTGTACATGGAGTCTTAGGAACTAATGATTCTGCTTTTAACCTTAATAAAAATAAACACTTATATAAATATATTAATACGTATGTAAGACGCTGTAAATTTTGCTATTATTGTACACATTTTATGAGAGAGCTGACTAATTTATGGTACCGCAATGTGCACATAAAAAATCCTTTTGTACCAAAAGCAGACACACCTCTTACACATGATTTTAATTAATGTATCGACGCTCTACCTTTGAAGAACTTTTGACCACTAAGCTACGGCACCTTCATTAAAAAAGCAGCATTTAAAGCAATATTCGCTACAATACTGATTATGCTATCCACATAGGCTATGATAATTTGAGCTTCGACATTCTCAATCAGTTTAATGTTATTTGCGACCTGTCAACATTATCACTGTAGTATTTGCACCGGCGAGGTATGCTTATTTATAGTTTATTTGCATTGTTTATTCCGGAACTAATTGAAATGTTTTTGTTTTTGGAATATATCATCATGTAACAAACCTTACTGTTGATAGATAGATAGATTAAAGTGATAACTTAACAGTAAGGTAACTACCATTTTTACTTATTTGCTTATATTTTGATGTTTTTCTTATAATTTTTAGTAGTAATATTTAAATGAATATTTTCACTCACTCGCTTCTAGAGAAACGCTAGTCCGTTATTTCTCGTTCCATAGGGCTGGGGTGGGCAGCAGCATCAACGTCGTGAAAGCTGCGCACTGCGATTGCCACCACGCTCTCCCAGCGTGGCATATACGGGCAAAATTCCTTCTGTGTCAAACGCTCTGTGCATTTAAACTGCACTGATTTGGATGGATATACCGCCATCTGTCGGTTCTGGTACTTTAATCACGACACCGGTAGAGGGGGAGGTACTACTACTACTACTATATTTACTACTTTGCTATATTTGTGATTCCCCTCCGTCAGTCCGACCTGCTCCGTCCGTTAAACACATCTTTAAGCAAATATCTCGAAGTCATGTTAATTTATAGGCAGTAGTGTAAATTTATTTATTAGGTATAGGTTTATTCATTTTTACAAAATACCCGATTCTAGATCTTGCTAGGAGATTATATTAAGATCAGAAAGTTCTATGCATTTGGCAAGTTGTAAATTATTCTTAGGCTGAGCAATACATTATTCTCTGTATTAGTTCAGGGTGTAAATGTGGTAAATTTAAACGTAGTGCTGATCGTGTGGTGTTGGTCACGTCTTTGCTTCATCGGCATTTCTCTAGGAGCGCTAGGTTACAAATCAATTTAAACAGACTGTCCGCTAAACATGACACGCATTAAAAGATATCGTTAGACAGCAACACGTGAATGGTGAAATAATACTTATAGTACCATTTTATTTATCATAATTGCAGGCATGAAACGGGTAGGAACATAACAAGAAAAGGGAAATTATGCCCACAATTGTCACTTTGAACCAGCGTGGTGGCAATCGCAGAACGTGGATTGCTACTGCCCATTCGGGTCTTGTTGCATTTGAGCTATGCTGTTAGTACCGTCATCTGTAAGTTCCGGTACTTCAGTCACTTCTTACAACAACTGGTATAGGAGGAAGTACTGTTCTGCTGTACCGGTATTCCGCGGCTTATATTTTAGACAGGGCTTTTTGGAAATACTGTTGTTTTTTGGAATCCAGCAAGTCACCCTATGGCACGTGCCGCTATTTTCAGTAAAGTTCGGTTGACCAAAAGGGGGTTGTAAAATGCATATTCATGTATTCGGAACATCTGCACTTATTTTTTTTTCAGACCAGATCGCGCGACTTCTATCAAGCGCTGGCGGCGAGCCAGCTTTTTAAAGATGCACTTCTCCAAGAATAACGAGGACTCCTTGTTTTCTATATGTAGTATGTAGTCTATACTGAATTATTTATCAATCAAATACATGGTAAGAAATACAACAGAATCCGTTTGCCACTGGTGGCGATGGGATTTACGGCTTAGTAATCCAGCAATAGTTGAGTGCAAAAAAATATCAAGATTTTTTTTAAATAATGCATAATGTTTCGCAAGTATGATAATTTAGTCTAATTATAAAATAAAATATATTTTTGTGTTTCACTTAGAAATCTCCATTACGTAATTTTTAAACTTAATTTATACGAATAACCCGTCATGACAAATAACGAAAACATATTTTTAAACTTGTTGTCTTAACTAATTAAGATTTAAATTTCATTGCTGCGCGGTACCGGCAGAGTAGTATAGTTCCTCAGCCTGTTCCAGATGTGTAAGAGGAGACTAAAGTGTCAGACCCGGTAGATGGCGTTATATTCTTACGTAATAGTGTCACCTTAAATATTTAGGGGTAGAAGCATCCCCGTTTCGATGCTACGCTCTACAAATGCCGATTTCTCCATTTCTTGGAAGCCTATGACAAAGAGTGGACTTTTAATGGCTGAGGCGGTGATAAATATTAGAAACTTGTCTAACTACAAATTATTATAGGATTTTTATAATCATTACAATCTTGATATCATAGTCCCCAAACTGAAAAACCGTAGATATATAAAATAATGATATTATGATTTAGTTTTTGAAATAACATAATTATTTTATTCACAACTCGTTAAATACAGTTTTATTACAACATTACCATTAATAACAAATTAAACAAAGTGACTACCTGAAATAACAATAAACAACATTTAAAGCCTTTACTTTTATTTTAGTTTATACACTTCTTCTTATTAAAAAAGGACAGTAATTATTCTTTTACCATTTTCAATTCATAAAAATCTAGCCATTATTTCTAAGTCCTAATTATTAACAGACGGTGTGATTGACATTGACCCTGATATTTATTAGAAATACATTGATAAGAATTCTTTAGTCGTTGAAAGTTACTACTAATAGGATCACTACACTAGTTGCTTAAACTAGTCTAGTAATACCTACTCTTTACGTACATACAGCTGATAACAGCCAGGTCATACAAATATGAGAAAAAATAAAATAACATATGGTATCCCTTTCCCCAAATCACACATTTTTAGCTTACGATAATATTTCACATAATTGTGAAACTAGTTTTCCGTCCGGGACTTTGTCTACATGAATTTTATCGCATCCTTGTGTCATGTTGTTCAGAGATTCATAGAAAAATATATAAGACCGAATCTAACTTCTGGATCGTGATTTCAAGGTAAAAAGTAGCCTAGTCTACGCCAGACTATATTTTTTGAACTATATTTCACCTAGATCTGTTCAGCCGTTCCGACGTGAAAGAGTAATAACCATACATCCATCCTAAATCTCCAGACACGTTTATATATTTGAACATTGGAAAATTTTAATAAAAGGGCATTTTTATTGTCAAATATTGTATAATGGGAAAATTGATTGTCTGTTTACGTAATGATTTAATATTCTAATACGGTTAACGGTTAAGTACACGGTTCTGACACATGTATTTAAGTGACGGCGTCTAAAGATTAACATCAATTACGATGCAACGGAGCTCGTAGCTTCAAATTAACAGAGCTTACGAGTTTCAACCAGAAATGTTTCAACTGGTATTTACTTTAAATACATTGAAAACCAAAATTAAGTACATAAACGCAAATTATTATATAATTTCACACGTATAAGTTTTATGGATTACTAGCGGATCCGGCGAACTACTTAACGCCTAACAGTTAATGAGTTTCGTGTTAATTTTAGATGAAATAATTTAGGCTTTGATGAACGTAATACAATGGTACAAAATAATACTAATATAGATAGAAACATAAAAGTATTTTACTATGATGAATGATGATGAATACATGCAGAATAAGAATAAAAATTAATAACAATGAAGTACTTTAAACACACGTCAGAAAAAAAAATTAAAACTATGTTGTGCAGATTGGGGTACACCCGGATTAATTAATTAATAGGATTTTCAATCAAGCACCTTGTGGTAAACGACATTCTTTGTTTTTGGTCAGGCGCAAGAACAAATAAAGCGGATGGTTCGCTGACACGTGAGCATGCCACGTACAATTGACCATGAGAAAAACATGCATTTTCTAGATTGAGGCCACAAATAGTCAAGGATTGCCCGTGATTGATCGTCATGGCAAAGGCAAGACGAATCAGGAATTGAATTCGTTTAAACTCAAAGTGATTTATCCGTTGGTATCATCGGAATCCTTGGAATTAGAACTTCCTCATCTTTAAATTTTTCTTTAACTATCGACGCGTTAAGATTGCTTATCAGTTTTCTTATCACCAAACGCGTTCCATTGCACAGTTTTGGTTTCTTTAAATTTCTAAGTATGATAACTACCGAGCCAACCTTCAGTTGTAAATTGTGCGATGGTAAACCAGGCACATCCAAGAAGTTTAATAATTCAGTTGTATAATTAGTGGCTTCTTCTTCGTTTGTTACACGGTAGATAGATTTTAATGAATATGGAGTACCTATGATTTGATTTTGTATTATAAAATTATGGTCATCTACATCTTTATTTTTCCAAGATTACTCGTTCACTTAACCATTTAGTATTTTCGTGGTTAGCAATGATATCCGGGAATACTTTGTTGGTAAACTTGTCCTTTAATGAGACGAAATTGCAAAAATTTGAAGGAAATGAAATCAAACCGCTGGATTCGTCAACAGGAACACGGTTATTACCGATAGTCAGCAATTGCTTCGAGAAATCATCAGCAGATAGATTATTCAACTATGCAACTCTCATATTTACAGACAGTTGAAGTTTCTTTACATATCATCAGAGATTTAATGCTTTGATGCAAGCGTTTATTTTGTCGGCAGCAGTAGATCTTGGAATGACTGGTAGTGTTTGTCGGAAATCAAAGATTACGAAATTATTGCACCACCAAAACATCTCGAGTCATTGCGCAGATCTTCTAATGTTCGGTATAGTGCTTCAAATGTGCGTTTGTTCGCCATTGTGCATTTGTCTTATATTTTTAATACTACTAAAACTTTAGCCATTGCGGAGTGTTTAGAAATTTTACATGTCGGTTGTTCAGTAGTTTGAAGGTTTAATGTCAATTTTAACGCCGATTGAGCTGTACGGCATCCGTCTAACAAATCTAACAATGTAGCCGCTATTACAGAAGAAGCAATTGCTACCGCAATTTCGGATCTTGCACGTACAGTGACCAAAATCAACACCGACCAAGACACGAGTAATGTCTTTCCAGTTCCACCGGGGGTTTCCAAAAATAAGCAACCATTAACATCATCAATTGCATTAATCAGTGTATCATAGACTTCCCTCTGCTAAGGATTCAACAGAGGTACATTTGTTTAAACTGATTGGATTAGTTCATGTGTATCATATTCACGTTCACGTTCCATTCCTCCATTAAATGTGTTATTCATTCCGCGATCTGGCGCTGGCATTCCTTACCTAAATAGCAAACTGCCGCTCATGAGGTAACACAAATCTCGATCAAGAGCAAAGTCTGGTTATGCATCTCCTCATTCACCTTAAGATCGGAATTTTCTGAGCTGACACGAATTCGATGTAAAATATCTTCTGACATGTTATCTTTGTATTTGTTCCACAGATCACGTGGGTTCGATGGGAAGCATGTCGAAATGATGATAGCAAATCATGTGCGTATCTGACTTAGAGATGCGGAAATGATTGCTTCAGCGATTGTTGTGCCCAATCAGTATCGTTTACAAGAAATTCAGCTCTTGACAAGCTGAACGAAATTTGGGACACACTATACCATTAACAGTTCGTAGTCATTTAAGTGATGTTGGCTCTCGAACATGTACCAGCAACAATCGCAAATAGAAACGTTTATCATTTTTCGGATAAACTGTGTAAATACGACCAAGAGCATCAGTAGAACGCATATCTGAATGACCAGGAACTTCATCGCTTTGCTTCCGACGTTGAAATTTTTTCGATGTAGCGTTCCAAGTGTTATTACGTGGCATTTCTGAGTAAAGCAATGTACGTGCGAATAGATCGCTTTGACAAATCGCAAAGAAGCTGGTCAGTGTTGTCGCTGGAGGGTTTTCGGCACGTATAGCAGCATATATAGTATACCCCAAATGTACAACAGTGGGATAACGTTCGGGAATAGGAATTGAAAATATATGCCAAATTGCTTCATTGCAGTTCACATATCTACCAACTTGATAGCGCGTGATTTTATCGTTGATTCTGGCTGTTTAGATACCAAAAACCGCCATGTCGCTCCCTTTCGTGACATATTTGCAAATGAATTTAATTCGAAACAACACATCGAATTATCATCATCTCACCCCGATAACACTTGGAAGAACGTCTTATTTTGCCCTTTTGAGCCTTGCTAGGGATTTGAGTTAGTATGATGTAGGTACGCAGCGACAGCATAGAGGTTATATCATTGGAAAAAGCCATGGGAAAAAGGCAACAACTATATAAAACAGTAGCTTAAAACATATTATTTTGCTAGACCATAACCATCATACCAGCCGTTTAGTCCACTGCTAGGCAGGCCTCCCCAAGAAAAGGGGTCTCCTATAATTGCCGCACTGGGCAAGCGTGTTGGCAATCGCAGTGTGCAATTTTTGCGATGGGGATGCTGCTGTCCATCCCCACCCTATGCATTTGAGCTCAAGCCCAGTTTTAAATGGATATACCACCATCTGTCGGTTTTGGTACCTTAGTCGCCTCTTACCACACCTGGTGCAGGGGGAGTTACTATTTTACTCTGCCGGTACCTAACGAGAGTGCAGGTACCTCACGGCAGACTTTTGCTAGATAGCAGTCCTTAATCATGTCCGAACAAATATTATCAAAGCTAAATACTCGTAAGCGTAGAAAGAAACTTTCAGCCAAAAAGCCTATGAAAGTATTATATTATTAGAGTCATGATAAATTAATAAGTACACACAGCACCAACCGCCAAACAATGCATTCTGACACTTTCCAAAATCCATCCATTTTAAACAACAGTTTTCAGTCTAATGTGTTAATGTGGGCTCATGCGTCACGATGCTAGAGTGGCTCTACGATGTGTGACATTAAGGAATTTCAAGTAATTCATATTCACAAATACTATGCACATTTTACGTGGATCACGTGAGTACAACAAAATAAAATGATCAAACTAAAGAGCGTGGTTTGATTAATCTATTTATATAAAAAAGTGAAGCTGACATATTCTCTGAGCCTAAACTATAGGGGTTAGAAACTTGAAATTACACTGATAATAACATTATACAAATTTTCTTGTCGAGAAAACTGTTGCAGCAAGCAATCTGAATATAACCTTTTACGTATTTATATTATCTATATATATATATATAGACAAGGCTTAAGGGTCAAATATTAAATTAACACGGGCTTGATGGCGCAGATGTCAGTGATTTTATCTTATGCGCCTAGTGTCCTGAGTTTGACCTCCACCCAGGGCAAACATTTATATGACAAATATTTGTGTTTGTTCTGTCTATCAGTTTTATATATGTATTTAAGTATAGCGATAAGGTAACGGCAGAGTCTTCTTTTCCTATACTAGGTGTAGTAAGAGTACATGCATACAAAAACAATGTAGCTCAAATGCACAGGGCGGGGATGGGTAGCAGCATCCCTGTCATCAAAGCTACGCTCTGCAATTACTAATACCTATGCGCGGTCATTATAGGCAAAATTCCATATTTCTTGGGGCCTATGTCCAATAGTGGACTTCCAAGGACCGATATCATGATGAAGGTTATATTTGTGACCCTTTTGTTGTCGGATATACGTAACACAAGTGCTTTTAGTTTTTTGTGTGCGTGTGTTGTAATGGACAATAAATTATTATTATCATTTAGTCAACTTGGAGTCAGGTCAATGAGGGAGATGCCGTGAAACAAATAAAAATGCATTGCTCTTTTCAGCCACATATAACTTTTTCACTATTATAAGTATTATGATTTCCTACCTTCGTGTAAACACCCTTACCAGCTGTCCAGAAGTTAGCGATGTTTCATTAATCACAACAGGAAAGTTTTACACGTGACTGATCCCGGTGGATGTTAACGGATATTCGGAAAGATTATATTTGGGTGGCAGAGCTACAAATACGACCTCTTAATATCATCGACCCTCTATCGGATTATTTCGTCGAGTCTACAAAGTTTGTAGTGGAGAGAGAAACCTCATGTCTACTAACTTGTAGACGCGAAACAATATTATCGTTTTATGCCTTAAGGATTATGTCTGCCAAGGACCACTTCGGTTTGGATTACAAATATGGGCTAGGAATAGAAAGCGAGAAGGTCCAAGGTTAGTTTTAATAATTTGAATTACTACAGTGTGTAAATTATAAATACTATTTGTGATATCTATGAATACACTCTATAAAAGTATTTACCGGATGTCTCTTTATAAATACATCTTAGATAGAATACTTACTTTTTATACTAACCAAGCACTATGACTTAGTCCGGGCAAAATTGTATACCGTTATTTTATTGTGTTAGTAGTATTGGATACATATTCAACTACCTTAGACCGTCGTCAGAATTTTATGGCACTTATACATAATTATAACTCTTGGTTTTAAAATACAATTATTAGCTATAAAAAATATATTGCGATTTTAATAATACTTCAAACCCTTTTGACAGCTTTAAAAGACGGTTTATCAATATTGTTGAAAACAGTTACCGCAAAGTAACTACAACGTCATAAAAGAAAAATAAGATATAAAATAAACTATGCTAACTTAAAACTGCATACGTTGTTTAAAAATAGGAGAGCAAAAGTTGTTTAAAATTTGGTTTAGTATTTTTATAAATAAAATTGAATCATCCAAATAGATATCTGCGCATAACTCTAGAACGACTGCATCAAATTAGATAACTCTTTTTTAATGTGTCTTTAAAAGTCAGAATCAGCGGAATCGGAAAGTTTTTATCGAGTTATAAACTGTTTTACCTAACGTGTAAAGGTAGTTAGGTCATAGGTTAGAGAATAAAGAACGAAGTTAAATTTTGCAAGACTAAAGAATGGGATGTGACTTGAGGTACCGGCAGAGTAGAATAGTACCTTCCTCTGTATTAGGTATCCTAAGCGGCAATGAAGGTACCAGAAACGGTAGCTGTCGGTATATCAATCCGAATTAGTGAAGCTTAAATGCATAGGGCGGAGATGGGCAGCAGCATCCTCATCTCGAAAGCTGTGACTGCGAACACGCTTGCTTTGCAGCAATTATGGGCAAAATTCCCCCTTTCTTGGGGGGCCTACGTCCAGCAGTGGACTTCTAATGGCTGATGTGATGATGATGATGAATGAACGGTATAAAATTTTTCGATTTACCCGGACAATGTCGGGATGGGCCACTTGTTAAGTATATAATTAATATTTCGTGCTAGTTAATGTTAGAAAATTTTATTTTTAATATATATTTATATAATAATAATGTATTGCCATATTATATTTCTCATAACATGCATCGCTACAGCGATGTTAAAGCGATTATGCAAGTATCTAAATAAATATTATACTATAGATAGCTCGTCTGATTGCTTAAAGACAAAACGTTGTTATATTTTTGGTTCTTAGTACGAGCTCTTTAGCTCTTATCTAACACTCTCGATTTCAATTTAATTTCTACATGAGGTAAACCTTATACTTGGGTTTGCATTGGTACCTCACTCTCATCTATAACAGAACAGTAATGTAACAGAATATCTTAATCACAATGTTTGCATCGGGCCAGTGATATCTCTACGAGTGTTTTAAGCCTATGGTGACACTATCATTCGGACTGTTTACTTGTTGTTCGACCTGATCTAATTATAAAAAACATGGATAATCGTAGTACTAGGTTATAAGAACCTAGTATAACGTTAAAGAACAAAAAGTTACTGTCATAGCGTAGTGAATTGCTAACTTGAAG
Source organism: Heortia vitessoides (assembly GCA_020976665.1). Classification (NCBI taxonomy): domain Eukaryota; kingdom Metazoa; phylum Arthropoda; class Insecta; order Lepidoptera; family Crambidae; genus Heortia; species Heortia vitessoides. The sequence continues at coordinate 9,412,331 of JACJUM010002878.1, read as the reverse complement.
TAGTAGGGCATAATGTTCTCGTATGAGGAACACACATCGGCAACTGGAGTGTAGGATCTGCAAAAATAAGTTGGTAAATAAATGTAATTATATATAAACCTAATATGTGTCAGTATGTTAGAAATAACGAATATTTAATATATGTTACATATTTAATATATACTCGTAAAGATATGTATTTGAGTATCATATTTGTATTTCCTCTATTGTTTGATTACCGAAACAACCTTAGAAATGGATATATAACACCGTGGGTTCATCATTAGCAATTAAATCCCAAAGCAGCATGTTTCTTTAAGACATCACATTAGAAATTTCTAAAATTAGCAATGATTCTCTACAATAATATTATATATTAAAATATATGTTATTATACATATTATAATACATAATTATATATATAAACTGTACTGATAAAACTATCTTTATGTATAAAAAACAGCAACAAAATCTGTTGCGTAGTTTTTTAGATTTAAGCATACACAGGTATAGAAAGAATCACAGTTCGAGAGGAATATGACTCTGTAATTTTTTTTTTTACTGTCACATTACATTCATAAAATTAGCATTTTGTCGTACTGACCTCTTTGATCTGAAATATCTACTCTTTGGTTAAGAATTTCAAATTCAAATTTTAAAATTCATTTAGCTGGTACATATGAGTTATGATAACAGTTACTGCATAATGGAAAACATTAAATATTTTTATATTTTTGAGTACGAGTTTTACCGAGGCACTAGTCCTGCAGAAACAGCTCGAAGGATTAATGGTGTGTACGGTGCTAATGTCGCAAAAGAAAGCACTCAAGCAAGTCTGGAAATTTCGACGTTCAGAACCAACTCGATGGACGGACGGTGACCAAAGTAGATAATGCATAAAAAAATTAATGCAAAAAAATTAAAGGTTATTGTGGAAGCGGGTCCATCACAAAGCCCTACAGAGATAGCTGCAAGCTTCGGAATAAGTGACAAAAATGTTTTAATCCACTTGAACCAAATCAGGAAAGTAAAAACACTTAAACAATAAGTACCTCATGAATTTAGTGAAACGAACTTACAAACACGTGTTAACCTGCTGTGTTATTTTGCTCAACCAACGCAATAATGATGATGGGATTATAAATCAAATCATTACTTGTGATGAAAAGTTGATACTGTACAATAATCGGAAGTGCTCGTCGAAAAAAAATATTGTCAGCAACTGCAAACCATGAAGGAAGAACTAGCTGCTAAACAACCGAGATTGGTCAATCGCTCTAGGCTACTGCTGCTTCACGACAACGCAAGACAACACTCTGTACAACAATAACTACTAAGTTTGACTTACTCCCCGAACCTTGCTTGTTGCCAACAGATTACCATTTTTTTTAGAATTTGTACAACTTCTTTCGAGGAAAAAAATTCAAATCCGATGCGGCAGTCCAAACAGCTTTTAGAGAGTTTAATAACTCTCACCTGTATTGTATTTTTTTCTGTAAAAAGATCATTAAACTACCTATAAGATGGATTAATTAAATATAGTTTACAAAATACAATTGACATCACGTTTTGTACGGGAGGAATGCCGTCATTATACCAGACATTAGAGGTCCACTGCTGGACATAGGCATCCCCAAAAAAGGATGTTTTTTACCCCTAATTGCCGCGCTGGGCAAGCGTTGGCAATCACAACAGGGACGCTTTGAAGGCGGATATGGGTGCATTTTAGGTTCGTTTGTGTTTCAGGTGGGTATACCGCCATCTGTCGGTTCTGGTACCTTAGTCGCCTCTTAAGACTCCTTGTGCAGTGGGGGACACTTTTTTAATCTGCAGGAATGCTGCTGCCCATCCCCACCCTGTGCATTTGAACCGCACTGTCTTGGATAGATACTCCGTCATCGTCGGGTCTGGTACCTTAGTCATCTCTTACAACACCTGGTGCAGTGGGAGGTACTATTCTTCTCTGCCGGTACTTCACAGCATTGCCGGTGCCTCACGGCATACCGTACAAATCCTAATAAGGTAAGGACCTAATATTACATTTTGAAGTATTATCAGAATCACAGCAAATTTCTATGTGCTGTGATTAATCTTTATAAAATTAATCAATTTAACAAGCCATATTTTTGATGTTTAACTATAGAGAGATGGCAATTTTAAGCAAAAACCATACAGTTAATTAATTGTAATATCCTAAGACTATCCTAACATAATGTAAGAATAGTATTGGTTATTATTTGACTGATGATGATTGATTGCTTGTCATGGCGAGTGTGAGGTCATACAATGTGTCACGTCTAGGAATATTACATTGTGATGCTTGCAATTATTGGAGGATTGTTAAGCAGCATTGACCCTCTTAGTTTGCTTGTGTTTACAAAATAGACCCATAAAACGTGAGTAACTTCTACAGGTATATTATTCGAAAATATTTGAAATGATATTTATTCAATATAATTTTAAGGTAATAACAAGGGTCGCATAGTATATATCGTGATGGACACAGGCCGCATACGATCGGTCCTTTTAGAAATCATTTGGAAAGGTAGGTAGGTACTGCAATGGACGTTTTGCAGCTGATATGATGATGATGGTGATATATACAAAGAACGTTTTCTAGGAAATTTTCTACTGTTCGAAATTGAGAAAAAGCAACTGGATTAAATTATTTTTAGATTTAAATACTTCTACCATATTCACACTCGTATGTACAAGCACAAAGCTAAATTGTTTCCGGAACAAGCTTCCGTAGAATATGATCTTAATAGGATTACTTTAAAAACACTTATTGAGTTTCTAAAACGCCTGTCAAGATGAGACGCTTATCTGAGCGTGTTTCTGGTACTACTCGAAATTTCACAAAAACAGTGGTTAAAGCAATTGAGTCTTCACTATAAGCATGGAGTAAAAGACAAAATTTAAATATATGCAAACTTTTTGTACATTTTTTTAGTAATTTGCAGAACTCTCGACAGCATAATCTAGGGAACAGAAAATATTTACGAGGTAAAAATCTACTGTGTGAGGTTTCATGCGATACTCGAACCTTATACTTTTCTATTCTAGTGAACTGTACTATTAATTATGTTATCGAGATCGAATGGAAACGTACCGAATTTTACTAGTCTACTTTTTGGGCTGAGAAGTCAGCACAATCCTTCCAATTCATCGATTCATCGATGTCATACGATTAGATGTTTGAAGGAATCGATCAATAAAAAATAGTTACTCAGTAATTTTATTAGCTTTAGGCTTAAAAGGCAATATTTAAAAAAATCACTAAGAAAATTTTAATTCGTCATAGGTTTTGAACTGGATATGAATTCAATATTTTTCCATACAATCAATAAAATACCTTACATAACATGGATTGTTTTATTTATATTTTCTTTAAAATAATAAACCTCTGGGCGTACGTATACTCATGACATACCTTTTATCATTGGCTAAAGTAATAGGATACGACTAGATAGTCTCATAAACGAGAGACTTCAGCATGCTTTCGCAAGCCATCCTGTGTGGAGCCTCTAGAGCTTCATACTCTCGAAATGGAAAAGAAAGATGAGCAAAGCGCCAGTTGTTAAGGTGGTTAAACCAAATCCTAGTAACGGTAAACATCTTTTCAATCTCTAAGTAAATCACATCCCAACCGAGCTGGCTTAAGCCCTATTGCGTCAGCTCATTTGAGCAGCTCTTTAAATCAGCGAGGCGTCAACGTATGCGTTTTTGTGACAAAAGTGCCATGTGTCAAAAAATTACTCATAGCCTCTTTTCGCCAAGCCACTAAATTTCAAGCTATGTCACGGATATCTTTTATATATAGCTCCCCAGCTTTCAATATTGTTAATAATGTTTACATCACAAAAGTTGATTATTAAAGCATATTATACAATATCAACTTAATAAAAACAAAAATTAAAAGCACTTTAGTTGGACAGCTGCCATTAAAAGCAAACTATATTTAAAGAACTGTCTTTGTCATGATGCGTATATTTTATATGATAAATGTTAAATATAAAGTCATATCACCTTTTAAACCATTTTTTGTCTGGTCTGATGGTTGGCCTACCTAAAGTCCGCTATTTGAACATTGTTCGTGTTTAAGCAAAAAATTAAATAAATATTTATAATATTAATATAATAATATAAATTAATAACTTGACCGTCAGTCAAATTCAACAAAGGTAATTGCAATAAATTTCTCATAATAAATCCTGAATAGAGGTGATCTTCAAAAAATTAATTACTTTTGATTTTGTAAAATCTTAAATTAATAGTTATTTCTTTCACACAAATTGAACATATTTTTTTTCAATGGAATAAATAAAATAAACTTTAAATATAGCGTATTATATTCAGAGCAGAAATGAGGTCTTGAATAATTAAGACCTAGTTATAACGAAAATTATTAAAGTTTCGAATGGGACTAATTATGTTAAATTCAATAAAGCAAGTAGTTTGCACTTAGATCTCACCGTAGGCAAAGTTAATAAGTCAAATTAATTTACTTACTACAAAAGCCAGTAAACTTTTAAAGTCAAAGTCGTTAGCGACGTGTGACAAATGGATGATTGATCGCACTTTAATGCGCCAAAATACTTCATTAATATGTTTGGAGTATATTCTGTTGAATAATTAAACTTGCGACGACATTGACAGTGAAAGAAGCTATAATAACAGCAGAGATAGCGATGATTATAAGTATTTCGTTGTCTTAAGTGAAATTATTTTACATAGAAAGGACTAATTGCGTTAATTCCAAACGTCCTTCCAGTCTCAATACTCGGTGTAGATAGAGAATTGTCGTATTTTTTGATTTTATCTTATTGAAAAAATAACAACATCCAACTTTAAATTTTTATGAATTTATAATTAATAGGATCAATATGCCTTGGGCCAAATTTGTTATTCCTAAAATTAACAATATTAATACAGCAAAAACATAGTTGGTGAAACTTGAGCTTAAAAATAACAATGCCTGCATAAAATCACAATATAACAAAATTATTAATTAACCCATTTACAAGGAAGAAAGTTTGACACCGATGCGTCACCGATCAAGTACATTCAGCGCGCATCATATGAGCAACACACACAACTACATGTTTCATCATCATCAAAATCATTGCAGTGAAAACTTTGTAGCGTAAAACCTCTACTGCTGAACATAGGCTTCATCATTAATAGAGAAATTGACCTGAAATTGCCACCCTGGGTAAGCGTGATGGCAATCGCAGGTCATAGCTTCGTGGCAGGAATGCTGCTGCCCATTCCCGCATTAGAGGTACATTATGGATACAGGATGTCGGGTGGATATACCACTATCTAATGGATGATGTATTATCTGGCGGTTCCAGTATTCAAATCTCTTCTTACGACACTTGGTACAGGGGATAGTATCTGTTAGTAAGTATTCTACTCAGCAGGCACGTGATTTTAAATGTTGAAAAACTGCCTCTATCTGTGACCGGCTGAGTAGAATAGTATCTCTCACTGTATCAGGTGTCGTAAGAGGCAACTAAGGCACCAGAATCGACTTTTGGCGGTATATCCATCCGAAGCAGTTTAGCTCAAATTCACAGGTGACACATTCACTGTCGCGAAAGCTGCGCTCTGCAATTGCCAACACGATTGCCCAGCGCGGCAATTATGGGCAATATTCCCCTTTTCTTGGGGAGGCCTACATCCAGCTGTGGCCTTTCATGTGTAAAGATGATAAAAGACGAATTAAATAAAAACGGGAATTGAGGTGAAACAGCGGGGTGCTGCTAGTTTAGAATAAATAGCGATTGCTGTTAATTTTAATATTGAATAGATCCAGGTATTCAAGGCTTACACTACAGCCAGACATCAGATCTGCTTACCTAGAAAACTTTTTAAAACCTACGTCGGTATGTCATTCACCAAATGATCCAATTAAATTTCGTTATCTATTCGCGGGACGGTCATTTAAGTACTTTTCCAGGAGCAACATTTCAATTGTATCTATTACACGGTCGGTTAATTAACCGGGTGCTACTAACGCACTAATTAACAGAGAAAGAGAAATAAAGCACATCTTACTTTAAGACAAACATTTGAGGCAAGGTGTAATTGCCTAACGTAAAACCACAGGCTGGCGAGTTGAAGCGCGCAAGTAAACTTGCCCAATTGCTTACTTGTTTATGTATTTATTTACTTAGAATACCAGCAGCGTTAAGAACAATTTTTGACTTTTAATATTAATAATATGATAGGAGTCAATAATAGGACTCCCTTATTTAATTTTACCAAATACTAAGTAAATATGTCGCTGAGAGTAAAAAAAGTGACTAGTCTCAATAAAAAAAAATAAAACATGAACAGGACAGTTAATAGGTATATAAAATACACCTAAACACTTAATAAAAATTCCCATTCCATATTTATATATAGAAATACAAATATATGAAATTGTACAAAATAAATTCAATTTCCTCAATATGATATCATTATACGTAGTTTACCTTTTCACAAATATTCCTAAGGAATTCAGTAATATTAATTAAATCCCACAATGTTAATTTAACCTATAAAATTCAAAATATAAAGAAAATAAATAATCAGTAAAATGGTCGGATTTTTTAATGGTGTTTAAAATACAAGAACTTTTTTGTTGATTGTTGTTTGAGTGCTAGGTTTGAGTAATTTTGAATTTGCTGACAAATAACTTGATTAACATTTACGCGTTCACTAGTCATTATGAAACTACTACTTGAACGGTTTTAAAAAGTGGTTTATTTAATTTTTAAATTTTTTGCCTGACATTTTTTGCGGCATCTTGAGAACAGTTGCCGTAAAGAAGGAAAAACATGGAGAATTGGACCACAGTAAAATTGTACCGTAATTTAAACTATCAAGTATTGTGCTTAGCTTGCACATTGCTACCGTGAGGTACTGGCAGAGTAGAGTACGAAACGGCAAATGGCGGTACATCCATCCGTAACAGTGTAGTTTAAATGCAAAGGGTTAGGATGGGCAGCAGCATCCCCGACGCGAAAGCTGCGCTCTGCGATTGCCAACACGCTTGCCCAGCGTGGCAATTATGGGTAACATACCCCCTTTCTTTGGGAAGCCTATGTCCAGCAGTGGACTTTTAATGGCTGGTATGATGGAAAAAGAAATAAAAGTTGATGAACTGTAAAATATTAAATCTGAGTATAAGGCTTTTAAAATAAGCTAAACAAGAAATCACTTTTAAAGAAACTAATATTAAAATGGAAAATTATGTATAATAATTACTATTTTTTATTTTGTCTCTACAAACATTTTATTATGTTTGTTATATCTTAATACAAAGAAAAACCTTTAATGCTATAATTTGAGAAACTGTAGGCAGGTAATATGTCTACGTAAATTATTTGTTCATATTATTTCTTTTTTAGTACATCATTGCCAATAATGCGTAGGCATTTGGAGGGAGTGAATTTTATACGAGTATATTCTTTATTTGCACGAGTATTCATTTTAATAACTGCTGGAATGTAATTAAGAATCAAGAATTTTTTACTGCCTCAAGGATTGTTTTCAAGAGCCATTTTGTTACTATTACTGCATAATCACAAATAGTTTCTAAGTATTATAATCAAAGAGATGTAACATCTGCATGTCTACAATATCTAAAGAGGTACTACTTCCAGTTATTCGGAGGTAACCACTTGAATAAGTGAGCAAATGCATTACCTACTTGCATCCAATCACGTAAGTGTCGGTCCAATAAATACTTAACCTTGCAAGGTCCATTCGCGGATATGAATGTCGCATAAATGTACTGGATTTATCTGCATATAGACAACAACTTAGGGTCATAAGACAAATAGAAACAACCACATTTATAAAACTATTGCTATATTAAGCTCTATAGACCCCTTTTAAATTTTTCTACGAGTAAACAAAAACAGCGACCATGATCTTAGGATCAAAACAATAAAAAAGAAATTACACATAAAAATATTACTATATTAAACTCATTGAACTTCTTTTGAGAATGTAGTAGCAGTATGTAAGTATACTTATTAGTTGATATCGTAGACGTCAAGTGATTGTCCTTTGCAATATCCTGCAGTAGTTTCATCACCCACTATGTTATATACACATCTTGAGATTAAACATTTATTTTCTTGAAGGTGACCTAGCCAAGAAATTTGTTTTTTGGCTATACAGATTGTAATAAACAAAGACATCTTATTTAAAAGCCTAAGTTCTTTTAGAACCACGTTGTCATTACAAAACGTCTGCTTTTATGTGTTTTTTTGCGAAATTCTAGTAAATATAATTAATGATTAATAATAATAATAACTTTAATTGAAGAACAAAAGGAAATTAAACTAAAATATACTTTGATACTTAGGTACCTAAACTAGGTCTAGCATGTTCTTATAGGCACCAATTAATTAGTTCTAAGTTAATTAAAATTATAAAAAGTTTTAATTTAGTACTAACTAAATATGTTCGGTAAAATATCTATAGTATTAGCATTCAGCCTTATGGAATGTAAAAGTTCAACAAATCTTATTGTTCAAAACCCACTGAACTGTTTCTCGAAGTAAACAGCATTGTGGTATTACTCAACCGTGCTAACCGACAAAGCGCGGTCGCAATGTATTTATCCACCGATCGTTATACTGTTAATTGCTTCTCTAGTTAGCTGCTTAATAGCTACACACCAAGTTGATGGCTATTTTAGCCTCATTATCACTTTTGAACTCGAGTTAGCTTTATCAAGTTACGCTTTGTAGGGCCGATTCAAATAGCGTATCTATTGTACGAAGTTCCAATATTTTTGCATTACAAAGGCGTCTGTTTGTAAGGCTGAAATATTGAAATACGAGCTACTAATAACAGTCAAAATGAAATAAAAGTTATTACCTACCAAGCCTAGATACTAAAAAACTCTAATGCTATCTATACAAGTAATTATAAAATTCATCTCGTATAAAAGTCTAATGGACTATACATTATTGCTCTATGAAGAAATCAATTAATATGAAATATATAATATCGAGTATACGTCAGGGTAAATAAAAAGGGTGTTCAAAACGTATCCAATTGTCCTTTAATATTATCGAAGTCAGATCATTAAGTATAAATAATATTAGTCTTAAGATATTAGAAATATGTTTATTGCGTGCACTGAGTCCTAAATCGAATTTTGTTACAATTTATTTATTATTCATGACAACATTAATTTAGAAATTCTGGTCGGATTCAACGAGTATTCGTGGCAATGGTGTGATGCATTTATGTAGTTTATATTATATTTGACATTTAAATATAATAATTGTTGTGGCATCTAATTTATTTTTGAGACGTATTTGTTTAGGAAATTTTTTGCAAATTGCCATTGCACATTGCCAGGGGGGGGGGGGACATCTTGACCTTCTACCTTTATCTTCACTAGCCAAACTATGTTGACAAAAAAATATGTATATGCTTATAGCTGTTACCCGCGACTTACGCTTCTATTTGTCACAGTGTGATGTCATAAAGCCTAACGCCTTCCTCGATAAATGGACTATCCAACAAAAATATTTTCAATAGGACCAGTAGTTCCTTACATTCAGCGCGTTCAAAAAACCAAAGGTGTAGAAGGATAAAGACACAAGTATAAATTTAAACCGTGATTTTTTACAGACATACGACAATATAAATTAAAACTCAACTTAAAGCTAATTAAGTGGCCTTTTTTAAAAACTTGCCTCTAGAACACTAGACGAATTTTCAGAATAGAACCTGCAAGAGTGGTCATAAAGGCTGGATTAACTCGTAGTGGTTGGTGTTAATGGAATACCTACAGGGGTCGGCTCTAAAATTCTAGGGTAGTGGATAAAGCAATTCCGCCCGCAACACACTTCCGCACCTATCGACTCTTTCGTAGGGTTCAAGTTACAAGCCCATTTATATTAAAATTAATTAACAAGAGGACTTCATACAAAGATTGTCTGCATAGATACTTTATTCTCACCTATTTTTACCGCCAAACAGCTGTAACTGCTGTTTTACGATCTGATTAGTGAGTTCGACAGTGTCATCTTTGGCTAATGTGACAAAATATTTCCAAGTTACAAGGTTGGCAACGCGCTTGTATTATTCTGGTGTAAGCTTTAATAGGCTGCGCTGACGCTTACCACCACCTGGACCGAATGTTTGTTTGTTGACGTAGTCATATACAAAATTTGCGAAAGCGTAACAGAGTCATTTCGAGTTTACAATATGCATATGAAAGTACGGATACATTTTGATGTAGTAATATATACCTAAGAAATAAGAGTTTACGTTTTACGTTGTTACATTTGTTTAATGTACATTCACCTTGGATTTTTTATTTTCTTTGTTTGAAAAGGTATATAAGAGAACAGAACAAATGAAAGGTTTTTTCTTTCTATAGTGTTATAATGTTAGTACAATTGGCAAAAGTTATTGAAGAAATCAATTATTTGATCTAGAAATATCAATCAATAGGAAAATATATAAATATTTTTGAAATAATACGACTGATACCTTTGTGTTACAGTTATTATTTAACAAAACGATATTATTGTATTGTAAAATGAAGTCGTTTTTATCATATTAAAATATTCTTTTTATAAAATAAGAACAATTTGATTTGGCTAACAAAATGAAACAGGCAACAGTAGGATTCTCCCACGGCTTTTCTCGTAATCACTGGTGGGGTTATTTATTTCCGTGAGGCTTATTGTAACTTGTGGATGTGATTCAAGAGGTTTTACGCAGGAATTGCCATGAACTCATGGGAATTTATGCAATACTAGCAGCACCCCGCAGTTTCACTCGCGTTAAGCTGTAGAACTTTCACACTAATTGTGCACACCCGTTTTACCCCTTTAGGGAGTGAATTTCCAAAAATTCTTTCTTTGTGCTCCCTTTCGTTATAAAAATAACCCCTGTGCATAATTACGGATTACCAACTCTAAATCTATCGAGCAGTTCTCATGTGATTTTATATGAAATTGCCAATTCCAAAAATGTTAAAAAGGCAAAGTTTTCATTACTTAAGAAAGAAGTTTTATTATAAATAGACATGTGATAATAAATGCTATTACTTGTGCTAGCTAAAAAAGATAAAAACTGGAATTGAGAATATTTTCACCCCTAATTAAAGTGACCTTACCAAGTACGAAGTAAGACCAAACGTTTTTTTTCAAATATAAAACGGCAATTTTTTTTATGTATTTATGAAATGCAAACACATAAGTAAAACCTTTAATTAAAATACACTTGAGCTAAAAGAAAAAAAAACTCTTACTTAATGAATACCAACCGAAGTTTATTTGAAATGTATCGCCATAGACTTTGAAAGTGGCAATTCTAATTGCCGTGTTCTGGTAAGCATTTTCTAGCACTGCTATATTCCATTATTTTTGCTTATTTTGATAAAAAATAGTACTTATCAATTTATGATTTTACAAAAAAAAATGGAGTGTTCTTTTTTTAAAAAAGAAATAAACCAACGTGCCGATTACCGCGATTCTCTAAGCCGTGTTTTTTGAATAGGGTCAGTAAATCAGCGAGTATAGGACTCCATTTCCGAGTTGTACGAAAATAAATCATTATTTCAACGCCTTCCCTGATTTATTCACGGGCTCTGGCGTAGTGACGAGACAAGTTCAAAGGCTTTGATTTCTCCTGGCTTTTTACAACAATGGTGATTATTTTTCTTGTATAATAATTTTAAAGTACTTATTTTAATCTTAGGAATTGAATCTGCGTTATTATTTCACGTTTTACGGAACGTAATAAAATATAATATTTTTTTTTAAATAAGTCCAAATGATAATAAATCGAAATTATTTACAGTAGCATCACATTTTTTGAATACCATAAAAACGAAGACAGCGTATATAACTTAAATTATTTATATAACTCAGACAACTTTAAGTTATTTAATAGCCATCTGGTCAATCTTTAGCTTTTATAATTTGAAATATTTTCTTAATTCTTAATGCGAAAATATTTTGTTTCATCCGTGGCGCACTCATAATTTGGTTAATCAATTTCAACCAAATTAATCATTGTAAGTAAATAGGTATCAATGACGCTGATGACCCTCTGAAATTTCAATTGACAGCAAAAGAATAATTGTGGTTATTGAGTGATTATTATTTAACTCGTCATTTTAGTCTAGAAGTCTAGGTATTAATTAATTTAGACTAGTATTTAGATACTGGAATTAAGCTATTTTATATGATTGAAACACTGGTTCAAAGCCCTCAATGCAACAATATAAAAATTCTGGATTTCTTAAGCTGACCTTTTCCCATCACTATTAAAGGGTGTGCCAGGGTCCGAAGCCAGGCACACCCACTTGTCGATCCTTTATTTATAGGCTTATTTTTAACAGATATTTGCTTAACCGATCAATTTGTTTATCCCGAGGCCACGCCTTCTGCGTACACAAAAATGTTTATTTAATTTTTGGATTTGCATTTTTTTGTTTTTTATGTAACCAACATTTGTAATAACAATATAAAATTCCACGTAATATCTGAAATTAATAGCATTTTTATAAACCCCATGAAAGGGGGAATTTTGCTATTAATTAACGCACTGGGCACGCCTGGCGGCGATCGCAGAGTGTAGCTTTGCGACAAGAATACTGCTAACTATCCTCACTCTGTTGCATTTGAGTTACGCTATTTCATGTTGTTATACCGCCATCTGTCGGAGCCGGTACTTCAATCGCCTCTAACGAAATCAGGCTTATGACTATTCCTTTGGCTTTATACTATTTTAAATATTGCTTATAATTTTAAATCAGAATGCAGATTTTATTAATCAATTTTCTGTTTTGTTGGAAAAATAAACTACTTATATTTTACAAGAGTGGAACTTTAATGGTTTGCAACTGTACGAAGGCAACAGTTGAGTAAAATTTAATTTTATTATGTTAATATTAATATATTTGATTTTGATAATAATATTATTAAATAAACGGAGAAATTGGTTTAACGAGTACGCACTTTATTGAACTTACTCTTAATTACAAATAAACGAGCATTAAATGAAATATCTACTAAAATCTGAAAAAATGGCAAAACTTAAAGTGTTATTGCTAACCCGCTTAACGGGTAAGTAAATGTAACTCCCGTTGTGATATTTTTTGTAATAATAAACAACTTAATTTTTATGATTGTATTGTATTACTTAATATTATATTTATAATTGTTATTCTAAAAATTATGTGTTTTGTTACAATGTTCAAAGAATCAAATAAAGGAAATAAACGATAATAAATTTACATTTTTTTTTCATTATGAAGCTAATCGCACTTGTGCTACTAATATAAAACTTAAATAAATATTTGCCGTCGTTGGGGATCGAACCTATAAGTCCTGGCGTATAGGATAAAGGCTACCAAATGCTCCATCGGGCCCGAAAATATTCAATATAGAAAATATTTTTCAATAATTGTGGGATGGCAACTGGAAATAACCAGAAAATATGAATCATTCGCATTAAAGTACTCTAAATCCAATATCAACTGTAAGACTTCAATTTAATGTTGTAATGTTCTTTGCTTTCAGAATATCATACTGGATTACTAAGATGTCTATTTCAGTGCCAAAGTAGGGATGGGCGAGGTCGTTCATTAATTGAGGCCCGCTGGAGGTTGAAAGCAAAAATACATGGTATTTTTACATATCAACAAAATAACCGGTACCTTTACTCTGAGACTGGACGGTGTGATAAGAAAACTTAATATTATTTTATTTGTTTTTTATTCATAATAACAATCGATTATTTCCAAGTCGACTAACGCGTATTATTCACAGCACAAACTTTTATCTACTGTACGGGTCATTATACAATCGAAAGCGTTAAATATAATGCGACACGTAATTTATAAATACGGATTTTACAATTCTGGAAAACCTATAGTATATATATATAGTATGCATCATCATCGTTCTAAAATAACTTCTATATAATTATAAAATAAATTGTCCTGTCCAATCCAAAGTACAAAAGGCGTAAGTATAGAGCCTTTAAAAATTAATATATGATAGATACTAAATATTTTAGGTTTAAGACCCGTCTGGTGCCGACAAGCTAGTTTTAGGTAGGACTAAATTATATAATTAATGACACCATGATCTCGTAGGGTCATAAGGGTCATTAGTATCATACATATAATGGAATCTATCTAGTATTTTTAATTACTACATACTTACATACATTACACACATTATATTTACATACATTACATTTAGGGCATACTTGAATATAGGATATTTAGCTTGTGAATTTGAAACATTACAAAAAGTTCTATGTTATGTGTTCCTGTGGAAGGAGAAAAATTTAAATTTCATGGAAAAAACTCACGTTTATTGTCGGAGTTACTGGTATGAAAGGTTAAAAACCAAAAATGTTATTAAATTAGCCTACCATTTAATTCGAATTTATTCATACACGGAACGAATCAGGTTACAAAAATATTATAAGTGGTTGTCGTTAGCCAAACCCTCAAAGTATATTCCATTATAGTACAGTTTTTAAAAGGATAAACCTCTTAGTAGTAAAATAAATTTCCTGTATATTTTGATTAAGATGTAACTTATTCTATATAACATCTTCCGAAAACTTTAAGAACCAATTTTCATGACAAGCTGATTTCATGATGATAAAACTTAGCACTCCCTTTTTACCTCTTAAAGGGATGATTTTCGAAATAATATTTTGTACGTGTTTCATGAATTTCAATGAAAGACCGTCTGAATTTTATTTGAATAACTCCAAAACCGGCAGAGTTTCATATTCACTTTGCAGCCCCGTTTTACCCCCTCAGGGGGAGAATTTTCATGTATCATCAAGTACATGGCAAGAAAACTCAATTATAAAATTTTAAGTATCTAACTGTTATAGTTTAAGCTCTGCTTTGATATGTCAGTCAGTTAGTCTGTCAGCTTTTTATTTTATTTGTATAAATTACGGTGATGGGTAGTAAATACATAAATAGATCCTTATTTCATGTCATAAAATATAGCTTATGTTTTCTAACAAATATGCGTTTCCTACTCATAATAAATTTAACGGCTTTAATACGTAGTTGATTTAAAGTTATACATTTTTTGTTCGATGTTTCGATTACCTTGGGGCAACAATTCCTACCTTGTAACTTTCATATCCAGAAATCTCATATCAATCTTAAAAATGGTTAACGAAAGGTAATTGAGACGTTAAACAAAAAAATATATAAAACATTATACAAAGCCCGTTCTATATATATATATATATATATATATATCATACAGTACAAAAGGGAGTTTTCTAGTAATATATGTATGAGCATAATTCTATAACGAATCCACCAAATCGCATAAATATTTACCTACTATATTTGTAATTGCCACGATCGGATTTGTATGGGATAGGGAAGTTTGTATAGAAAACAAATAATTAACCGATGTCTGTGTGCAGGTTTTTATTTTAAAAGTTTGCGACCTAAAAAGTGTCAAAAATGTTTATTCAAGTGATCTCTTTATTTTAAAAGGGTATGGGACCCTATGGTAATCGTTTGTGGTTTAAATCTGTATAATAATAAACACAGCAACAAACTTAACATATTACGATTTCACAGTTCGTACTTCGAGAGTAAACTACACACAGAATCCAGTAGGAATTGTTAATATCATTTTTTTATTTAGAGCTTTGAAACGGAAAGTATATAGTAAAGTAAAGTAAGTATATGAGGATCGAAGTAAACGTGATTCAATACAAGTTTTTCCTATTGGAAAAAGGAACGACGAGAGCTTGCGCATGTATTCTAGTACTTGATACCACTAACATATACAGCCTCAAACTCTTATCGGTTAACCTTAAACTGGCTTAAAATTCGGCGGAAACATTAAGGCCACCCAGTAAAATAATTAAAGAAACCACTTTAATTATTTTTTTATTGAATAGTGCAGTGCCGTTTTCATTTCCATTATTATCGTCATTATTTTGTTATTTATTTTTCAAAGTATTTGCATTCATATTAGTGATACACGTGTAATTGCATCTGACTGACATGATGAATATAAAGTTGTGGCTATTTGTGTTAACTATTCTTTCACGGTTTGACCGGTCAACTGACTTTAACGAAATTGATCACGTGGATACCTTTAATCCTAAGAAAATATACATAGCTATTTGTTTACAAAAGTTGCAATCGGAAACTACTATATTTGGACATTAAAACATTATTTCTCTAACTACTTCTCATAATAAAAAATAATTTTAAACGTAAATGCAATGACAGAATAGCCAATGAAGGCGGTAAATATACCAAATTATTGTGTATACTTCATAGATATATGTAAAAATGTAATTTATTTTATGATATATTTTCCAAGTGGAATAAACCTTTTTCTAACAAAATACTACTCTTCTGATTCGTTTTAATTTATTTATTTCATACAGAGAAGGTTTCGCCATCATTATTGTATCTTTTTTACATCTTTAAGCAAATAATGATAATTAACCTCTACATTTCTGAGTATTTGAGATGAAGACGGTGACCTCCAAAAGTAGCGGGTAATATTTATTTAGTTTACTTATTAAATAAGTATAATTATGTAAAGAGCAAGAATTCAATGTTACCAGGTTTGTCATTTGTATTTGCTGCTATGGGTAGACATATAGTAACAAATTAAAATGTTTTGGGTGTAGGTATGTGTGCTGGTTCACATATCATAGAAAACATAACATTCTCAACAATGTATCTATTGTTTTTATATATATGTGTGCAAATACACAAATTAAACCACTAGTATATTACACAGTCAAAAAGTGGTATTGAAGAACCGACACTACAAAGCCTTATCAAATATTAAATGCCTACATATAAGTATCAATATCAAATTATGCATTACAGCTAGAGTTGCCAAGTAGCTTGCCATTTCTTATAGTTCTTTTGCACCTGCATCTGTATCTGCTGCCTTAAAATTCATAATAATATTGTTGATAAATAATAATGCGAAAGTTAGAGAAATAATCCAAAAGGATTGCTATACGTAGTTTCGAAGTTTATCAAAAAAAGGTCAATAAGCTTAGCTTTATATATTAAAGGAGTGGAATTAGACTCTTGATTTAATACTCCTTTCGATTGGATTCTCGGTTTTCCGTATGATGACCAGGAAATACCAGTGCATTAACTGTCAACCTTAATTGCAGACTTTAAATGTTTCATTTTTATCAATGAATTGCGGTTACTACGAGTTGATTATAAACACGTACCTGCCGCCAGATTTAGTCAGTAAAATGTCGGGCAGGAGTAGAGTCGCTTTGAGTGCAGCTGCTCTAGCTAGCCTAAGGTGAGATTTAAATATATTTTTTTGAAGACTTAAAGTTAATATTTTACAATGACACTGAAGTGAGTGTATTAAAGGAAACTAAAAAAAAGTTAGAGCTATTAAGTTTAAAATCAGTGATGTGAATAAAATGTAGTGATTATGAATAGTAATTTCTAAGATATCTTATTAATTGTTTTTTTTGTTCTATAGTTATAAAATAAGCTGATATTATGATGCAATAAGATAGCATGTGAGGATTTTATGTATCAAATGCAATGACATTATTTTAGTACATATCAGATTAGAGTTTTATCACTATGTTTGCTATGTAAAGCAATTTATGGCTTGACATTTTATCAAAATCCAAACGCATTAGTCTGCATCGTTAACTTCCTTACTACATATCTACTTTAGTCCTATTTAATATATTTTTACTGTGTTAATTATATATATACAATTTTTGATTAGGTTATATGTGAAACTTTAAAATTTATTTGACATAACATTACACATTTGGTTTATTATATGTCTAAATAGCATCGCCTCACGGTTTTAATCGCGTCAAGTTGTGGCACTTTTATGCTACCTTTTCACCTTAAACAATGATTTTCATAAAAAAATATTTTATAAGTGTTTTATGTCTTTCAATGGATAACCTTTATGCTGAATTTTATTCTAATAACTTCAAAAACGGTCATGTTTAATACTAACTATGCATCTCCATTTGATTCCCTAGGGAGTGAATGGTTAATATCCTTTAATAGTACTCTCCTACGTTTTAAAAGAAACATTTTATGCAAAATTTAAATTTTCTTACCCTTATAGTGTAAGCCTTGTGTTATATCAGTCAGATAGCTTTTTCTTTTATATATACAGATTTAATGTCAGTGTATTATTTTTTTTATTGCCAATTTACTATAATTATACTTAACTAGGAAAATAAAACATGTTAATATTATTTTGTTAAAACACACTTAGTTCTGAAAAAACAACAAGCGTCACGTTTACCACATGCAATAAAATACAAATTATCTTTTATATAACATGTCTATGTATGTTCAGTTAGAAATGTAAGTTATAAAGTCAAAAATTAGTATTTACTTTTGAATGCAATACAGAATAAAATAAATAAATGCGGAATCGGAAAAGGAATTTACCTAAGTATTTTCTAAAAAATATTTCAGGATATTTTTATAAACATATTAGTTTTGGAAATTAAAAGTTTTTAGTATTTAACGTATTCGAGAAGCTAATACATATGGTGCAGATAGTAATGATCCTATCTTGTGCGCTTTAAAGTCGTGGGTTCGATTACCATCTAGCGCAA
This sequence comes from Heortia vitessoides, assembly GCA_020976665.1. Classification (NCBI taxonomy): domain Eukaryota; kingdom Metazoa; phylum Arthropoda; class Insecta; order Lepidoptera; family Crambidae; genus Heortia; species Heortia vitessoides. Next base: position 9,393,713 of record JACJUM010002878.1, on the reverse strand, counting down.
ATATTTATATGATATATATTTGTTTTTGTTCTGTGTCTGTTGCTTTTTGTATGAATTGAAGTATTAGATTTGTGTTTCCTCTGTTGTCTGATATCCGTCAAAAAATTCTTTAAGCGACTTATCTCGGATTCAGGTTAACGTATGAAATGTCGTGTAAATTTATTTATTTATATCCAAAATCTATTTGAAAGCTAATGCAGTATTAGATAGTCCATTTTTACAAGAAAGTTACGGGTTATATAACTTTGCACTATCTATTTAGGAGCGAAACATAATAGGTTTGTTCATCGGTAATATTTTGATGTTAAATACCACAAAAGTAAAATATTTGGTCTATTACATTCAATCAAAATTTGTAAGGTGGTCATTCAACGGAAAACCACCCGATATTGGATCGGTGATTGATTTAATTAACTTAAAACTTTATATTTAGATTTGCCAAATCATATAATAAATCGAAGTCTGGGCAAACTTAACGTTTTCATATTTAAAAAATAATTTTCTTGTCTATGAACCATTTGGTAAATTTTGTATAGTGTAGGCACGAAAGAATAAGGACTAATGTGTGCATAATATTTTTTGTTGTTGTGGAAAGAGTAAAAGAAAGTAAAAATAGCGTTGAAGTAAATAACGCTTTATTTTATAGAACGTTTCAACCACATTTTTTAACTTTTGCACACATCATCTCATACATTGACCTGACTCAAATATAAGTTGTTTTGGACTACGGTAATAGAAATCTTTTTATATAAACGAAGCTGACTGACTGACATATCAATGCAGATCCTAAATTACGAGGGTTATAAACTTGACATTTTCTTTTATAATTTAGGAGGACACCAAACTAAACTAAATGCCAAACATTTTGTTATCTACATATAGATAAAAAAAATTATCTTTGACTTTGTTAATTATTTGCTAACCTTGATTTACTTAGCGCAAGTGTATTTATTTTGCTAAAAATATTTAAATATAGTAAACCAACTGATTAGATACTAAAGATATTCCAAAGTATTAATAAAGTAGTTTATAGTTAGTTTATTAATAGAGTACTTTTTTTAATATAATCTTCAATTCTCAAATTATTGTTGCTATAGTTAGGACCCTGAAAATAATTCGATGTTACTGAACTTTTTATCAGTTAATTTATATTATTCCTTCTAAGTTCTATAGTAATCTTCATTGACACTATCAATCTGTCTCGGAATCATATATTTATTTGGTATTTAGCCTATAGTGCTAGTAATAGAACTTGGATTCTTTATTCTAGGGCCCGATGGCGCAGATAGTTCAATCACCACCCGGGACAAATATATGTATATCTGATTGAGAATCTACTTACAGTTTTTGCTGTACGTTTGTGGTGTTGATTGAATTAACGTTCTCATAGGGCAAATGATTATTAAGATTAGCGGCGACATGATTTTGCACCTATATGGCTCTTCTGTGCCGGTTATTTCACGTTGTCAATTGAACTTCGCGAATGATGTCATGGCATTATATTTTTTATCAAACCTATGTTTACAATTCCGTATTGTGAATACAGAAAACCTTATTTTACTTATGTTAATTGCATAATTACTTATTTCCCAATCAATGCAATAAATATGTTATTTAAGATTCATTTTAAACAAGTTACGATTAACAATCAATTAACTGCTTGTACATTGTGGTAATATAATGGAACAAGTTACGTCAACTAACGCGACTCGTTTGACAAGTTGTGTTTGGGTTTAGTCAATGACATGATCTTGTTCCATTTGTTCGATTGATATCTTGATCTTGAGAGCTTATGCATAAATTAGCGATTGTTGCTGCGGCGTGAACTTTCGCAACTCTGCTAGTTTAGTTTGGAGGGGATTTCCTCTGCAAAATAACTAAAACGTTTCACGGCTATTTACTTTATTCTTTTATATATAAAGAAGCACCTGACTCAGTAGCATTTAACTGGTAATAATCTATACTTAAGACTAGCTAGGACTAAATTTTTGTAATCATAATTATCAAATGTATGAAACAATTACAATGCAGCAAGATGGATTTTAAATTATTCATCAGCTTTCAATTAGCAAAAAATCATCGGACTAAATAAATAGTTAAATAAATAAATTTGTAAACTAATAGCATCAAGCAGATAACGGATTTTTGATATACATACAAGTTTCTGTTTAAAAGATTAAATACAGGGGTCAAATCTAAGAGGTCATTATAAAGGTTCGTTGCGGTGTACTTTTAATCGTTGCTATATCCACGCAAGATCTACCATACACCGTAGATAAATTAATGACGTGAGAATGAAGGACATGTATCTTAGGATCGAAGCAAACGGAAATTAATAATAATTAATCCTTCTGAGATTATTACGTTGACCTGACTCCTAGATACCTTAAAGTGGGCTGCACTCACTTTTCAGAATGTCTTATGCCTTAGTTTTATCTGCTATAATAGTCTTCTGTTAACTATAATATTGTTTCTCATAACTTTATATGTCATACTCATTGTTTACTTTATTAGTCATATGCTAGAAACTTTGGATTGAAAACTTTGTTCTATAAAGTAAATTTCAAAAATAATTCTAGACGATAAATTAATTTAACTTAGGTTAGAACCTAAAAGTCAACCCACTTTTATGGTAATGGTTATTTTACGGATTATTATGTACTTTATTATAAACTAGCAATCCGACTCGACTGCTTCCGGGTTTATCATAAAATTTCATTCCATTGATTCCGATAACGTGAGAGATTTAAACTCAATCTTACAAATATTTTTATCTCTATTTATACATAAGGTATTTTTTGCCATATAAACTACCTGATCTGGCTAAGCATATTCTGCCCCATACAAACCTTTCCTTGAAATGACAAACAACAAAGATAGAATTATCCAATTTTGTGCAGTCATTTAAAATCAGGCACGCGTTCATACTTTTTAACTATTTAGTTTTATTTGTATAGATAGATTGCAGATGTAAACTTTGTAAAAAAAATTGCGTCTCGTTATCCTATATGTTGTCAAACGGGACAAATCGGAATGTACAAATATTTAATTAAAAATTAAACTAGAAATAGGTTTGACTAGAACCGCAGTATCGTGTTGTGTAATTCGTGTAGGCTGCCTGTAATTGACTTGATTGGAAATCACTTGTTTAGTATTAATCGCACGATAAAGAAAAAAAGTTTAAACAAGTGTTTGTAAAATTACAATAAACAAATAAAATAATTCGAAAAACTAAACAATCCATTCTATCGTTATCAGTTCGTCAGAGTGAAGTGTATTTCTTCCATAATTTTTGCAGTCACTAGCAAAAGATTTTCAGTTGCCCCCGCCAATTATGCAAACGGTCGATCTGGCACAGTCACTTTGCTAATAGGGTTCCCAATTCTCACATCTCCGCGGCCCTATCCGTTAGATAAATTGGACAATTTTCGCGAGATTTATGTACGCGACAAGTTCCCGAAATATATTGCTAGATGTAAATACGAACTGACACGAGCCCCAGTAAAAATAGGCTTGTTGGAACACATTGGACCGATAAATTCTAGCTGACGCTTTTATAGATATATTTATATTAAATTGAATTTTAGCTGTTTATCTATTCCTGTAAATTATACCTGCTTATAAGCAGAAAGGTTATATAATATATATGATAACTATTAAATGTATTGTCGATCATAAAAGTTGTACCAAAAACTTAATATCACATAGCTCTAAAACGACTCTACTAGATTTGATAATAATTTTTTGTTGTGTATGTAATTGTCAGGATCTAGGTTGTGCAAAATACTTAGGATCAGAAAGTTTTTCTAGAACGAACGAAAACTGAAGAACAGAATTAAAACACCAATGGCATCGGGATCAACGGAACGAAATAAAAATTTAATCATGCGACATAACCAAATTTGGTATACATTTTCAATGACATATCAACATTAATTTTAATCTCATTTCGAATTCGATGGTACCGACAATTTTATTATTTATAGAAATAAAAAATACTATGAAGTTTAAATTATTCCCGTAAAGGCCTGTGTACATGTTAAATATCTAATCCCATAAAAAATCGATTACATTAAATTCTGTCATAAATTTCACTGATACCGTCGTACGATAATGAACTCAAGCAAAACTAGATTGTGTAAAAGTAAACAGTAAATAATTATTTTATTTATAAAAAATCAGGAGTCTATAGTTTTGAATGGACTATTTTAAACAGCTGATACCTGACTTTCGGAGTGTTTGCCCCAGATAAAAAATGAGTGCAAGATTAATAGAAGGTTGCCCAAGATATTTATCTAGTACATAAAATTTGAAGGCTTTCTGCCGCTTAAAATTTAATCGAAATCCGTATGATGTGAATCTGTCATCTTTAACAACCATCAATTTATTTAATTATTCTACAAAAAACCTGAATCAAATAAAGTAAATTAGAAGGGGACTATCCTAAAGAAATCGTGTTTGAATAAAAATTATACAGTGATAAAATATTCTCAAATTTATATCAAATTATTTTATTCAGTTATGTTGACTTTTTTCATATTACACAAATCAATTTAGTTTTAGCATATTTTTTTAGACTAGGTCGACAAACAAACATACAGTCCGCTTGATAGTTGTTCTCATCGCAGCCTATAGACGCTCGTAATATCACAAGTATATCACAAGCGCGTTGCCAATCTTATGACTTGAAAATATTATGTCACATAACCCAGTAATTTCAGTGACTCTCTCACCCTTCAAACTGGAACAGAGGAAAGCTAAATTGGCGGTAAAAATAGATTAGAGTGCGGTACTAATGCACAGGACCTTCTTATGAGGTCTACTTCTTGTGATATGCTATAGAAGATTATGGTTATCATTGTAAATCTTGTTTTTATTTTCAGTTTACTATGCCTAGTTCAAGGGGCATGCAACCCTGGCATGGATAAAGGGTTAAGCAATTACACATTTCCCGATGATTTCATGCTAGGAGTCGCTACTGCCGCATTTCAGATCGAAGGAGGATGGAATGAAGGAGGTATTGTAATTATTATTTTTAATAAAAACCTCTAGATTTACCTTTTCATTGTTAATGAAATATAAATGAAGAAATAATGTTAAGGTGTATTTGGTTTTTGATTGTTTGATGGCGCTGAAGGTAGTGATCCTATCTGGTGCGCCAACCCCCCCCCCAAAACAAATGTTTTTTTAACAAAATATTGAGTTTAACAAAAGGTATAAAGTTTAGGAAACGAAATCAGTCTTATAAAATATAAAAAGACAACCAAGAACGTTAAATTATAACGTAAAAAAATATGAAAGTCGTATTTGTAACAGACTCGAAATAAATGTCTGAAAAGTTCAAGTCCAAACAACAAACAAAGTTAACAAACAATAACAATACAATTTAATAATAACAACTTTAATTTGAACTTTATTACAAAAACAACTATGAAATATGTACAAATATTTAGTTTTATAAAAGTTGACTAGATACTTATATATAGGTTTGTACTGTAGAATATTACGAATACTTATTATTATTAATTTACGGCCAGAAATCAAGTTATATTAATATTATAAAGATTATTTGATTGTTTATTTAGTACAATTTAATTCAAAATCTACCAGACAAATTTAAATAATTTTTCTTTTATTATACAGGGCTATATTATATTCTATAAAATCTAACTATAAAAAGCTAAAATTTAGTGTATTTTGGTATTTATATCATTATACGTATGACGGGTTCGATTCTCACCCAAGCCAAATATTTATATGATGAAATTTGTGTTTGCATTGTGTCTGAGTGTAAAATATATGTAAGTAAAAAGTATATTTGTAATTCCTCTGTTTTCTGGCGTCCGCAACACAAGTGCTTTAAATGACTTACCACGGAGTTAGATTGATGTTCTGTATGAGATGTTGTGGGCATTTATACATTTGTAACAAGTAAATTCAATAGCTACTTGACTGATCTCTATAATTATTTTATTAACGGAAAGTTACATTATCTTTAAATAATAAAGGCTAAAATCAAATATTATTACTGTACATATACTGTTAACGAGGTGAGTAAAACCGCGAAGCTCAATTAGTTGACAATAAATCAGTTGAATGATGGTTTTTAAAAACAGTGAATTATAATTGTATTACCTTGAGGTAGTGGCGAGGTAGAATTGTATCATCCTCTGTACCAGGTGTCGGTCGAAAGAGGTGACTAAGGTGCAATAACCAACAGTTATTATATAGGGACGGGATAGGCAGCGGGATTCCCGTCGCGAAAGCTATGCTCTGCGATTGCCAACAAGCTTGCCCTGAGCGGCAATTAGGGGTAAAATTCTCCCTTTCCTGAGGAGGCCTATGTCCATCAATGGACTTCCAATAGCTGGTATAATGATGATGATGAATTGTTTAATGATAATCTATGTACATAAATAGAACGAAGTAAGCTACTGTAAGTAATAATAATAATAATGCTCAAATTGAACCAGGTAGGGGAGAAAGTATGTGGGACACCTATTTGCACAAGCACCCGAATTTTACGGTTGATTCGTCGAATGGTGATATAGCAGCTGACTCTTACCACAAATACAAGGAAGACATTATTATGGTGCAAAGTCTGGGTGTACAATATTACCGAATGTCTATTTCATGGCCTAGGTAAGTAAGTAGCTGTATGGCTCAAATAACTCTAATGTGTTATTAGAAATCATCTATTTATACTTGTATAATATATTATCTAATCGATCGACTGGTTTATGCTATTATGCTAGAAAAGCAAGATCCAATCGAACACTAAACACAATTACTAGATACATACTCAAGACGTAATAGCTCCCTCAATCTATAACTACGTTGAGCATCAGCGAAACCATTAACTTTGATGAATATTGTCGTGAACATTATTATTAAAACAATAAAACACATATAAGTTTACCTAATCGTCTTACTGATTGTATTTAGTTCATTTGCATTGCGTCGCGATGTCGTCGAATTTCGCGTATATATTGAAATATGTAATGAATTTTCGATAACGGTTGCTGTCATCATCATTGTTATTGCTGCAAATAGCAGTCATATTATAGGGACTAAAATATAAGACAAAAGAAAGTGATATATATTTAAGCTATATATTTAACCAAAAACTTAAAAAAATACAGTCTCATCCCTTGTAAAAAGAGTTTGTCCTCTGAATAGATTTTCAGTGTTTATGTTTATTTTATTTAGGTTGCTGCCACAAGGAACCGATAACTACATAAGCGAAGACGGGAAAAGATACTATAGGAATATGTTCAAGGAACTTATAGCAGCGAACATAACTCCCATAGTGACATTGTTCCATTGGGACATGCCCACACCCTTCATGGACCTTGGAGGATGGACAAATCCAAAAGTTGTTGAATACTACGAAGATTATGCGAGGGTCGTGTTTAAATTATTTGGAGATATAATCAAAGTCTGGACAACAATGAATGAACCTCATGTACATTGTGTTCAAGTATGTATTGACTAATAATTTGTAGTATTTAAATACCAGATCCGTACTTCTTCCTCGTCCATTAGGGGTATTTAAAAATGTCTGATAAAGATGATATATTTTTACAACTGTAAATTTTGAATTAATTCCATTACTTTATCATAAAAAATATATTAAATAAAGTTAAATCTTAAAACAGAATATGCGAAGCCTGTGAGTTACAATTGTTATCAATTACAGTAAATTGAAATACACCGATGTACTTCACACATGAAGTATTCTATTGTGGGACAAAACTTATATCGCGCAGTCTCGCCTTGGATCTTAATGCTAAGTTTGATGCTACATCAAACTTCTCAGATTCGAGAGAAACTAACTGGTTTATTGTATAGAAATACGTAAGAATCCGCCAACTGGGAGGTGTGCAATAAAGTTTTACTCTTTAGAAGTTACAGCTTTGTTCAAGATTGTACATGTGATGTATTTTACCGAATCTAGCCAACTTTCTTAAACAGAAGCACATTATATTGTTTGGTGTACTTAGTTCGGTCCTCAGTTTATTAAATATTGATTCAGTCGTTAGTATATTCTTCTCAACATTTGCTATAAATCGTATTTTTCATATCCTCAGTATATTGGAGACTAGAAACGGCAAAAAAATTAAAAATGAATAAAAAACCATTGGAATCAAATAACCATAGAACACCGAACATTTTTGGAATTATTAATCCAATTGTGGAAATCGTTTTAGGGCTATGGACTGAAGGAATTTGTACCGGCTCTGAACTTACACGGTATTGGAGAATATCTATGTTCCCACTACATGTTGCTGGCTCATGCACGTGTCTATCATATCTACAATAATGAGTTTCGGCACATTCAACATGGTATGTACTACACCATTCTTGCAAATACACGAACACTATTTTCACTCGATGAATTTTTGTGCTTAATACCGTTAGGTGTATATTACTTGATTCAGTAAATTCTTTAAGATGCGAAGTATTCTAAGTTTGCTTTATGTTGGTAGAATAAATAGACATATTGTGAACAGAGTAATGATTTAACCGCTTTATATTATCTTGCATTAAAAATCACCAGAAAAATAAAATGTTTGTAAAGATAAAGACGTTTGAGAATCTGAAGGCGTTTTTTGGAACAAGCTGATGGAATTGTATATTTAAGATTTTATTACTAAATTAATATGGTTCAATGCAGTGTTGCTTGTGGTTACTTTTTTTATATATTTAAAAGTAAATTGAACCAATTTTAACACTTCAACAGGAAAAATAGGAATAACTCTAGATTCCTTTTGGGCTGAGCCCAAAAACTCGGGCTTGCTCCAAGACCGCATAGCAGCTGAGGAGTATCTTCAAATGCACGTATGTAATATTCACGTAAAATAAAACAAAATTACTCGCAAATTCAAATTCATATTCTTGATTTATGTAATGGTTGAATTTTTGTGGCATACCTACTATTTTAATATCATCAGTTGATTTAGAGTGTATGTTTACACAAATATTATAATTTTTTTATTTATAAGGATGAATGAAACCTATCAGAAAACTAATAAATACATAAAAATCTTTATTAATCATTTATTTTATCCGTTACATACTGAGATCTAAACCATTTTCTATTATTACAAAAATTACGCGTTGCTTATTTTACATAAACTGTAAAATCATATTGACAAAATAAACCTTCAATAACCTGTTTTAAATTGTACATCAATCCAATTTAACATGGTGTTTAGGCAAATCATAAATTCTCCAAGAGTTAATAACACGCACACACTCGTAAATATTTAATGATGATAATAATATATATAGTATTTAACAAAAAATTAACGTTCTTCTTTATGTTTTAATTTTATTGGATAGAGTTTACATTATCTAATTCTAATAAATATATAAGCAATTAGTACTTTACCTTTACAGTAGGTAATTTATCTAATAAAAAAGCCTGTATCAATAATACCTCAATATAATGGTTTATTATTTTCTGCGAAACTTTACAATGAAAATATTAATTAACTTCAACAGCTTGGCATGTATGCTCACCCGATATACTCGTCAACGGGGGACTACCCTGCATATGTACGAAAGAAGGTAGACCAAATGAGTCAGCTTCAAGGGTACACACGCTCGCGATTGCCAACGTTCTCCAAGGATGAGGTTTGTGATGTTAAGAATATTATAAATAAAACACTTGTTGACTATTGCTAGTTACTGCGTTGCTACTTATTTAGATGCTGCATATTCAACTATAATATTTAACAAATATTATTTTTTAATTTTAATATGAGATTTAACGTATAAAAATATGTAAATATTTGAACTTCCATGAAACATTTCTTTTAAATGACTTTATAGGTTTTTTATGGTATTATTTAAACAAAGCAATAGAAGTGATAGTTATATTGCTTTTTTATATACTGTAATCATTAAAATTCATTTGTGGGACAGGTCGACATGTTGAGAGGAAGTTCCGATTTCTTTGGGTTAAACCACTACGCGAGTTTTTTGCTGTCACCGTGCACATGGTCTAAAGGTTGGCAAATACCTTCAATTGAACATGACAATGGGGTTTGTTTGGAGCAAGATCCCAAGTGGCCGAAACCAGGAACCGATTGGTTTTCGGTAAGTAAAAACTAACAATGTTTATTAACCTTTAATTGCGTATTATTGAGTACAAAATTTGTTTTTCTGTAGGTTGTTCTGTCACTAATATATTTTTGTAATTTTCAACGTGGCATGGCATGTTTTTATGAGAAAAAATGCAAATAGAAACTTTTCTTTGCTTCATTACATTCCCATGACAAGCACTATATTGAATTGTGGTTTATTAAGATTGAAAATAGTTAAGAACTGATACAAGTGATCCAGCTGTGTTCATAAGCTTAATTTTATAACATTTTTGGAAAACCTAATTTCATCGACGGCTTTCCAATGTATTTGGATGGCATAAGATTTCACCTACTTACTATTATATGTCATCTAATTACAGAGAGAAGACAAAGAGGTCTGAAAATAGAGCCATGTAATTAGTTATTATTATATACCAACAAACTATGATAAATTTACACATTTCAAAAATAAACCTATTGAAATTTCAAATGTAGGTTTTAAAAATTTAATTGTTCTAAAAACTTGCATATAACGTAGTCACTATACGTACGTTTTAATAATCAGATTTGGGAAATCCTCCGCTTCCATATAATATCCTATGTATATCAAGATCTCTTAACATGATTTGTACTTAATCATATATGCCACACCTTTAAGGTCTTTGAAAATAGTTGGAAAAACACCCAGAAAGCTTCTAGTAAAAGTTAGATCAATTAACAGTCGCATATGCCTAACTGCCCTTGGTATTTCATAAAAAAATTGATTACTACTACTTAATGCCTTATACTAGGTTTTTTATTCTCCACCAATAAAAAGATTGCCCCATTTTATTTCTACCCCTAAAACAAAATTATAATCAGTTTTTTTGTGGATGTCTTTTACTCGAAATCGGCAGAACGATATAAATCATATATTGCCCGTAATAGAAAAAGTACATTTAGTCCGTTGTGCTTATTTATTTTGTAATTCGTTGTGATTAAGTGTTAAGGAATATTGCATTCAAAATTTTATAAATTTTAGGTAAATCCGCCAGGCTTCAGGAAACTTTTGAACTGGATTACCAACAATTACGGAGATAAAATACCGATAATTGTCACAGAAAATGGCTTGTGCGATAAAGGAGAGCTGGATGATTACGACAGAGTTTCCTATTACAACGAATACCTCTATCAACTTCTCCTAGCTATGTTCGTAGACAAATGTAACATCCAAGGCTACTTCGCTTGGACATTAATGGATGACTTCGAGTGGAACGACGGGTACAAGTAAGTAGAGAAATTAATTAACACCAATGAATCAACACATTACAAACAAACTCCAGAAAAAGGTAATACGTCTTCCTGTGAATGTCCTTGGGGAGCGGATGTAGCCAGTGAAACGTTATGAGTCATATTTTTATTTTTACATAGTCAATCATCGTTTCCTTTTGCTCACACCTAATTATCGTTAATTAATTACTTCGAATAGAATTATTCGTCTGAAGGAAATGTTTATTGTACGGGTGTATTTCTGTTTGTTGTTATCCTATTTTCTAGAGGTATGAATTACAAATGTATATAACAATTTGGATGTAATATGTATTGTATTCTGTAAAAAGGTGGTGAAATTACTGAGTGAATGTGACATTGTATCTTTAGTTCGTAATATTGGCGACATGTTAGTAATATATTTGTGATGCCACGAGTGTCTATAGACTGCGGTCACGTGTATCATTAAGCGGAACGTGTGCTTGTTTGCTGTCTTAATAATATTTAAAAAAATCTATATACCAGAAATTATAAAAACTAAAATAAAAATAATACAAGTGGATAAGGTCACCGAGAGCAATTTATTAATTAATTTTTTTTTAAAGAAAATGTCTATGTTTAAAATCGATGTGATGTAAAACATAAGGTTGTGCCAACATTAGAGAAAGGAATATTGAGATGGTTTGAACGGAAAGTAGAATGACTGCACAAATATATATACCTTAACCTGGTATTAAAGAAAGGCAAGGGCAAAAGTATTAAGAATAAACGAGCATTTATGAAAAAGCGAAAGAAGCGAGAGAGGAATGTCAAGATCGAAGCAAGTGAAGATCTATAGTTTCTGCCTACCCCGATGGGACATAGTCGTGATGTATGTAAGAATGCAACTATATCTCCAACTGAAAACACTTTACAAACAACTATTATGTATTAGGTTCGCATATTTATGAACATTTAACTCTAATCATTTGTAATACGTGTATCACGATTGTTTCGCAATTAAATAATAAATATTACTTATCGATGATTGTTGCTTAGCTGTATATCGTGAATGAAAACAAACCAATAAGTCAATAAAAACAAAGCATTGTGTAAATATTGAAATTGAATTGTTTCTGTGATACGAATGTTATATAGAAGAGGAAATACATTAGATGTAAGTTCAAGGTAATGCTCAACGGTCATTAAATGTGAAATAGGCCGCAGCAGATCCTCAAGACCGTAGGTTGAATACGAATATTTAATTAGAGTAATTGTGCCATTCTGTGTTTAACTTACGTCAGTGACGCTTGAAATTACTCACATTTGAATTAACTTTTGCATGCGCATTACCTTCAATGGTAATTTGAGGTTTATTAAAAATTTCACTAGCAACTTTAAAATAAATGGGATTCAAATTATTGTTTTCCCTTGTGCGGGAGGTCTGTAGTTCCTAAGCTGGAATTTAAAAATATACTTTTGAAATATTACTATCGATCAGTTTAAGTTGAGGTTGTATCGATATCATCTATTTGACAAAGGAAAAATATTACTTAATATAACCTATCAAGAGTAAAAAATAATATGTAATTATGTATGTGCCGTATTTTACTGGCAGAATAGTATAGTACGTCCCACTGCACTAGGTAACTAAGGTACCAGAACCGACAGATGGTGGTATATCCATCCGAAACAGTGCAGTTAAAATGCACAGGGTGGGGTTGGGCAGCAGTATCCACGTCACGATAGTTGCGCTCTTCGATTGCCAACACGCTGGTCTCGGGCGGTAATAATGGGCAAAAAACCTCCTTTAATCGAGTGGCTTATCTCCAGCAGTAGATTTCCTGGTATGATGATGATGATGATGTGTAATAAAAATATATATGTTTTGTAAAACTTGAATAATCTAATTAAGTATTTATGCTGGGAGTGCTTAATTCTTTCTAATCTCACATAACATACGGATTGAACCATCAACGTTATCTCGGGGTGTATGTCATCCGTGACATAACCAATTTCCAGCAAATGTGCTTAGGAGAAGGAGGAAAGTCTGACCGAGACTGACAAAATAAAGGAATTAGGCCGAGCTAGCACGCTGCGGTTAGGGCCATCACTTTGCAATAGTTTATTTTAGTTTGTGCAATTGGTAGCCTCTTGTTGATCGCGCACCCAGTAACTTTGTTGTTTCATGTCAAGCGTTATTATTTTTATTAAGTACAAATATGTTAAGGATAAGTTTACCGATATAAGAAAACGTTAAAAAAAGGATAATCGTGTCTAATAAAATAAGAATACGTACTTTGTTGCACAAGTAAATATATCCTGTGGATTAAGGAAAATACTGTTAGATGGGCTTTTAGTAGAGAAGTGCAAAGCAAGTGTCTTTGATATGTCCTTAACTACTAAACGGAAGCCATTTTTAAAACTAGTTTTAAATTGAAAATGAAGGAATATGATGAAGAATGTAACGTTATTTGTTCTTGCAATAGTAATTTTTATACAGGTTTTAGAATGAATTAATTATTACTATACCAGTAGTAGGATGTACACTGCTGAATATAGGCCTCCCTCAAGATTTTCAATAGATTCGGTTTCATACAATCTAATCTTTTTATCCAGATTGTCTATCCACCTTCTGGCTACAATTGCCGGTGCATGGTCCATTCCAAAACTCAACGGCTCCGTCAGTCGGCAGTTAAGCGTGTTATGTGACCTGCTCATTGTCACTTCAGCTTGTTAATCCACCGGGCTATGGCGGTAATTTTGGGTCATTTACGGTTCCTTTCATTCCAAATTCGGTTACGCAAAGAGACTTTATTAATTACAATTTTTTAAAGCCATTAGTCGTCGCTAATTAAACACACTAGCCGAATATTTTCAAAGCGAGTAAATTGGAATTTAATAGTACTTACTCTAAATGTCATATTCATGTTATATCGTGTTTGTAAATAAATCGTAAGCGTAAAATTAATGAGTAAAATTCATCCAACAAATACCTACGTAGGTGCAGCCCTAATACTAACGTGACCGTTTTACGTAATGCAGGCAAAACAAAAGAAACCTAACGTAAAAAAGAAATACGTTTCGGAAAAAAACTTTGGCAATTTGTGAATTTACAGAAAAACCCGACCTTTTATTATTTGGTTCGATATATGGACCAATGGTTTCCTTATAATATATAAATCCTTTTATAGATGATATGATAACATGTTATAATGAAGACCACAATGATGATGATTATATTGAGTAAATAATTTAAGTTGGATTAAAGAATTGCTATTTTTGTTTAAAGCTTTCAACGATATTATATATGTTACTTGTATAAGAATAGTTGTATGTTTAAAAAAGGGTCAGGTCATTCGAATCATCAAATTAATGTAGACACTTTTGATCTTATGATTAGGTACTTGCAAAGTAGAGTCGTATCTCCTCTTGTACCAGTGCGGTGAAAGCGTGGGGAGGGCAGCAGTATCGCCGTCCTAAAGCTACGTTCTGTGATTGCTTCCAAACTTGCTCAGCGCGGCAATTATGGGCAAAATTCTCTTTTCCTTGTTGTGGCCTATGTCCATTGTTGAACATCCAATGGCTGATATAAGGTTGTGATGATTCGTCTTCTCAGAGGTCAAATTACTCGTTTTAAAAACTACATTTTATTTATTTGAATACGATACAAAAATTGAAAAAAAAAACTAATTGACCTTGTAGTATATAAACAAATATTATGTCGGTGTTTTCAAAAATTAAAACTATTTTTAAGTAGTCGAGTGGCAGCTTTGTTGTATATTCATAAGACCTTTTTACTATTAAGTTCTTATTTAAAATGTTGTTTAAATTCATTAGTATTTAAATTCACAATCAATATGTATATTACTTTGTTGCGTATAAATTAAATTGTGTGTATCTGTCTTAATTAATTTTAGTCTTAAATATTTATTACTGATATTAGCAACTCGCTCTTGCTTCTTTTGGATAGTAGAGCACATAAATGTAAAATTTTTGTATTCATGCTTTTAATCTTAAGAATTACATATATATATTTTGTTATATCAAGTTACGTGCACTTCGGCAAAGCTTTCAGTTGTCACTGAAGCGGTAGAAGAGTAAAAACATAGTAAAAAGTTAAAAAAATCATTAAAAAAAATGTAAGACTTATAGATTTATTTTTTCAGGACGAAGTTTGGCCTCTTTCATGTGGATTACACAAGTCCAAAAAGAACCCGTACTCCAAAGATGTCAGCAGTAAACTATGGGAACATTGTACGCACGCGACGCATAGACTTCGGATATTTATGTAGATAGTTATGCACATATTACTCGTAGCGGATAACATAAATCCTAGATTCCTTAGTATGTTTGATGAAAGACAGTCTAAATTAAGGTTACATTGAGTTACAAAAAAAATGTGTTATAGGGCTACATGATTTCTAGATTAAGACCTTGTAATTTTTTATTACTATGCTGAACATATGGAGCCAAGCACGATATTTATATTATTTTATATATTTTTCCTTCGAATAGAAATCATCAAACAGGTTCTCAAAAATATTTGCTGGTTTTGTCTATACTGACAAACACGATGTTTTCTCATTATTCTGCAAGAAATGAATCAATAGAGATACATGATTTTTTTACTTATTGATAGCTTGCGAGTAAGTCATTATCGTTTTGATTAGATCTTTCCAAGTCAAACCTTTCAATTTTTAGATTTGGTATTTATGTTTACTTTTTACAATTGTTTTCTGTGATAATATTGTAAGCCCCGTAAGTATTAAAGAATGTATTTAGTAAGTATATCGCATAAATTGTGTCATTACCATAAATATAATTTAATTAGACAACGAAAAAGTCTAAATAAATTTATTGAAAATCAGTTTTTCAAATTTTAAGTACACATGTTTCATTTGTGACACTATTTAAGTGAATCATAAGTACGCAAAATGATTGAAAAAAAATATTTTTGTAAAATAGTCATGGATTTTATATTTATTTGTATTCAATATAAAAACTTATTTGTTCAAAAAGTTAAATAATAATTTTGGTTTTCTATTATTACGTTCTTATTAGAGACGTAATCAAAGAGAAATTGGATTAGTAGAAGTATAAAATATTTTTAAAACTAGTTTTGAATGAAGTTCTCGTACTTCATATTCAGGGTATGTATTAGTTGGTATGTATTCAGATAATGTATTTAAGGAAAACATTATTTTTGTTGGAAAAAAATAGCTGGTACATTAAAAAAAGGATTTTAAAGAAAATTTCTTGTTTTTAAAAGTTAATGTCATGAACGTACGATAGAACAGCGTTGGAAATATTATTAATGTAATATTATGTATGTAAATAGTCAGTATTGTGTGCATATTATGTCACTGTTGACTACGTTGTTATTATTATGAAAAATAAACAGTGACATAAACTGGAATACAGTAGATCGAATGAATCAATATTTATGAGACAACTTGGTTTAATAGTACGAGTACAAGGATACGAAGATTAGTAATTTTAAATGGGTATTTTATGAATATTGTTTATTTTAGATAATTCCATTGCCGAATGTGATTAAATAAAATGATAATATTAAGGATGGTATTTGTTTCATTTACCCTGGTTTATTTAATATAATATTTTTTTACAATAACCTAATGTAAAATATAAAAGCGTATACAAAAATGTGATATGTTAATTATGTTTTTATATAAAATATATACATATTCAATTAAACATTTGTATAATTTTTATGTACATTTAATATTATATATCTACATTTACCTTTTTACGTTAAACTTAAAGATGCTATTTTCATAGTTACTAGTATATTTGAAGCAAACCATTTATACCATGCATTAAATTTTTTCCAACAATTATCAACATTGTACTACAATTATCTTCTGTATAAACTAAATCACACAATTTATTATTCAACGTTTTTTAATTGCGCTATCAATACTGCCTACCTTTTAGAATCTATTATTGAACTGCATTGAGAAATAGCAAACCGAACATTGCAATGCTTAGTGGTGGGGTATAATTCTGTTAGCAAAATTTAATTATATCGATAAAATCAGAAATGAAGCGATGGAACATAAGCGTTGTAAGCAATCCCGTAATACCGAGCAGTAGTTGTGATAATCCTTTTTGAAATAGCTAAGGCACGTCTTGTTGGGTCTAAGCTAATAGATTTCTGTAATTTCCCAGAAAGATAGTACAAAGAAAACACATTTTAGTTAAACTTACATACAACCAACATTTTCTTTATATAATAATAATAATTTGATTCAGCAGATTACGGAAGATTCGTTAACTTATGTGTTAATTTATTTTTAATCGTTAAAATCTATCAATCTTTTCTTTTCCTATATATTTCATCAGGTAACTACGTAAAATAACGTACAATAAGTGATTATATTAACAGTAAAATGCGTTATAAGCTCATAAAGTATTTATAATAAATAAGTTTATGAAAACATAACTCAAGGACTGAGCTCATCCTCATCCAAGTGTCTTATATGTTCATCAAATATTGTTTAGTATATTAAAATTTTTAATGTATTTTACATACTTGTTTACATAATCTTTTTTCGGTTTTGATTTTAGAGATAGAACACAAAAATAGTACATTTCCACTTTTAATAGTAATGTTTTAATTTATCATCGATATCACTGGCACACCTCTATAAATCAGGTGTCTTGTTACAAATCATATCGTGACTGGTTGACCTTACGGAAACGGACCAGGAACTTAAATAAAATCAACGGTTGCGATAAATATTTGCACGGTCCAAATAAGATGTTTGCGGAAGGAAGGAACACGATTAAATTTTTTCCGCTATTAAACGCTGAAGTTATTATTTTTTAGTTAATATTTACAAACACTCTCCGGCGTGTTTGAAATAAATAATTTAAGATATAGGAGATGTTATATTTGACCCATATCCATATAAAGTCATTGAATGTAGTGTAGTAGACCAGACTAGAACATCAATCAAATGCACTTTGTAGGAGAACCATTGTTATCGCTCACCATACAAGGATTTAGATAGGTTCTCAGTTTATTGCCTCTTACGAATGAAATCTTTGACGTTTTATTTTTATACCTTTACATAAACTTAGGTTTATTTCCTCTGATTACTAGAAAAATATTTTGAATATTAATTATAGTATCAATGTTTTATGTAAATCAGGATTTTCAGTTTTATCACAACTTCGTACGGTGGTTGGTTTCATGTTCGCAGTTTAATTTTTATTTCGACGGTTCTTAAAACTTAACGAGTAGTTAGTAGCACATTAGAAAAAAAACACTAAAATTGTTTCAATTGTTGATTCTCCCGTTCTTTTTGGCGATACAGAATAGTGCAAGTGCGTGCGTAAATACATAGCGTTATTTTAGTAACCACCTTAATATATCTGAAGAAGAATCAGAACTTTATTAAGCAGTAGTTTGTTATATGTATGCAGTTTCATTTCTTTGAGATACATAAATATTCACAAGACAGGTCACAAAAGGCACTGAAACATAAAAGATAAACGCAAGTAAGTAATATTATAGTCACTTAATGATTACCAGACTGATTGTAGATCCACAAAGGCTTGTATATACTTTTAAACTATCAATGGAACTGTAAGTATATCACGCGGTCTTGGAGATGATACAGTTCTAGCTACTTTAATATACCTGCAATTTAAAAATATTGGTCGATATCATTTAAATGAATACATTTATATACAACGGCGGTGATCGCGATCTGTGATGCAATACGCATAAAATTGAATAAAATATTATAACTGATTCATATATGATATCTTTTTTGCATAATGACTATACGATAACATAATTTGAGGATATCATCAATAGGTTTTTAAAACCTGAGATGTAGGTTCTTCGAGTAACATTCAGTAGCTTTGTATTAGATAAGGCATTAAAAACCTTTCCCTGTCTTTGTAACTAGTTTGATTATTTCCGTAAACCTTAAACACTGAACATTAATTAACATGTGGATTAAGCATAAATGGACTACTTATATCAAATGTCTTCTTTACGCTGGTAATCACAACAAGTGCTATCATCTTCAGCTGAAGAATTTCAAGGAAGAGTAACGATTTTGCAGGATTCCTTTTAAAAGAATGATATGAACGTAAATGTAAGTAAGTCGAAAGAGATGGTTATTAAAAAGGAGGAAAGTATGACACAATTGTGAAACTGTAATCGATGACATGAAAGTTGAACAAGTGAAAGAGTTTGTTACTGGGATGTGTTTCTACAAATTATGTGAAGTATAAAGAAGATATTGAACGGAGACTAAACACTAGAAATAAAGTCAATGGAGCTTTACATGCTTTCATGGGTAGCCAAAATGTGTCAAAAAAGGCACGACTGGTTGTTCATAGAAGTGTGTTGGTTCCAACACTGACATATAAATGGCATGTCAATACTGACAACAGTTTACATATCAGTCTTGTGAACTATAAATGTGTGAATTATATTTATAGTTTACAAGAAAATAAAAATATTTATCTCGTTAAGTAAACCGCAATACATTTATGATATCATACAATACAATTCACAGGATCGACTAAATTTATTTTCTTAAGAGGTTGCTTAATCAAATCGTTTAAAAATGTTAAGAAAGATGATAAGAAGATACTTCCCAAAATGTAGATTAATCGTTTCTTGAAGGATTAACCGGTACGGGGTATGCAAAATCTCCTAGAAAAAATAAATACATACGTATTTGCTATCTACGTAAAATAATTATAACAAATTACAATAACAATTAATAAATAAATAAAATAATCCCCACAATATCTCATACATTAACCTGATTCCGTGATAAGTCACTTAAAGCACTTGTGTTACGGACATGAGACAACAGAGGAACATACTACTAAAATACATATATTTAACACTCAGACATAAATCAAACATAAATATTATCATATAAATATTTGTCTGGGTGGGGATTGAAGTCACGACCTTTGGCATAAAAGACAGGATCTTTACCATCTACGCCATTGGGCTCATTATTATTACTATCACCAAATAAAATCGGGGCTTCACTTCCCGTAGCTGGATGTTACTTTAGCATGACGTATCTTTCAGTTAGTGCAGTATCAAAAAGATAAAGAAATAATAAATCATAATAAAGTAAAATAGGAGTATACTCGTACATATCAAATCGAAAGAGCTTACCAAAAATAAAGTCTTTCAAGTGTTGCTTAACAAACACAAAAGTTATAAAAAGGTTGGGTTAAATCGTCACTAATTTTATTTCCCTATGCTCCAAGTTGTAATCTTTATTGAATTAAGGACACAAGGAAAACCGATATATAATACGTAATATATTTTTTTCTTTTGTTATCACTTTACTTTAGTACAGCACTGTATTGAATGAAAGTAGAATGACAGCACACATATAGAAAGCGGAAGTGAATGAAAGGGTTGGTATAGGACGACCTAGGTGAACATATCTTAACCAGGTAGAAGAGTTATTAAAGTAGGGCCAGGTCAGAAGTACCAAAAATAAACGAGTATGCATGAAATGACTAATGCGTAGCGAGAGAGGTATGCGAAGATCGCAATAAGTGGAGAACCATAGTCTGCCTACACAGGTGTGTTGTATGTATGTATGTATTTTATGGCCGAGTTTTTAATCTCTAAAAGAGTACATACCTTGTGGGCCCGGCGATGTAGAATAGTATAACCCCTGTAACTGATGTCGAAAAGGGCGGCTGAGGTATCCGATGGCACAGCAATAGCACAGTTTAAATGCAACGGGTGGGAAATTGCAACAGCTTCTCCGTCCAAAACTACACTCTGCAACTATCCAAACACCCACCTAAGGCAGCAAATAAATAATGGACTTCCAAGGGCTACAAATCCATTTACTATTTTCCTGAATAACTATTTAATTCATTGTAGAAAGTTCATTATTGGACATAGGCCTCTCTAAGAAAGAGGGATAGTTGGTCATAATTGCCGCGCTCGCCAGCCATAATCTACATAATAGCTCTTGTGAAAACCTCAGTAGCAGGCTCATTTAACATATAAAGAAAATTAGAAACCGCTTCGTTTCAAAATAGGATACAAGATGTGTGTTTAAACTCTAAGCCATTTAGACGAAAATGTTATGGAGATGGCTATCTTTAGAGTCCTATTATGTATGCAAATCGGAATAAATAGATCCGTAAAAGAATTAAAGGAACCCTTATAAGGCATATAGCACGCAGAATAGTCGTCCGATGGTGCCGTAAGATCCTGAAATGGAGACTACGAAGAATTAGGTGCGGTGCAGGTCATCCACCCATAAGTTAGATCGAAAATCTGACTAAGTCCACATGACAGCGCTGACTGCAGGTTTCTCTTAATTTCTCATATTTTAAACCATATCAAGGAGCTATATGTTCTGTTGTGGATCTCAAGCGGTAAATATAATATAATGATGCGAGTAGCTGAAGTAGTAAAAAGTGGTTTCCATCTCAAGTATTAAGTTAGAATCAGGATTTATGAATAGATGACAAAAAATGTGTACAAACTATGGAAAATAAATATTATTTCTTTTTTAGTAGTTTTTATTATTTATTTTTGAGTCAATCAAAAAAATACAATATATTTTTATGACAACAAAATATTACAGATTCGATGTAACCTGATAGGATAAAGATTTGAGTTAAACTAAACATGGATATATCATACTATCAAAGTATAAATATATATATTTTTAAACATATCAATCAATCATATCAAAGTGGTGCTATTTGCATTAGATTCTGATTGTTCTATTTCAACTTTGATATCAATTTACCATCTTAGCCTTGTCTGTAACACAAATTCTGGAATAGCTGACCTACTAAAACTAACTTCAGCATTTTGTTTATGTTGAACAAGCCTCTGTTTCCGTAGAGAACGATAGTCTAGTCTAGATCTATTATTCACACCACCCACCGTTACTTCACTATATCAAGATAAAAGTAAAAATTCTTTTAAAATAAGAATCAGTATTAATTCATTTAAACAGTGTACCTAGTTTTCAATGAAATATGTGCAAAAAAAAACGTTAAAAATCTTAATCTTAAAACAAACTAAATTTGGTCTAGTTGTCCCTAAATTTGAGCAATAAATTATCCTGACTAGTTTTATAAACTTGAAATTTTGTGAATATGATGAGTGAATGTTAAACAGATTTGGAATCAATGTAGCACAAAGGTCATCGATAGTTTGGAATAACATTTGGCTAAATGTAAATATCGCGAAAACAAATTCCCATTGGATAGATTTGGCTTTTTATTTCCTATATGGAATGGGCAAAACTTTTTTGAAAAGTTTAGCTATTAAGGAGTGGCATGAGTCCCTCAGGGATGCAATCAACAATCGAATAATTCTTTAGAGCTATAGTAGATTTGGTCAATTTTATACATTTAGTCTTATTTTCATTAAGTAGCAGGTTTTTAACGTTAAAACAATTCACTACTTATATATAAATAAATATATATAATAATAAAATAAAGCATTGTTTACATTGTCATAGAAAATTAGTCGCTTTTTAATTTTAAATATTAGTAAGTGATCATCTGCAAACAATGCTATATCGCTGCGGTCCGCAAGATGGGGTCAATCATGTATATAAATAAGGAACAGGAATGGTCTTAATATTGAGCCTTGTAGTACACCCATTGTACGGAACTGTGCGGACTGTGTTGACTGCGGAACATTGGCCATTCACATCCACCTTCTGTATCTTTGAGATATGATTCTAGCAAACTTAAGCTAGATCTTTTAAGTCCACAATGCTGTTATTTTCTGATCAATGTTTCGTGGTGCACGCAATCTAATGCCCTGGACAAATATCATAAAATATCCAAAGCATCATGCGACTCATCCTAGATATCACAAATATTTTTAATTTGCTCAACACCGGCATCGGGTTTCGAGCGACTCCTAGTAAATAAATTGTTTATTGTGCAGTAAATTGTACTTATAAAATAGTTTTAGTAGTTGTTGCAAAATGAGTTTTTCTAAAATTTTACAATTTATCTACAGTACAGAAATCAGTCTAAAATTTATGGGGTGTGATGTAGATTTAAAAAGAGGAGTTATTTTACTTTGTTTCATTAAATCAGGAAACACACCAATGTTAATATATTTATTAAATATTGCTGCTAGATAAGGCGCTAGAACTTACACAAGGGATTTTAGAATATGAATAGAAATCTTCCATAGGTCAGTGGCTTTCTTAACATTAATTAAATGAAATATCTTAATTATATCAATAAATGTAAATGCTAATTTTTAATTAATTTTATTTTAGTTCAATAAGTTGAGGAATTCAAAGACCTGGTTGTAGAAATTGGTATATCGGTAAAAAAATATCTGATTCAGTAGAAATTTCTAAGCTGGATTCTATTAAAATATCACCAGTTTTAATTTTGAAATCACTATCTGAGTGTTTCAATGTATCTAAGTATGCTAATATTTACTTTTTTTGACGACTCAGTGCTTGTATGCGACTATTTGAATAATGTATATTTTGAGTTTGAATTTAATATATATATTTAACATAGGTTAGATTTTTACGTTTACTTACTTTCTGCTACAACCTAATTTACGAATTTTGATGGGATGTACTGACAGAATTCTAATATTATTCAATATGTCTACCCAATATAAAGTTTGTATTACTTTTTTCGGCTAAGTTTATACATCCTACAAACAATAAGCATGTAGTCAACATTATGAGCAAGAAGATTTTCGTAACATCACAGTAAAATTTTAATTCACGGCACGGAAATTACCGCGGGAAGATAGTCCGCGCGCTACTGTGACAGTTGAAACGAGACATAAAACTCGAATGTGACGTGACAGCAAATGGAATAATGGCATTATGCTTAAACCAAGGAAAATATTAAGTTTACTAGCTGAGCCAAAATATAAGGTCTCACTCAATAATTGAGAAACATATATCAAATAATAAGCTCTCTGAAAATCTTTTAGAATTAATTACTGGTAATGAACAGCCCATCTAATTTTTCATGACTAAATTGGAGAAAGATATAAAAAACTAGTAGTTCATAAACTATTGACTAAAAAAAACTAAATGAATATTTGAGTTACGTATTTTATATTTCGATTTGGATAAAAACTCGGTTATAACTTAAACGGATTACTGGACAAAAACGGTCCGTAACTTTCTCAGTTAAAAGTTGCATAGAAATATAAAGTATCAAAATTCTACAAACGTCAAATCTCTTCAAATTATTTTCTAAGGATAATAAAAATAATAATAATTGTCACAGCATAACAAACATTGACCTTACTCCGTGGTAAGTCGCTTAAATCATTGTAAGTGTTACGGGCGCCAGAAAACAGAGAAATCACAAATATACTACACATAACACACTAAATATCATCATATTAATATTTGCTCTGGGTAGGAATCGAACCCACAACCATTATCGCACAAGACAGGGCCCGTTCTGATTTACATCCAATGTTGTATATATTTTCTTATACTTGATATTTGTCTGTCTTTTTAGTACGTCTTCATGGCTTGACGAGTTAGTTGATAGCCACGGCAGGGTCGGGTGCTTTTAATCCCACAAAGAAAACTACTGGCACTAGCAACATTCAAGGAGAAGTCAACACTGGCAAAGACTTGGAAAAAATACTATTTTTTATCAATATTATTATTTAATGTCTTAAATAGTAATATTGATGTAATATCTTTATGACGCTGTTGGGGGAGATGCTATAAAATGTATTAAAATCTAGCTAGAGGTAGGTATGTGCAAATAATTTTATTACCAAATTTTGACAAGCATAAACATGTAACAGCCGAAACTTATATTTTAATAATAAGAATGTAACTTGTCAAAGTCCTTTGCAAAATAAGTATTCAATCATAGAACTGGTGCAGCTAAAAATTCATCCGCACATAAAAGTTTTAACGCCTTCACTTCGGAAGCGGATCCTGCATCTTCGATAAGTAGTTTTCGTGATTTTTTTCCTTTCCGAAGTAGATCTAACGTGTAAATATATTTGTCAAATCCACGCTAATATGATCATAGTGCTACGCTATAAACATTCACAACAGATAGACCGTTAAATGAAATTCAGCATGTTATTTAAAACTCTACGAAAGAGGAAATGCTACTTTAACTCCTTGAAAATAATATTTCTCTAGGAAGACAATACAAAATCTACGTAAACGACGTGAGTGAAATCTACTTATGCAACAATTTGTATACTGAACCAACAGC
The DNA here is from genome assembly GCA_020976665.1 of Heortia vitessoides. Lineage (NCBI taxonomy): Eukaryota > Metazoa > Arthropoda > Insecta > Lepidoptera > Crambidae > Heortia > Heortia vitessoides. The sequence continues at coordinate 9,368,148 of JACJUM010002878.1, read as the reverse complement.
GTCAACACCAAATTAAACAAAAAGATAATAAATATAATAATAAATCAATTCACACGGCGTCTTATATGTACGTTGGTTTGACTCCGAGATAAGTACATAGCTTAAATCACTTGTGTTACTAATATCAGGCAACAGAGGAAAACTAAATATACTATATATATATATATATATATATATATATATATATATATATATATATATATATATATATATATATATATATATATATATATATATATA